>JAKSZP010002656.1:0-320490 GCA_022478985.1 Massospora cicadina
AGTGTCCTATGTGCAAACCTCTTTGAGGTGGTCTCGCACTCCGTTAACCTTGCCATTTTAAATACAATCAAGATATCCCCTAATGCACCATTGGTTCGCCCAGGTTCCCTCCAACATGAGTCGCTTACCCCCTTCCTCTTTGTGCACCGCGTCACTTTTGGTGAGTTATTTATTATAAGAATCGCACTTCTCTGCTTAAGTTGTTATTGGTCCAGCACCCTCTTCTGGGCTCTAATAACTTTCAAACTAATGATTAGTTCCCTGGCATTGGCCTTGTGCACTGTGCACTACCACGCTGGGAACAGGAGAGCTATAGACACTCTCCTTACATTTATGAGCGGCTTGAATGATACCTGCTCTTTCTGACAGCTTTGGGAATAGCAACCGCTTCTCATTAATTGTCTTAAAAACTTGTCCATCCATGGTCTCAGTGTTTTCCATCGCTTTTTGAAGTGCATCTTAGATTTATTGGGGCTCATTCCCAATTTCTCTGTCAACCATTCTCTGGAATAATTAATTCGCCTGCTGATATACCATTTAGACCATTGGTAACTGCAATAAGCCATCTGCATTCTGATGAGAAGCCCCCACTTGGTGGACAATCTCATAATCATAAGCCTATAACTTCAATGCCCATCAGGCCGGTCATCCTTCTGGTTTTCTCAAATGTGAAGCCAGTGCAACAAGGAGTGGTCTGTCACCACTTTGAAGTGCGTTCTGTGGATGTCCACCCAAAACTGTTTATAGGCGTAAATGACCAAAAGGCATTCACGCTCAGTTACAGTGTAGTTCCTCTCAGCGGCTGAGAGTGACCAGCTCACATATGCCACTGGATGTTTGTCCCCAAGTTCATCTACTTGGCTTAATATGACACCGATCACCATCAATGAAGCATCTATTTATATAATAAATTTTTAATCGAATTTCAGATATTTTAAACTTGGAGAATCTATCAGGTAAAGGCATAATTCATTAAAGGATTTCTGTGCTTCTTAATTCTATATGAATCCTATCTTTGGATCCTTTAACATATGGAATAAGGGCTCAGTGATTCTGGCAAAATCCAGAATAAATCTTCTATAGTATCTGACCATTCCAAGGAACACTTAGATATCTCAGCTACTATTTGGCACAGCCATTCGTTCTATGGATTTGATCTTCCGGTTCTCTTGGCAACCCATACCAGCAGTCTCATTTCATCATAGGTCCGTAAATCAAGAAATTTCCTCAGTTTGGCCATTGGGAATAGATAAAAAATGCTGTGATCTGATTCTTCTCAATATTCATTGGTTTTTCACTTAAATTCGCCAGGAGAACTCGAATTTCTCCATGGCCTGGCATTATTATTCCTGGAGCCACCCAAGGCTCTACTCTGGACTTCTTCCAGTGGCTTCCAATCTCCCCATACAGTAACTCTGGTATCTTTAATGTCAACCCCATGTTGACTATCATCTGTGATCCTGGAAGTATGGTTTTCGCATTCTTGGTTCTCAGTGGAATTCCCCAATTTTCTAGGATTTCCATTAGCATTTCTTGTCACTTTCAGCCAGCTAGTTGGTATCAAATTGGGACAATGCCATCATTGTATATCAAGCTGATGAAGCTATTTCTTCTACTCAGTGGAGCTTCCCCATCCTTCTGATAGACCAATGGTAACGTATGACCCAATATGGTCAACACATTATCCTCAAAGTTACATTTTACTCCGTACTTCAATAGAAATTCTGTCCCAATTAGAATGGCATAGTTTTGGTTGGCCAAAACTATTGCTGGTGTAGATACCACCAAGGATCTGAATTGATTTGGCAAAGCGCTATATACTCCACACAAGATGGTACTATTTGGCCCAGATGTCCCGTACTCCTTATTGTGTTCCAAGTCAGGCGAGATCTTCATCCTCTTCACCAGATTGGTCAAGACAATATTAATGGGTTCTCTGCTGTCAACAATTGCCCTCACCCATACTCTATTCACTAGTATATCTATATATATACACTCAGAGTATTGTAAGATAGTGTTTACTGAGTGTATAGCAGCATATTAGCTAAATCAAGAGTGTAAAAGATTTGCGCCAATAAATTGGAAAAGATTCCTTTATCACGCTGAGGGGTATTTACAGGTTTGCCTCATCTAATCAAACTTTGGTCAATTCATCAGGATTATCTGCAGCTCTAATCTTGTCAACCAGTTGTTGGGTGTACAGCCGGGCAACTTCTTTGATTATCTCAGGGTTGATCCCCTTTTTCCCAGATCTTGTTACCACGTTCACGTCCAAATTTCCCACTTGATACAGTTGATCCTATACGTCATCATCCACAAACAGAACACTGATGTCATTTTTACTCATGCAAAATATAGGGAGGAACAGGATTCTCCGTAGCTCTAGACTGTTCCCCATCTAAGCTGCTGGTCCTTTTCCCAAATCCTTTACAGCTGCAGACTCTTTTTCTTGGACCACGTTGATTTGATCCTTGGGCTCCATGCAATTTACAAAAAAATGTCCCTTTCCTCCGCATTGGTAACAGACTTTCTCCTTCTTATTAATCCATCTGAAGACTTCGTGCTTGTTCCCCAACACAGTTTGGTTGTTCATCTCTTTAGCACCCTCGTTCCCCTTCATGGGATCCAAATTTCATACTGGGTTTGATTTGAAACTTCTGTTTGGGGCATCAAAGGTTGCTCCCAATGTTTTCAAATTGTCACCATCTGAGAGGTGGTGATTTCTGTCACAAACACAGAAGACATCATTTGGTGCAAATTGCGGTAGGGCTACAGGGCCGCTTGTAATGCAATTTTGGCATTGAAATCATCCAGCACCTTCTCTTCAACCATGTTTTGTGATTCCTGGTAGAAACAATTAGCAAAGCTTGCTAAAGATTCATCTTTATGGAATTGGATGCCCATAAATTCTTGTTTGCACTTCAATATGCACGTTGGGCTCCCAAATTCCTTCATAATGGCCACTTTGGCCTCTGTGTACAACCAGATGTACCCCTCCAGATGGGGCAACACTAGATTTTGACAATCGGTATCTAGGCAATTCATCACCATCAATGCCTTTTGACAATTGCCATATCTGTACATTGTCATATCAAACAATTGGAAAAACGCTGGGGTACTATCCCAATGGAAAGTCAGCAATTTTGGTGTCATCATAAATTTCTCTGAGGTTTCTCTAGCCACCTCCCTGGGTTTGGCTACTCAGCTCACTTGGGGAGTGATTTTGGGCGTCATCTCTAAAATAGCAGTAAAAGCGTGTGTCATGTTTCTTGGGGTAGTCGTCTTCCCAATTATTGTATGGGAAGTTCTTTCTCTGACAGTGGTTGTTGCATATAGCTACATTCACATTTGTGAGTTTTTAACTCCTTGACCTGTTTAACTAGCCGCTTGATATCAGCGCTGAATGCTCTTAAACAAATGTGATCTTTTTTACACTCCATTTTCAGAAAAAAGACTTCTCAAATTAAGTCCATTTCTTTCTTATTTAATGACGTTACTTTTCCAAGTAAATCAAACCAAAACTCACGACAACATATTGATCCCTTCCCACATCTTGGCAACTCTTTCTTCCAAGGCTGCAAATTCTAAATCATCCACTGAATTCAGGGCGTTCTGATTAACAGTTGCCAACTCCATCCATAATTTTCTTATCTCGTCTTTATATGACATCAATTCTAAGTTCTTCTAACCAACTACATCCCTATAGTGAGCACAACTTTATAAAAATTTATAGGTTGTCATATTATTTTTTGGCCAACAACCCCTATAAGTTTATTACTCGCACAGGGTTGGGTTTTATGCAATTCTCCGCGTTGTATAGTAGTTGTAATATCAATCTGATAATAGTATGATGACTATTATCCATAGTTGAATGGAAGTATTAAATTTTGGTCCAACGCTTAGCCAGTATTTCCTTTTAATATACTTATGATGTCTTGAATTAGAAATCTGACCTTATACCGCCTAACTTAATCAACTCTTAGATCCCCATTTATGGTTTCTCTGGTTTGACACACAGTTGGCAGCAATCCCCAAACTTGATTCAGCTTCTTCTCTGGATCTCGCTCAGATCCTTACTCTTTTTCTTAAGAGTCTCCCAATTATCACATACAGTAATAGTATCTCTGAAAAAATAGAACAAATGGATGCTACTAGAGTTTACTAAGCTAATACTTAAGTGAAAAGTGATAATCTGGCAAATTCTATCATAAATTATATGTTTTGATTAGTAAATTCTTGGGAATTTACAGTTGGGGATTTGGCGCCCAACCCCTCAGTTGCCACCTACTCGATGAAACGGCATCCATTGCTTCTGAATCACCCATACTCATCTCAGCAGCAATGGTCTTCCCCATCCTGGCTAGGATTCCATCATTAAACATCCTCAATACCTAAAACAGAAAGAGTCAGAAAACGTGTCCCTAATGTTTTCCTCTCTATCCAAGAGAACTGACAATATTTGGCAAGCGACCTTCTTAGGTAATGGGACTTGTTACCCATTAAGGCAAGTTGTGAAGCAACTTATTGATTTGCTAGTTGCAGATGGCATCACTCGCCTCACAACTTGCTATTCATTTACAATCAGTTGGTGATGAAATTTTTTTGATCCAATTGGTACACCTGATAGTTAATCAACTATCAGATGCCCCTATTTCGTTGGAAACCTGCCCAATGAGATCTTAAGCATTTGTCCGGATTAATCCCCAATTGATCCAACCAGGCAAATAACCTAGAATACCCCAAACATAGTTACCCAAAAATCAGGGTCAACCAATTTCCAATTCACCTCGCATTAGGGAATTATCCCCTAGTGATCACTGGTAATCTAGCCGGCTGGGAATATGGGCAAAAATCCCAACCCCATCTCAAGGTGAGTTATCATCTTTTTAATATTAACAGTTGGGTCCTCAGTCTTATATTTCCGCACACTCAAATTATTTGTGGTCCACGTTTTGTTAGGACCAGCGTTGTTTATGGTTTTATTATTTGAGTCAATTGTATTCTGATAAAATTCCTGTTTTGTTAGGACTAGTGCTATCCCAAGATGAGGGCTAAACCTGATAAGCTTAATAACTTTTTTTGCCAACATCTGGCCTGATATTTGGAGGTGGGTTGTTGGAGTTGACAAGCATTATGCTTCCTGAAAAAGATTCATCAATATCATCAACACTTACAATAAGGTAAGTCACAGGATTCTTATCCAGAGCTTTTGTTGCATCTTAATGCTGAATTTTCTCAGGGTTTCATGTGATTCTTGATGGTTGATACCTTCAAGTTTAGACGCCAATTCTCAACTTGTCCCACTTTTATTTGTAGTATAGCTATTTGATGATCGATGGACTAGTTAAAAGCATGTTCAGCTCCTTTATGTATGAACAGCCTATGAGCTTTCTCCACATTTGGCTCATAACAGTAGAGTGGGAAACAATATCGTGAAGTAAAATCTATTTTGTGTTACCAAGTTTGTATAATATGTAAGTATTAAAATTATCATTATTATTAATTTATTGAGTAAGATAATTGGTTTGGCTGGAGGATTTGTATTTTTTGAATGGAATACCCAATCTATTCCAATCTTCATTTGCAATAAAGATATCATCTTCTGTTTTAACAGGATTCTGTCCTTATTTGTTTGATTATTGCTTACAGGTTTCTTAGTATTCTCTTTTTTTACTCAGGACCTCTTGTAGATAATTGAGAGGGGAGTAATAGCTTTGAACGCTTTTTCTAATACGCTTAAGTTCTTCTGCAGCTCTTAATAATTTCACCTGCCAGTATGCCAGGTCCTTGCAATCCTGATCCAATGAAGCATGGATCCTCTCCTCAGTATTCTTTTCAATAGTTTGTAATTGCTGTTGGTAGAAGTCAACTTGATCTCTGGTAATAGTTTTTATACTATTATTAATTTCATCCACATTACTATTGAAGTGGCAAAGGCGGTATCACATAATCTCATATGAAAGGAAAATTTGGAGAACAATTTCTCAGGGGCTCAGAATGGATATTTCATCATTATTAAAGTGAAACCATTGAAAACTTTTCTTTCTCGTTGCAATCACTATTGCAACCTATTCAATTCAAGACTGAATCTAGTTTGATAATCTCACAGAGGAGATTAGTCTGCGCCCATGTCAGGGAGCAGTTGGGCAAGCAAGGTAAGAGGAGCATGTGGAAGGCCCGCGGCCTCCAACATTCAAAAACGCCCCGGAGAATCTGGCGGAATTGATAAAAATACTAAGAAACTGGTGGTCACTATTTCCCCGGAGATACTCGCATGGCAAGCACAATGCAACCAGTACATCAACACGCCACACTCCCAGCCACTTTCGTCGGTGGAATTCAGAGTCCGCGTGTTTCTGGACATCCAAAAAACGGCCTTATGGGAAAATTTTTTGAAGATGTACACACAATTTTCCCATCTGCGGTGTATGTTGCACTTCACTCCATGTCACGCGGTTGGCTGGACCTAGGTTTCAAAAGCAAAATGGCAGCAGATAAAGCTGCAGAGGTGCGCATAGTGGTCGACCTCCCCAAAGGGCAATGGGGCGTCAAAACTAAATGCACCAGATGGACAAAATCGAACCAAATTTTCCTCACATTTGACTTCTTGCCTACTACGGTAAAATGTGACAATTTGGAACAACACCTGAAAGATGTTCTCGCTGTATATGGCGAAATACAATTTTTCAAAATGCAACACTTCATGCTGATGCCACAACTGTGCACCGGCAAAGCCATCACAGTGCTGACCCCAAATGAGGAGATCGCAAAGGACCTAACCCAGATCCCGCACTCCACTTTTATTGATATTGCAGGGCATACCACCCACCCTTTCTGGGTAACTGTGGACAGCGCGCCCCCATTTGCACCCACAGTGATGTGTTTGGCCATAAGGCACACACATGCCCCATCAAGGAGGGCGTCACATTCCAAGAGCACCCCTCGGCAGCCATGGCCAGTGGAGAGGCGCACTATGAACCAACTGCAAGCACCAAGGAGGCCTTCCCATGGGGAGCACAAGGCTGCTACCTACTGGTAAAGCCTATCTCCCCACAAGAGCAGAAGAAGGCCAAGCAGGCCCATAGGGCCGCGGCCAAAGAAGTGGCCAAAGCCACCACCGCTATCCCACATTCACAACGCCAGGAGGACATGGAGACCTTTGTGGCAGAAGCAACTCAGGAATCCATCAACCAATCAGATTGGGAAGCCCATGCTGAGTGGGCCACTCAATCTGAGGATCCGATGGGAGATTCAATCTCACCCAATCGTTGCACCCAAGCTCCAGTTGAAACTGACTTGGGACCCATCCCAACTGAAAATTTTTTTGACCCACTCAACGGGGCACCAAACTCACCCGCACTGCAAAAAATTCGTCTGATGTCAGGAAAACAAAAAGTGAAGGCTAAAGCCAACGCGACTCTTTCTGCAAAAATCAACAAAAACTCCGATATTGTTGCTGCTAACACCCATGCTGCTGTGAAGGCCCGCGGGGAGCTAGAAGAGGATGGTGGGCCTGGGTGCCCTTCCCCTCGCACCTAAGGTGCAATGGGGGAAACCTTCAACATAGGGATGTTGAATATCGCTGGACTCAAGGCCTCCCCATCCTGGGCTAGGAAACTGAGATTTTTACAACACAATTTACCCGTGGATATCCTGGCCATCCAGGAGTCCCACTGTCCACAAGGTTCCAAGAAAGTTTGGAAAACAATGCTCCCCCCATCCCTATCCTTTTGGTTAATGCACTGTGGGGTGCTAACATGGAAAAATAATTTTTTCAAATTTTTATCCTCAGAAACATTCCTAAATGACTGAGCGCTTGTTGTCACCTTCTTGTGGGCTGACGTAGAACACACAATCATCAAATCTATGCCCCAAACGGT
Organism: Massospora cicadina; assembly: GCA_022478985.1. Classification (NCBI taxonomy): domain Eukaryota; kingdom Fungi; phylum Entomophthoromycota; class Entomophthoromycetes; order Entomophthorales; family Entomophthoraceae; genus Massospora; species Massospora cicadina. The sequence goes on from JAKSZP010002656.1 coordinate 7,881, forward strand.
GCACACGAGTGTTGGGAATTTTTCTCGTCAGTCAAATCCCTCCCGCTACCCCAGACTCCTTCATAGTCGGTGACATGAACTGTTGGCTAAACACACCAATGGACCGGTGGCCTTCCTCACCCCACGCCCCCCAGGGTCACATAGAACTACGCGTTCTAAAGGCCACCCTCAGGTTAATGGATGCGCTGCTGTGGCATGCCCCGCTGCTCAAAAACATGACATGGCCCCACGTCCACAACGGCCAATTAAGGTCCATGACCTGCATTGAAACTATTCTAACGCTGGCGAAATTCCAACCCCAAATCTCCCACTTCAAGACAACAAAATTGGAATTCTCTGACCATTGACTGGTCTCGCTAACCTACCACCTACCTGTCATGGCTGCCAAGGCCCCACTATAGACAAAATCAGCCCCCCCAAGCTCAGGTTGCCAGAAATTTCCACGTGGGTGGAAGAGGCAACTATGGCAAAAAAGTTTGTTGCACTGTTTTGCGTGGACCCCATTTCCACATGGGCAACTTCAAAAATGACACCATCCGCCATTCTTGCCATCTCTCCTCCAGACGCTCATGAGCCACATCAGCGGTTATCTCGCACGCTCTGGCAGAATTGGCACACTTGGAGTCCAACATCCCAGTTACAGGATACAGCCCTGCATGGGGATGGAAGGGGCGGAGGCAGCTGCCCACATCAACGCACTCAAAAGACAACACAAACATCAGGTTTGTGTTCAGTACAGGGCCACATGCATCACAAAAGGCGACAGGTGCACCGTACATTTCTTTAAAAAAATTTTGCACCATGCCAGAGTGTGGCCTGCACACAGGTGTGAAGATCAGATAATTCCATTGCGGACACACCGGCTGAAGTGGCAATTGAAATGCAACAGTATTACTCCGAGTTGTACTGCTCCAACCCAATTCAGCCAGCCAAAGTGGCAGAATTTCTTGACCAAGCCCACATCCGCTCCAAATTCTGATACCTGGAAATAATGAATTTAATTACTCCAAACAAATTATGGACAGCCATTCGCGGTGCACCAAACTGAAAATGCCCAGGCCTGGATGGCATTCCATATGAGTTCTAAAAAAATATTTCAAATATATATCCCCATTGCTGCTCGCCTCACTTAACTAAAGCCTGATGGAAATGCGCCTCCTAACAGGAGGACATGAGGCCTTCACTGTCACACTCTTCAAGAAAGAGGATAAGCTAGACCTAGCCAACTGGCGCCTCATTTCTTTAACTAACATGGATACAAAAATTTTAACTAAAATCATGGCTAACCGTTTAGGGACTGTAGCATCTGCCACCATCTCCCCAGAACAATTCAGTTTTATCCCCAGAAGGTCGATTTGGGATAACGTGCACTCTGTGGCTAATGTATGTCAGTCCACAGCCTCTGGGGCACTTGTATTCTTGGACCAACAAAAGGCCTATGATAGAGTAAACTGGGAATACCTCAGGGCCTGCCTCCATCAATTCTGCTTACCCCCTCGCTTCATCAACTGAGTAATGCTGCTCACAAAATCTGCAACAATGGCAGTGCGTGGCCCTGGCTTCCTAACAGAAGTAGTCTGCCCTCAAAGGGGCTCGCGACAAGGGGACCCCCTCAGCCCACTATTATACAACTTCAGCCTTGACCCACTACTGTGAAATGTGAATGCCCAACTCACTGGGGTCCATGTGCCAGGCCAAGCCCCAGTCAAGATATTAGCGTTTGCAGATGATTGTGTGGTCGGGGTGTCTAATAATCAAGATGCACGCGCGCTTGAAGCTCTCATCCAGGAATATTCCCGGGTAAGCAACGCGGCACTGAACGCCTCCTAAACTGAAATCATCCTCCTTGGTCAGTTTCAGAACTGCTGGGCCCCAGCAATTAGTTCCCAACCCGGCCCATCTGCTCGCCCACGTCCATGCCTTACTAACTCAACACACACCGCTCCAACGGTGCTCCCCTTTGTGCCAAGTCCTACCATAGGACCAGTGCACCATCTGGGCGTGTGGATGGAGGCAGGCGGATACGCGACAGCAGTAATGGAGTGCCGTATTCTGGACAACGTGACAAAGCAAATCGCCTCTCTCAGAGCCCACCCTACTTCCCTTACTGGCAGAGTTTTTTTAGCCAACTCTATGCTCCTATCCAAAGTCTGGTTCAGAGCCCACACCATCCCCTTCTCCCCAAGCTTCTTCAAATCCTTGTATGCCTTGCTGCAAGGATGGCTTTGGTCAGGCTGCCCTCCACCAGTGTGGCTAGAGGTCATGTTTGGCCCTCATCATCATGGTGGCATGGGCCTGCTTGACTTCAAAGCCCATGCTGCCAAGATCCTGGGCACCTGGATCGTGGCTGTCACCGCTCCTACACTCGCATCCCAACACTGGTCCCGCGCAGCCCACTCCAACTTCTCCCGAGCCTTGGGCCTCAACAATCCATCGAACCCCCACTCCATGATGAAATACCTCGCTTCACATACATTGGCCACAGGTACTCACGGGACTAAAACCCACTACAAACGAATCCTCCTCTCCATGCGGAGTGCAGAGTGGAAAATTCATATTAGTGGACATACAACCCAAAGAGGCCGCCCCTCTCCTCAGTTCACAAAAGAGGTACAGGGGCTACCCATCCATGATAGCGTGATCCCCATTTGGCCCCATGTCCTATCCAGGGTGGACTACCTGGACATAATGGACATCTCTTATTCCATTGAGACCCAAAAACGATCTGGAAATATGTAAATCACCCTCTGTTGCAGCCTCAAGTCTGCTCCCATGTGTGGCGCTGCCTGAGGCGGGTGTATCATACAGCTGAGCGCTCTAACGCTTTACACTCATCCTGTGTCATGTGCGGCCAGTATGGAACGCTGTTCCACCGCCTGGAGAAGTGCCCCACCTCTAAAGTGATATGGCGCGAAGTTCAACGTCTTCTGGGCCAGGATCAAACGCATCCCTTCAGTCTGTCAAGAGACATGTTTGCTCTATCAATGGCTTCCTCCCTTCCACCTTCCCTCCGTGCTCTGGTGGTTGCAATCGCCATGTGGACCATCCACACGATTGTCTTAGATGCCATCGCAGGCTCCACCCCCACCCTCCCAGAAACTGTCCACAGATTCCGGTCTCATTTGGTGGACCACTTTCAAGTGTGGATGTTTGGATACCTCCCACCGCGGTGCCAACAGCTGGTCTCCTCCTGGTCCCCAGTCTGGTTCATCAAATCAGACCCCTTCCTCCACACGTGCTCAATAATGGCTACGGCCCCTTCACACGTTCTCTCCCCCTCCCCATAAGTGGCGTTCCCGCTGGCAACAAGAGATAGCATCGCTTCTCTGGGGTGCCTCTCCCGGTACTAAGTTTATCTGTCCTGACTCATATTCAGATGTGTCCATCCCATGATTGGCCTTCCCTGCAATAAATTTAAATAAGAGGACCTTCTTTGGTTTTGGCCCTGCTTAACAATAAAAAACATAATAAACTGCAACAAAGCGTTATCTAATACTTTTATTAAAAAAGTAAATTTCTCACTTTAATAAATTATTTGTGGCATCTGTTGGTAGTTCCCACAATAAGTATTGCGATTACTACTCTGCTGGCTTGAACCAGGCGTATCAGGGCGCTGAGGTGCTGCGCCACTGTTAGAAGAACTTTGGTTGGACAAAGCAACCATTCTATGTGGCAATTGCCAATGTGGCTAGAATTAATCTCGCAATATTCAGAGGCATCACTGTCAGTAGAATTGCTTTGGGCGTGCTGGCTTTAATCATTGTTCCAATCCTTCAATATTACAATTTTCTCATTCAGATTGGTCATTTAAAATTTTAGAGCAGAAAACAATTGATTTTTATCTAATTAATTTCTTTAATCATTCACTTCTTTATGTAGGGCATTATTTTCCTCATTAAAAAAAGTACTTCTTCAGTGAGATTATCATTTTTCATGACTCATTATGTCCGTTGAATCTTAGAATTTTGGTAACTAACCTTGAAAAATTTATATAGCCAGGGGTTTTTCTCCTTCTCAGCGTGTTCACCATCTGCATTCACAGTCATGAGCGCCACTTGTTGAATTTTAAGCCTACTTCAATTGGGATGGTTCTTCTAAAAATAAGTTGGAGTTTCAAGCATCTATTGTATGGAGACAATAGACCAGATGATGATAATAGCTAAGATATAACTCCTTGATAATAACACTTCAAAGCTGTATCCTTCTGTCATTACTTAGATAATGGACTGCTGCCCTGATCCTTCTGATCCCAAGTAAATTCTCAACTTAATACAAAATAAAGTATAAAAAACAATAATCTTGTATATAAACTATAAACTTGTGGTAATAATTGATTGTACTTTTTTAGTATATTTAAAGGTAATTTATAGGGCTCAATGTTAACCACATCTTACCCATGATGCCTCATTTCAATGGAAATTAGCCAGAGAAAAACATGTTAAGTTCACATTAGGGTCTACAATCCTATCAACTTGGGGGCATCTCACACAGCCTCAGGGTTGGTGTCAAACTCATAGTATTTCAAGACAGCATTTCTGACGCGTCTGCAAATAGATGACTAATGATCCTCTCAAGCAATCAGCAGCACATACCAAGGCGATTCTTACCACTAATTAGTAATTAATCTGATAAAAAATGATTGACATTAAAAACTAATTTTGACATAGACCAACAAAGCCTACAAGCCCAGGTCCTTAAGTCAACTATTATTATTAAGTCTAACTTAATTTACAATGCCCCAGGCCCATGTCATCATAGTCAAATATTATTAAGTGGAATTGCTCAGCCACGAATTCCAAGTTCAGATATACTTAGGATATTTTTGGTCCATAATCACTGATAAGTTCGATATGATACATAATGAAATAGCACCAGCTAATTTTTTTATTTCCCCTATCAAATTACCCAACAATTTAGGTCCAGTCAACCATTCAACAGAGGTAAATAAACTTAATCCCTTTTGTCATGGTATGCTCCTTGCTCTTGAATCAGTGCACACAACTATGTCATGAGACATGACATTAACCTACAGGCTTTGAGACACCACCCCTCCTCCAGGGGCTTCAGCCAGAGAAAAGTTTTTTTGAGTAGGAGCAAGTTCATGGCGGCGATTTTTGGTGGTTTCTTAGGGCCTGCAGCATTTGGAAGCACCTGTGGAATTTAAAAATCAGGTCCTGCGCATGAGCACAATAGTGGGGTGGAACTCAGCTGTTCTCCATGGCATCAACACCTTCTCGTGATATTAGTACTTGAGTCTTTTGTTACACAATTGGATGCCACAATCTCATTCATTTTTTACTCAGGTGCCCCATCTACATAAACTGACTATAGTGTCTCAGTAAGGGGACCCTCAAAAAAGGTCATTTTGCTCTTGTTAAATGTGGCAAAGATACAAAACTTTTTCAGAAGATCCAGCTTGTATGAGGCATGACTTACATTTCTAATAACTCAGTAGATCCTATCCTAACTGAACCCAGATTCTTGCATGGCTTTATTGGGATGTGATTAGCATAAATCATAATAAGATCCCCCTCCTTATATTCAGTATTACCCTTCTATTATCATCTGCGCACTCTTTGTAAATCTACATGCATACTCTAATTTAGTATTTACATCCTAATGTACTTTTCTGATAAATTTAGAAATCCACAAAGCTTCCACATTGGATCCGTGATTGGGGTTCATGATAGATGTATAGTTAAAGCCATAGTTTGCAAAGAATGGAGAAAACTCAATAGAGGAATGCTGTAAGTCCTAGGATCTGGCTATCAAGCTGGATATGGCCTTAAGACCCTTAAGAAGAAGGAAGGATTCTAACCCAAATGGATCACTGCTCTCCCAGTTAGCTCATCTGGGTAAAGCCTAGATGAGAGATAGGGTAGCGGCGGCCCCCTGCATAGTCCCCCCACCCCAAAAAATACCTATTAGGCCCAAAGCTAGAATTGTTATAAACTTCCTAACAACTGACACAGAGAATCTAGAAACTATGCCGCGATTTTTAAAATTTTCTGAAATTATAAGATCATAAGGTAAACCACCTTGTAAGAGTAGGACTCCAGGAGGCGCATCAATAATTGAAAAATTGACGCCTGGATAATCCCAGGTGAAGATACTTTACCAAAGAACTTTTTTATAATAAAAGCTAAAGGAAAAGAGCGTCATGAACTGGTCAATAGTATCAAAATGTATTGAACTAAACAGAACTCATGAAATTAATCACAACTTGAGGTCAGTTAATTGATTTATGATATAAATTACCTAAAAACTAGCATAGTTGTGATCCTAAGAGATGGAACCCCATTAATCCATGCTTTCTTCCTCCTAATATAAGAACCATCAACCTTTAATTCTAGATCGTTGGTCTATTTTTGATTGCATCTGTTTTAGTGGAAGCTATTATGTGTGAAAGAAACCCCTTCTAGTTTATTAAAACGGATGATGTGAACCAATTCTATTAATTATCTACTTTCTTGTCCTCATCAAACGCGCCTTTTACCAGCTCCATCAGACCCATGGTGTCTTGTAAAGTGTGGTGTCATTGTAAGTTCAAGAATAAGCACAATGTAAGCCATGTTTTCCTTGGAACGCTAAGTTAAAGACAAATTCTGGGATATAGCTGTATTGCGCTAAAGGAAGGAATTATGCTCAATCTGAATGGTCAGCCCCATGTAACTCTGCAAGAATTATGTAAAAACACTGGTTCACTCTTTTCATATAATCATCAGATACTAGGTGAAGGGAAGTAAATTGGCAAGAATGAACTGAAGAGTTTTGCCCAACTCTTCCTAAAAACAGATGTGAACTGAGCGTACACAAACTCTGATGCTTTCCTGAGGTACCCCATGGGCGGAGAAAACGTGAGAAAAATTTAACCTGGACATCTGAGCCGTGTTACTATGATGTGGCCTGGATGAAATGGGAGAACATAAAGAACTTGTGCCCCACTAGCATGATAGCATCATACCCATCAGAGTGGGTTAGCTCAGCAATAAAAACAAAAAAGAGGGAAGTCCAAGGTCCCTTTGCTTTCTGGATTGATATCAAAAAGCCAGAGAGGAGCTGAAAATTTGTTTTCATCTTGTTGAATACAATGAATTCCTTTAAGTAAAGAACAAGCTGTGCAGAAATTAACCTCTAGTTATAATTATAATGGATAAGCTCAAGAGTTTTCGTCTTTCAAGGGTGCCCAACGGTTATGCCATCATGGTGTATGTTGTTAAAAATGATGATTCAACTCTTGATAACTAACTTCTGATTTTTTTATTGTATGAAATGGAATAACAAACGCGTAAATATAATCATTAAACCACATTGCTATCTTCACATCTTTTAAAATATTTAGTGTTTACAGAATTCTCACCTGGCGGTTCTTTTCCTTTATTTCTTCTTTCTTTAAAGTGGATTTTAATTATGCCAGTTGTACCCATTGTACTCCCTACTGATTGTGACAAAAAATACATTGCCTTTTGTGGCTAGGAAACTAATTATAGAAATTTTCATGTTTAAACAACTAAGGGTCATAATTTCTTCTAAGTTATATTATTTTTATGTTGTTCCTATAGTAGAGATTCACTATACCAGAACTTTAAGTAATTTGATTATCCTATAGCTTTTCTGTTTAAATTGTGTGAAGTTTGACTTTGTCAGGGGACAGAATATATGCGACCAAAAAAGATTGGAGAAATTCTGAGGAAGAACTACAAATTTGTTCAGGAGTATGCGTTTGCTGTGCACTACATCATGGTGCTCACTACAAGGTGAGCTGTCACATTTTATTCTTTTAAAACTAAAAAATTAATTTATTCTGGTATGGAAACCAAATTTTGAAGAAGAAATCCTGGAAACAAACAATAATTTGTGTTCTACATAATTCCGCCCAATTGTTCTTGATTAGTACAAGCAGAATTAGGTTGGAATTAACACCCCAGTTTGAAGTGTTTGATTCCTACTCCTTCACCGGCAAATATATCTGGTAGATTGTACTAATGTTAATGTGTGGATTTAAACTCTCCAGTAGCAAGAAACTTATTGTTATACCTCCCTATTCTACCTTTGGCATAACAAGAAACAGTTTCTCCAGGAATGTGAGCGGTAACATATTTTGAATGATAGCTATCTGTTGTCCTTCATCAGCAATTACAAGCAACTTGAGCAATACATTACCAGCTAACTTAAACATCTGTGCATAAGTCCCATGCTATAATTTCAGCGGTATCTTGGAGATACAATGATGGGGTCTTTCACAGGGTTAAGCTCACTGAGCAATAGGACAGGCAATATGCAATCATTGTCCTCAAATAATGTAATAAACTCAAATAATATGTAGCAATTCCCCAATAACACTCTTTTATTTAATTTAATATCTACAACAGATCCTCGCTGTCACACTCGCTCAAAACAACTAACAATCTTCCTCCTTCAATCGGCTCATTTCACTTATATCTCAGCAACTTCAGATGATACCATTTCCTCGTCTTAGCTATTCAGTTCCACTGTATCTCATTGGTTCCAGCAGAGTATGGTATTCACAATGATCTATCGCCTTAGTTTGAGGCGATCCTACTCAATACTTGGTAAATGTCAACATCGCCTTATTGCTCTACTTGAAGGCAATCCAATAATAACCCTTATCAGACCCAAAATCGCCCCAACTCAAGGCACTCAAGAAAATCATAGCTAGTATCATGGTCGGTGGAACATCACCAATCTGCCATAGATATTTCAGGATTATTGTCCATTCGTATTATAATCTTAACACCATAGATGACTACTGTCCATCAACATGCTTTTTTATAAAAGTAATTTTACCAAAATCAGAAAATGCAGATGCCCTACAGTCCCACCTAAAAAAATGGGGAACAGTATACAGGTGTATGACAAGCAATAACTTAATTATGAGCTTAGCCAACATATTTCTCAACTTCTGGGTAAATCTCATAAGTCAGTTGAACTGCAACATAATTGATATTAGCTGGCAAGCTATGAATAAGTGAGGCGTTCACTAGGTATAAAAAGGAATAAACCAGTTCAATTTCAAAAACTAAAATGCTATAAATGCTGCACAAGCTGATTCACATCAGGCTGAACCTGTAGAAGAGTATATCCAATACAACCAGCAGAGGATGCAAATTGTGGCACAACATATTAGCACTACTTCCAAAGCTATTAGTTATTTACAGTAAGAACTATAACATCCTTAGTGTTAACAGGTCTCATTTCATAAAGATAACATATCATTAAAAACGTCTGTTTCCATTTGCACAATGATTTGGAGGTTTATTGAGCACCAATAAAGACTATTACCATATACGCAAGATCTGCAAGATTCCAACTAATATCAGAACCCCAAAAATGCCACGCTCAGAACTTTAATACCAATTAAGAACTGAATTGCTTTGCTATAAAGATTTAAACAGCAGACCGGAATAAGACAGTGAGGAACAATTGAAATGGGGATGGCGCGACAAAACTATCTTGAATGAAGGGCGCTGCTGATGTGAACCTCAAGTCTCATAAAGCAGACCCAAACCATTTGAAGATTAAGAATCAGATGTGAGGTCCATGTTTGTTCCAACTTAACCCCAACGCTCCAAGCTTGAACTAATAGCCTTACCTTGGTCTTCTAAAACTCAAATTCATAAAGGGGGTCACTCTGATAAATTTAGTAATTTAAAGCCCCATGTTTGGTCTTCCTAAACTGACTTTGGTACCGCTTTTCCTAAAATGTCATTCCAACTATACTTTGATTAGAGTGTCTCTAACTCTCCACGAAAAAACTACTAATAAACTCATATTAAAACCACCTAGTATGGTGTCAACGCCTTCATAGTATACAAATAAACCCCAGAAAGCCCTTAGGAGGAGGTAACCTGCAATTGCAGAGAAAGGTATCATGTGATAAGTAAATATAAAAAGCAATCTTTTTTTAGGGGTGGACAACTAACAGAGAGATTAGTCAAGGTAAAACTAATTTAAGTAAAAGTTAGGAATCTGGGCCTTGATCAATTTTTTGGGCTTGGAAATAACTCTGGCCAATATAAAACGACTAACACATATGGTCTTTTTATAGCTCGTGTATGCACAATATTGAGATTTTAATTCCAACCAAACACTGCCACTTTTTGCAATATTATTTTTGTAAACAAATTTAATATTCATTCAGAAATAGAATATAATGAACCATCATTATTAAATCATAACGGGAAATCTTCAAACCCTTCATTATAACATCTGGGTTTCATACGAATTCCTGTAGATTTACCTGAGCCTGCTTGTACTTAACCCAGCGTTTATCCATAGTGTATCTAAGGTCAGGAATAGAGGCCAACTTACTCATTTGGCCTGATTCAACTTCTCCTTACCATTGAGATTCACTTCAGAAATCAAGTCACATTACATGGCATATTCAATGGTTTAGCCCCGTTAACTTTCCAAAGTTTATCAAAATAGGAATATACAGTCCTTTCCAGAGATGTTCAGCATGACCATGCATATAGCTGGAGAATACAAATAAAGCTACCACTATGATTTATTGTCTTGATAATCAAGTTAAGACCTGATTATGATTATCTCCCTCAGGGAACCCAGAACTTTAAGGACGTAAAGAGCGCTTTGTTATGAGAATTAGAAATCCAAGAAAAGGTAGCCAATCACGAGGGTTAATTTATGACTATCCAGTTCTTAAAAAACCCACCTCTGAGTTTGTCTGAAAAACTCTATCATGAGGCCAGGTTCTATTGAAAGTGAAGACAATAATGAAGTTAATGTGACCATTGCTTTTAAAGCTATCAAAAATTATACCAAGCTGTTTTAATTAATATTACCACACTAATAAAGGATTTAGACACATTGGCAGTGATTAAATACATGAAGCAATGTGAGATCAACTTTGTTCCATCCAACATAGATATACATGGCACCCGCTCTAGTCAATGACATAACAATAGAAACGCGTTTTTGACTAATTAGCTATGACGTGGAAGTGCTGGACTTTGGCAGGAAGACTCTGAAGTGAATTTCTGGATCTGTGATTCCATAGGTCATTATGCTGCTAACTGCCTCAAAGAAACCATGTATACTCTATATTTCCTCGCCTGTGTATGATGAGGACCAGAGAAGAAAAGGCAGTCAACAATAAGGGATGGATGCTCTATTATTAAAAGATCATCTATACCATTTCAAAACAGGAATTGTTCAACCCCTATCAAGTACTAGCGGTAACCCAAATCCAGAACGCTGAGTTTGAGAAGAAAGGCCATGAAGTCATTTTCAAACCTTATGCTATGAAACTCACAGAAAGTTCCCAGTCTAAGGGAGTCGGATGAGTTAATATAAGATACCCCTTTTAAAGGAGGAAAAGTGGATTTACCCCTCAATACATTGAACACTAGCTCTCAAGGAGTCAGTAAGAAGATCAAGAACATGATTGGTCAATCTGATACCTACGCTGTACTTTAAATAAATGCTTGTGAAAGTACTTCTCTGATTTCATTTATATAGTATAGTTGTAAACAATACTAATTTTGCGTGATCAATAGTGGCACCTTATTCAATTCTTCTTAATTTCTCATTAAAAGTTAAAGAACGCTCCCAAAGTAGCCCATTCTAAACCATACAGAATGGCTGGTTCGGGAAGCAGCTTTAGAAAAGGAGCTTACAATGCCTTATATATGAGGTTTGTACCTTACAGGTTAGCTCCCCCACGATAGTGTTTCCCAGTAGCAACTACCACTTTTCCTAATGGTACCAGTTTCCACAAATTATATGTCAGTTTTCAATTATAAGTAACCCATCTTCAAGGGCTTTAATAAGTCATTGCCTTTACTTTAAGCTTGGTAAGGAAAGGTTCTTTTGATAACTTATGTCAGGAAACCTACTTAAATGGAAGATTTGGATGCGTCAGATCACAGGAATCAATCTGAAATGACCAAAAAGCCAAAACTTCTATCATGGATTATCCCAAACAAAAGTTGACAATAATTGAAGTCAGAGATCAATCCCAATATGATCAATTAGCCTAACCTTCTGTCAGGGAAATTCCCAACAAAAGTTGACAACTTTTAAAATTGGAGATCAACTCCAAACGACACAATCAAATCATTTTTCTCAGACTACCCAACCTCAGGGTTCAAACCTGAGCCATGAGACGAGCACAAGCAATTCAACTGAGATAATTGGGCTGTCACTAAATCACCAAATCATTTAATTTAGATTTAGGCTTGGGATGCTTAGATTTTCCCTGAAACACCTCCCCAATTATCCTTTTATAGCTGATACTAGGCTAATAAACTTTACGCTTTTTTCCTTTTTGCCTATTTTAGGTTAAAATTAGGTATATACTTATTTGGAATTGCCTATCGAGACAAAGTATTTGGAAAAAGACTTCTCAACCAAGAGAAACAAAAACAGGTAATCTAATATCCTGAAACTTTTGGTCCCTGGCCAAAAATATTAAGGGATATGTGATAACACCCTCACAATCCTGACAAAACTGGTGCTCCCTGCCAGGCACACCCCAGATTCACAGTGGAATATAACAATTAAAAAACCCACCTATGAATAATAACAATCCAGCGTCTGATCTCATTTTAGATCAGGAACGCCTTAAACTCTTGGATACTTTCCCCACTATGATGCATGGGATGGAGCAACAAATATTCACACTTGAGCAACACCAACTCAAACTTTGAGATGCAACTATTGAGCTCAAAAGTGAAATTTGGCAGTTATCCCCTCTTGTTGCCACCAAATTGGCCCTTTGTGCACGTACAATCAGGTAGACTCAATAATTGAGTATATCAACACCTTACAAAATAAAGTGGACGCCCTCCATCCTTACAAAACATCCAGCTATAACAGTTCCCCTTTAGATGAAAATGGTCCCCCTATGTCAATAAATGTTGTTCAATCATTAACTCCTCCCAGTGACATGTTCAAACTGTCATTCAAAAGAAGTATGTCCCAGGAGAAGGGAGCATTTTCTCTTCCTATTTTATTATAAAAATTTTATAGAAGAAGCCACTGACACCCAGCGACTCAAACATCTAACTGTCTTAATCACATGGCTCAAGACATGATGGTCCCCCATCTGATGCATTGACATACCTGGACTAATTCCTATACTGCCTTGCTTTGGGAATTCGTGAGCGACTTAACCTTAACCAACCAAAAACAGACCTTTATAGGTATCAAGCCTTAATAAGAGGGAAACTATCAATAAATTTACCATCCATTTTTACCTCGAAGCACAAACTCTGGTTGCAGTGAATCAACTTATTTTAATGATGCCATCATTGCTGCGTTGTCAGCATTTAAAAATATGCCTAATATTTTACTTTATCTTAAAGCGATGAGGTCTGACTTAACGTCCCTCCTTCATATTAAAGAGGCTATATTGGGAATTCCGGCTAAGATACTAAAACTGTTGGACCACATCATTTTAACACCAATAAACCCAGGTCCCAAATATTGGACTTTACACCCCCTGATTTGCCTATACCTGAATTATACTGCACTCATTGCAGAAGAAACAACCACACTGTATCTGACTGCCGCATGCTTCAACATAAGTCACAAAAGATCAGTCAATATAGATCAAGAGGCTCCCTATGCTGACGGAAAACAAGTGCCTCAAGGCCCTTGTTCTAGTTCTAGCTGTATCCCCAGTACCTCCGGTTGTTTTTTGTTAAAGACCCCATCAGAAGTTGAAGTCACTCTGTCTATTCAAGGAATTAAATACCTCCCGCTTTCTAACTTCTATGTTGGTCAGTTACCAAAACAAATTTTAGTTGTCAGCTCTTCTATAAAAGCCAAGCATAGCATATAAAACTTTTAAACGTATTGAACAGCCCCAAGCCTGGCCACAGCAGAGTTCTCAGCTTGCTTCACTGCAAATCCCTAATGACAGTCTATTAGCTATTAATTCTCAATTTGGATCATTGGTGGTTTAAGTCAAAGTAGTAATCCATAAGGTAAAGTCTTGGTGTTATCAACAATGGTTCTCCAGTTAATGTTATTTCCTCCCAGCTTAAATAAAAGATAAAAATGGCTCCAGACTTGATAACAAAGCTGAATATGGGACGGGAGGTAGTCAGTCTAATAAGGCGATAAGCGCCTATTCCGCTTTACCCCTTCGTCTTGGAAAATTAATAATTACTGACCCCGCCATTGCACTAGAAAACAATAATTATGATTTTATGATTGGGGTCCAACTGATGGAGTTTAACTCCATCATCAACCATAAGGAAAATACCTATCCCTACTAGGGTATCAGATTCCAATAATATTAGAACTCCTTGTCAAAAAAGGAGTCCCTAAAAAAGACATGCTTCCTCAAATACCCATCCTCAATTTGCAAAATTGAGTACCAAGTCTTAAGGTAAAAAAATAAGTTACCCTTGGAGGCTGTGGATGCTGAAGAGGAAATCCCTCTATATACCCATAATTCTATTACATTACCCTCAGGCTCACAACTTATTGTAGATATGGGGATTCAGATCCTTACCCCTTCTGATCAAATTTTGGAGCTTGGTGGACACCAAAACCTTTCATCAAGGAAGGTTGACATGCTTGGGGATTTTTGGATCCTGCCTATGGGAAATCTATCTCTATTATACTAGGTAATTTTACCACTAAAACCCTCCATGTCCCTCAGCATGCCCTATTGCTTATGTAAAACTATGTCCCATTAAGAGTATTGCCAATGAAAATTGTTTTGGCTCATTACAGGATTTAGGATTTGATCCCCCACCCACCATAGCTTTGGTTGACAGTAGAATTGGGGATAATCTTACCCCAAATGAACACCAAGATATCAAAAACCTCCTCGAGTAGTATGGAGATATTTTTTCCTCAGAACCAAGTGACTATGGAAAAGTAGCTGAGGTAATACATCAAATTGAAACTGAGGTTTAACCTCCATTTAAATCCTGACCATATTGAAAATCCAAAGTGGAGGAAGCTCAATTGGCCTTAGAGTTACAGCAACTGTTGGAGGCTGGGTTACTTGTGCCTTCCAAAAGCCCATGGCTTCCCCACTCTTATTACTTTGGAAAAAGGATGGTGGTCACCAGGTTGTTATGGATTATCGACACCTTAACTCTATCACTCGCAAAGATAGTTACAACTGCCACATATAGATGACACTTTACGCTTAATATTGGGGCTTACTATTTTTAAGCTATGGATTTCGCTAGTGGATACTGGCAAGTAGATTTGTCACCATAAGATCGGGCAAATTACACTCTCATCACAAGTGAAGGACTATTCAAGCCACTCATGCCTCAGTGGTTGTGTAACGCCCTTGCTACCTTCCAACGAGGTATGGAAGGACTACTAGGAGATTTAAAACGCTCTTGCATACTAGTTTATCTTGATTATATTACCGTTTTTTCAAGAACCTTTACTGAACTTCTAGATCGCCTCAGTTAAGTCTTTCAGCGGTTACATCAATAGTCATTAAAACTAAAGCTGGTAAATTGCTTTTCTTCCGGAGTGAGATGGATTTTTTGTGTCAGAAGGTCAGTAAAGCCGGAATATTCCCAATGGATGACAAGGTCTTAACTATTGCTAATATGACTCCTCCTAAATCATTACGAGATGTACAAGTTTTCCTAGGAATGGTGGGCTATTATTGCCAAACTATCCCCATTTTGCAGACACCTTCGAGCCTCTGGTGTATCTATTGAAGAAAGGAATACCCTTTCAGTGGAAAGAAGAGCAACAGCAGGCCTTCAACCTGCTACACATCTCTCTCCCACTCTCCAGTACTTATTCATCCAAATTTTGATAAGTCCTTCCTCCTCTTTACTGATGCTAGCAATATTGCCATCAGAGCAATACTATCTCAACATGATGAGAACCTAGTGGACCATCCCATCGCCTACTACAGCAAGACCTTATCTAAATCCAAACTTAATTATTTTGTTACAGAACGTGAATGCTTGGCGGTATTATTGGCTATTAAGCATTTCTGACCTTAACTATATGGGAAACATTTCACTATAATTAATGACCATGCTTCCCTGCGATAACTACAGAAAAGTAAGGACCCCAACAGGAGGTTAGCCCAATGTGCGTTAAAACTTCAAAACTACGACTTTTCCATCATCCATCGACTAGGGCCCATACACCAAAATGCAGATTGCCTATATCATCTTCCCATTTTAGCTATAACTGACCCTGAAGAGGATTGACTCTATGACTTCCTACCCAGATACAGTTATGTAAGGATGAATCCCTGACCCTCTAAAAGAAATTAGCAAAAAGATCTTTAATTCTACAAATTAAGAATGGTTAATTGTGCATACTTTTGTCTAACAATGGGTGCCTTATGTAAGACCACCAGCTCAAACTGACATCATATTAGAGGGACATTGGCAAGTCAGCCATGAGGGAATCAAAAAACCTTCCAGTGGATTAAAACTCAATGTTATTGGAAGAGAATGCTTTTTTCTATCCAGGATGTATTAAGTCCTGTCTGTTATGTAAAAGCCAAGCTGGACCTAATATCCACCCTCAACATCCAGTGGTCCCACCCATAGAACCATTCCATACTATTAGCATTGATGTTGTGGGAGCTCTTCCTAGAGCCTCCAATGGACATCAGATCCTCCTACTAGCCGTAGACCATCTAACTAAGTGGATCAAAGCTGTATTGATCCCCACCACTTCAGCAAAGGCTAACGCCACGTTTTTGTAGATAGGATTATCAACCAGCATGGGTGCCCTAATGTCATTCTTTCTGATAATGAACAAAATTTCTGCTCACCACTGGTGAAAGATTTAGCTGACCCAATGGGAACCATACAGGTATTTTCCACCCCCTACCATCCTGCTTTAATGGAATGGTAGAGTGGGTAAATGGTACTCTAACTGCAACTCTCCAGAAAATGGCTATGACTGAACCCCTTCTTTGGCCCCAATATTTGCCTAGTGCTGTTCTGGTATATCAGATTAGTTACCCTCAAATTACTAAGATGTCACCTATCTAAGCGTTGTATGGCAGAGAACTCCATCTTGCTCAAAAGTCTAGGCGATGCTTGACCAAGCTTTTTCTGAAGCTCCAGAAGTATCTATGCGAAGTATTGCAATTGAAATCATAAGCCTTCAGGCCCTAGCTGCCAAAAACCTGTCTGCCACAATTAATAGAGAGGCTGCTCAATTTAATGATAAGCATGATCCCCTACACACCTTCCAACCATGTGACCTCATCCTATTCTACAATCACCGGCCAGGGATTTGTGATCACAAACTGGGCACCAACTGGTCAGGGCCTTATCAAGTCATATATAGATGGGGCAATGAACACTCAATTGTAGAGGTTGTTCAAGGCACAGTTATAAACTATGTACATAGTCACTTTTTCCATCCATTTCCCCTCCTGTAAAAAGATCTAGAGAGGTTATTGTCAGGATTCTACTCAAACCGCAGATTCAGATGCGTCAGATCAAAAAATTGATTCTGAACTGACCAAAAAGCCCAAACTTCTGTCAGGGATAATCCCCCCAATGAAAGTTAACAATTATCAAAGTCATAGATTAATTCTGATTCAATCAAAAAGCCCAAACTTCTGTCAGAGATAATCCCTGATGAAAGTTGACAATTATCAAAGTTGGAGATTAATCCCAAATGATATGGTCAAGCCATGCTTCCTTGGAGCTACCCAACCTTGGGGTTCAAAACTGAGCCATGAGATGAGCACAAGAAATTCAGCTAATATAATTGGGCTGCCACTAAATCATTTATTTTAGATCTTGGCTTTGGCTGTTTAAATTTTCCATGAAACCCCTCCCCAATTACCCTTATATTTTTATTTATGCAAGGCAAACCGACCAGGGGATGGACATTACTGAAATAGAGAAAAAAGTATTGACATGAAACCTGAGCAGGGTCAACTCTGTCATAGAAAGTTTTTTTCACCTCTGGATCGGGACTTAGATTTTCTGGTTACGTCATGGGTAAGGTTTTCGTGTTATTATACCTACTAACCGCCAATGGCTTCCTTTGGCTGGCACCCTGATCAATGTGCGAAGGGTGGGAATTGAACCCGCAGCCTTCAGGTTGGTAGCTGTACGCCCTACTGACTCGCCTTCCACCCCCTCAATTACCCCTATATAGCTGATATTAAGCTAATAAACTTTACACTTTTTTCCTCTAGCCTGAAAAAGTTAAAATTAGGTATATAATTATTTGGAATTGACTATCTAAAAAAAGTATCTGGAAAAATACAACTTGACCAAGAGAAGCAAAAACAGGTAATCCAACACCCTGAAACTTTGGGTCCCCTGGCAAAAAATATTAAAGGATATGTGATAACACCCCCACAATCCTGACAACTCACAACAATTTTATCTATGTAAATTATGCTAGTGGAGTGATTTCTGTTTGCTATTGCAATCTAATAGTCATAGCCAGGCCCTTCCTCTCATCATCTCCAAAAAGTTAAGGCATCCTTTTGTGAGCGTCTACTAGCTATGAGTTTCTTCCTGTGGAACAATGGGCTAAAAGCACTGGACTGCCTTTGGATATGCTAGACAGGTTACTAGGAGAATTCTACTTTATACAGTAAAATCAAAGAATGAGCCTCATATGGCCCCTGGTTTAATCCTCCCTGTACACAAGGAAATCTGCTTTGTTTAGGCTAATATAAACGCTTGGAAAATTACCATAACAAAAAGTCAAGAAGCCTCCTTTGTTCAATTAGTTTAAAGAAGTCCTGTCAATTTGAGGTTTTGAGAATTATCAGAGTTTGCCCTGCCTAATGCCGCCTTAAATGCATGTGCACTTAACTCAAAAAAACAATCAAATAGCTTTTCAGAGGCACTAAAAAACAAGCATCGTCTTTATTACAGAATCATGCGCAAATATTTGTGACCATCAATTATGATTTAGGGCGCACAAGAGGATACTACACCACAACCATCTAGTACTAAAAAAAGGATACTACACCACATTGAAATTGTTGATGCCTAACCAAAACTCTCAGAGCTTATATGGCTTAGCTGAGTCAACAAGAGTCATACAAAAGGACTTGATCAACTACTATTACAAGGTATGATCATGTCATCTCAAAGCCCATGTTATAGTACTGTACTTATCTTAAAGTAAAAGGATGGCTCCAGACAACTAGTGATAGATTATTGTCAATTAATCAAAACTAGTAAAAAAGAATTGTCCCCCTTACCACATATTGACAACACCTTCAATTGGTTATGAGAGCCAAGTTTTTCACTTCTTTAGATTACATTAGTGAATATTTGGCAGATTGACCTGCCAAAAGAAGAACAAGAAAATTGTGCCATAATTATGCCCTAAGGGTTATATCTTTCACCCACCTGCATCAAGGTTTGTGCAACGCGCTATCACCTTTCAGAGAGCCATGGACGTCATACTAGGTGATCTGAAGTTGAATTGTGTTTTAATATACCTTTATGACATCAACATGTTCTCTCACACCTTTGCACAACATCTATCCCACTAAGTGGAAGTCTTTAAGCAGATAGCCAAGGCTCATCTGGGAATTAAAACCAGCATATGTCATTTCCCAAAAATTGTATGAGGTACCTGGGTCACATGATCAATACTTGAGGGTACTTTTCAACCAAAAAGCTCAATGCTGTTAATGATGAATATCCCTGAGAAAAACAAGATAATCAGGTGTTTTTAGGAAAGATAAAACCCACCATTAATTCATATGATTATATGCACAGCTAGCTGAGCCCTTGTTCTACTTACTAAGAAGCGAGGTGGCCTTTAAGTGGTCTACAGAATGTGAGAATGCCTTCAACAAGCTAAAATCAACTCTAACCAGGAACCAGTGCTATGATACCCTAATTATACCAATCCATTTATTGTTTGATCTGATGCTTCCCAGAAGGTCATTGAATCAGTAATATTATAATGTGACGAAAATGGGAAGATCAATTGGTAGCCTTTTTCAGCCTCTACCTCATTAAGAAGGAGAAAAACTATATGGTAACAGAACATGAACATTTGGCCATTATTTTTTCTTGTATACAATTCCGCGTTTATCTTCATTGAACTATGTTTCAAGTAGTCACCAATTACGCCTTCTTGCAATTGCTATACAACCTTAAGGATCCCAAAAACGATTAGCTAGATGTACCTTAATACTCTAGGTTTACAGCTAAGAAGTAGTACATTGATCAGGATCCTCTCATCAAATTCTGATGGACTTTCCCAGCTACACATTGTTCCTAAATGATTCTTTAAGAATACCAACTGTTTAGGAGAATGAAAATCCGCAAGTATGAAGATGTGCAGCCCACAATTAGGCGCCTTTTTGAAACAATTTTCAAAAAACACAAAAAATTTAAAGTAGTACACTTTACAAAATTTGAAGTGATGGTCAAAGATGTTTGTACCCTGCCTCATCCAAACTGATGTCAATTTTTTGGTAAGCTTACCATATTGTTGGGCATGGCGGACAAAAAATCTGAAAAAAAGTTTATCAAAGCTACCACTGGGTGTCCATGATATAATATTCAGGACACTTTGATGAAGTGTCAAGAGTGGCAATCACAACTTCTCTTAGAAACCTCCACCACCATTTAACTAATTAAGCACAACTGGGCTTGTCATACTATTTCAACAAATGTTATTTACCTATGCCTGTAAAAAATTTCAGTCATTAGTATGATATTGTGGCTATCAACCACATGAATAAATGGGGCTAGGCTAAGCCTCTTCAATGTTGGAGTTATCACTACTTCTAAGCTTATCATAGATCAAATTTTCTGTTAATAAAGATGTCTGCAGTCAATTTTTGGCAGATAACGCTACCAATTTTTACTTTCAGTATACTTTTTTGAGCTAAATAAACTGTTAAGAATCATAGAGGTCCTGTTCGCCCTGTACTATTCAGGGAAATGGGATACTGTCAAGAGTGTCAGCAGAACCTTGGATCAAATTCTCCACAAGTTTGCTGCTGCTTACCCATCCAGTGGACACTTTATGGTAACCTGGAAATATCTGCCTACAACATTGTTTAACATATCACCACAGGTTTCTCACTCTTTCAACTTTTCTATGATTAGCAGCTTCTCTTGCCTCCCTTATTACATTTGATTGTAGAAGGCAAGGATGGATTTGACATGAATAAATTTTGACCAAAATGATTTATACTAATTTATTATTTAGCTTGAAGCTTATGTGGTTGCCTTAACTAAAAGTATAAAGAGAGCCCAGGAATATATGCATTTTTGAACCTTACATAAGTACAAGGTAGGAGGCCAAGTATCCTGGTATGACACATATTTTTTTAAAAAAATGTACAAAATATAAAAGCTCTGTAAAGTAATTTTAATATTAAATTGTTTATATCCAACTTCTATACCATCAGGCGTTTATCCAATAAAATGGTTATCAGTGAGGTTTATCTGAAGTTCCTAAAACCCTACTATAGCAATAAACATCCATAAGAAAGTCATACAAAGAATTTTTTATGTTAAGGGGAGAAATTTCGTCAAAAATGGTTGACTCAACTCTGGGTTTAATAAACTTTTATTTGTTATTAAATATAATAAGACAAACACAACCATCCAGGTCATCTAACCATATCGCTATCTATTTAACTTTCTTACCATCACAGTCATTTCAGATTTCTATGCGGCTTTCCCAATTAAATTTCTTCCCCCTATATTTGGTTATGATTAACCCTATTGTACTTATTGTACCCATTATACATTGTACCCGTTGTACTCACCAATGATTATGATCCTAAAATAAGGACATTACTGTTCTGTGGGTAGTAGAATGGCTATATAATTCCTATTTATATACTAATAAGGAATCACCTTTTGCCTGCTCTTATCTAGATTTTTTTTAATAATATTCTATAATGGATATTTATTATACAAAAAATTGTAAAATTATATTTAATATATAGCTTTCTGTAATGTATTCTGAAAAACCACCTTATCAGGGGGACAAAGGTCATTCAATCAGGGGAAGTTTAAAGATGTTTCAAGGAGGAGCTATTACCTGTGCATTAGTGTGTGTTTGCCACGCACTACAATCATCCTCTTGTGCTCTAGTCAAGTGTCTAAGAAGACATGTTACCATATATGGATAACCTTAAAACTTAAAAAGTCACTAAAGCTCTTTTAACAAGCATGGGTCTAAACAAATTTTATACATGAAAAAACAAGTGTTCATGCTCATTAGCCTATGCAAAGAGATAAAGTGGCCGCCTTTTACAATCTATTATACATTAAGGCACAGAGCCAATTATTCTCAAAGATGCTTACATGAAATAATGCTGTTGCTGCTATTATAACAAGACTGAACCAACACACAACTGGCTAGTTACGTCACTTTTGTAGAGCGTTGTTTCAGGACTGCGCATGATATCATGGAGATCTTGATAGACGTTACCAACTTTTATAAGCCTGAAACCACTCAATGTGCTAAATAAAACACAGGATCCTAACAGTTAAAGAGTTGAAGCTTAGACAAATGGAGAAACCGGCTTGAAACTATTGCCTCTGGTCAGGACATATGGAGGACAAGTCTTATAAGAAGAAGTGTTATCACAAAAGCATGGGAAAAGACATTTCATTGAAAATTTAGGTACCTCTAGGCTCAACAGGCCTCATGTACCTACGAACATCCAACCCAAATTGATCCTTAATTTTAATTGAAAGCAACTACAACGACTATATTAAAGGAAGTTATAAAGATGTTGATTACAACTTTTTAGGTGCCCCTTTTATATTGGTTTCCTGAGCTACTGAATTCAAATTACGTTGATGACACCTTGATGCCAAAGGAACCTTGGTCAAGACCAAAGAAGCCCAGAAGCATCATTAACGCAAGCAAAGCTGATCAATTTAATGCCTTTTTGATTCTATATATGTAGCACGTTCACAATCTAAAAGCTATCAAGTAACATTACACAGAGGCAGCCCAGAAGCTCAAGGATACTTTATGCTCAAAAGAGGTCCTTTCCCTTTCTATTTAACGTTAAAGGAAGTGCCACAAAGTTCAAAATAGTAATTTAGAAGGTTAGAATTATGGACATTTTCAATACCATTCCACCCATTATTGTGAAATTTTTGAAGCTCATCATTAATACTAAGCTCATGCCTAACCTTAAATTCTCACACAAGGAGGTATATCTAGTCTTAACAACTTAAGATTCTCTACACTTACAATTTTTGCTTATCAGTTT
Organism: Massospora cicadina; assembly: GCA_022478985.1. Classification (NCBI taxonomy): domain Eukaryota; kingdom Fungi; phylum Entomophthoromycota; class Entomophthoromycetes; order Entomophthorales; family Entomophthoraceae; genus Massospora; species Massospora cicadina. The sequence goes on from JAKSZP010002656.1 coordinate 31,072, forward strand.
TTTTAAACTCATCCTTTCAGCACACACAATAGCTTTGGATAATAACGTCTACTGTACGTTCATTTCTTTCTGTTTATGGTTAAATGTTAAAGAACCATTAATATGAAGGAAGTGTTCTTTTTTATCCTCATTTGTAAGTTACTTTTTTGAAAAATAAAGAGTATATACAGAAGAATACTTTTTGGTTGAGTATGCTGCTTCTAGTTACCTTTACATTATTCTACCTTAGTATGGCATACAAAGAAGTTAACTGAGTCTGTTATCACAATTTTATGGCATCTCTTTAATGATTTTAATAGATGAGAATAGAACTTGGCGTGCAATGAGAAGTCGCAAAATAACTCTTAACCTCTCTCAAAACCTATTTTTATCCAACAAGATATAATAGAGTTAGTCCTTTAGACTCATGTATTTTAATAGGCACCTTGAATCCAGCTTCTAAAAGATATATTAACATATATATATGTAATCACAATGGGAATAAGATTCTTGTGAAGTAGCATCAGCAGATTGAAATATCATAATATTTCAAAATGATGTCACAATGATCTATTACACTAGAAAAAAGCTTAGCATGAGGCTACCTGCTGACAGTTTGATCTGCACCCTACCAAATGTTCTCATTTCTGATGAGCTGACTACAAGAAAGTTCAATAAGGTCTACTCGCTACTAAAAATATTACAATGACCTCTTCTTTAATTTCAATCACATATACTATATATGAAGGACTGGAGTTATTCGATTGTAGTATGAAACGTAATATCTTCAGGTCCAAACTTACCATAAATCCAAATTAATAAAGCACCAGATAAGAACAAAGCTAAAAAATTACTAGACGCTTGTTTATTAGTACCACTCCAAATCCCATAGTCATCACCCCTTTTAACTTATGAAGGAATTTGGTGCCTTTTAAAATTTGCTCTAGTCCAGGTGAAGCCCCAATTTTAAGGTTTCAAAACATAATGAAAACCTTTATTTAACGCTTTATTGAGCCTAAGGTCTGAATTTATTATAATCTATCAATTAATGTTTTATCAGACCTGAGGCCCAAACCCATCAAAAATATTATATTCTAAAGCACTAAGTGATTTCCCATAAAACACCAAGTTCATGACCAAAAAAATTCTGGATAAATCGCCCCATTGGTCTCCACTGGCCGAAGAGATATGGAAGAAAGCCCAAACTGACTTATTATCATCAAGATGTTAATTACAAAGTTGTATTAAGTGTTTAAGTCCCTAATCTCCCCATTTATAACCTTATGCCACCTATTATTCTTTTTATCTTTGGCGTTATAATAGCTTATATTTGAAACCACTTAACTGCAATACCATATTTGGTCTCAGTAAAACCTTGGATTATAAGATTTGATTTACTCCAACTCTTAACGTGGACTATATCATCCTCTTCAAACTTCCTAAATCTATTTCGTCCCTCACTTGGTATGCTCCTATCCCTCATCTTTGTCTTAATTCTCCCCTGATACTTTATATAATACCATCCAATAAAAGCAAAACACTTCATACTCCCTATATCTTTAAATAGTAAAGTCATTATTTTCCTGGTCAAAGATTGTCTATACTAGGAGTTTGGAACAAGATTAATAGAATTTTTGGGTGTAGATTGTATATACCAAGGATTATAAGCCTTACTGCATAGATTTCTGATAGTAATTACAAAAACTTGTATCAATTCAACTGTCAACCTGTGCAACTAGAATATAAAGGGACCTTGCAATATAATTTCATTAAGTTTTTAATGGACTAATAAAAGCTCAACGGCATCAAAAAGGGGTAATTACTTTTTCCAGATCATTTATGATGCTTTTGACCAACTTCCCAGCTCCAACTTCTCCTCTGCAATTAAATTGGAAAGTGGTTACTGACAGATGGACTTATTATCTCAAAATCAAGAAAAATCACTTTGATTTACACCAAATGTCTCTTTTAACCAACTTGGCTCCCAAAAGGACTTTGCAACGCCTCTACCTCTATTTATTGGGCTATGCGACCATATTTTGCAGGATCTCAGAATAAGTTTGTTATTGTCAATCTTTATGACACTATGATTAAAATCCATGAACTTTGACAAACATTTCATACGACTCAATAAAGTCTTCAAGAGACTAAATAATACTACTTCAAACTTAGGATCTCTCAGTGCTTATTATCTTTATGAAAGATGATGTTAATATGACATGTTTTAACTCGCAAAGTCTTACCTCTTTAGGATAAGTTGAGTCCATAATAAAGATGCCTGAATCAAAGAAATTACCGAGACATATAGCGTTTCTTGTTATGATAGGTTGCACCATCATCAATTCATATAATTTGCCCGGCTTAATTAAGCCTAGTATGGCTCCTTGCAGATAATAAACTGTTCACTTAGGGGAAATGAACAGAGAGCAGCCTTTGAAAACTCCCATAAGTTTGTTTAAAAAATGACTAATACTGCACCCTCCAGACTAAAGAAAACCGTTCATATTCTTTACTAACGCCTCTGACTATGCTGTGGAGCTATAATGGCTCTTTTAGATAAATATATATCTTATCAACTTGTATTTTACTTATCCAAGATGATTTTACCATCTGAGAGCAACTATAATGTTACAAAAAAGAGTTTTTCTTACCTACCCATGGTTAAACACTAACCTAACTTTATGAAACCATTTTCCCTGTTACTATATATCACGCCTTTTATAAGTGGTTACAGAACATGAAACACCCAGATGAAAGACTGTCACATTGGGGTTTGAAGATCCAGCACAAGGATATGAAGATCAAATATTACACAATGACTCACCACATGAGCGCATAAAGACTCACCTGCCTACCAATCCTGCATATAGATAACAGTGAAGCCAAACATCTGGATGATAATCTTATGAAGCTTGATGCCTGGGACAATGAGGATGAGCATTTAAGAAGATGCTTCCCAAATACTCGTGAAATCTTTAAGTTAAAGACGGTAAATTTACAAGAAATTTGGGTAGATTGGTTACCCTATCTCTGCCCATTATAAAGGTGTACCCTTAATCTTGGAAGCTTATATCACCTTGGTCATGGAGGAGCTCACAAAAACTTACGAATAATTCAAGACCCTCTTTATTGTAAAAAATTACTTGACTTCATTTTACTGGACGCCTACTTAACATGACAAAAGCAAACTTCCCAGAAGACCAAATAACAATAATAGCCAAACACTCCCCAACATCCATTCCACACTATCAGCTAGGTTATTATAGATTCCTTGTCACAATCTACCAGCTTGGTGCTGGTATTTATTGTAGATTGACTATATTGAAAATTTGGGTTAAGGCTGTTGCACTACTTACGCAAACTCAGAGCTAAGGCGATCCTCCTGTATTAACACATCTTCACCCACCATGGTTGTCTTCAAATTCTATCATGAAATAATGGAAGAAACTTTGGTTCTAGAGTGGGTAAATTCCAGAAACATCCGTGAACGCTCAACAAATCTATTAAACACCTTTTAATCCATCAACAAATGGCACTGTAGAACTACAAATGGAATTTTTTTTCTTTATTATGTAAAATGACCATCTTATACCTTTTGAGGTAAAACCAATTCTTCAATGCCTTCATGGCATAGCACATAAGCTACCATTTAAATATTAAACTTCACCATTCTGAGTCTTGTTTAGATAAGATGTTGGAGTTTCATAATTATTAGCTAAAAATGTCACCATTGATCAAACTGAGGACTTTTTAATAGATGGAGAGACTAACTCAATACATTACACAGCTTTAATACAATGTTATGAACAACCTAGATAAGGCAATAGCATATAAAGGCAAATGTAAGTCTTGGGGACCAGCCCCTACAACTGGATAGGGAGCAGCATCCCTTTCAGACCAAAAGGGGGCCAAAGGCCCAAGTGGACCCCCTGTCACAGTTGAGTGACCTGGCGCACGTGGTTGATGAGCGGTGGGTAACTGCCCTTCCACCTAGAAATATCCAAATCTCTCCCTCCCCAACCCTGATAAAATTAATAGAGGGGACCTTCCAGGAGATCATGCAGGCCAGGGGCCTTGGGCGGGCCCCTGGGACCCCCCACTTACCAGGGAAAATTTACCAAATTTTTGAAGAAACTGCCAGCGCAAGTATCAGAGCCCAACCTGCAGATTCTGGGCTAACGGAGCCGGTCTGGACTGGCCAGGTCCAAGAATCAGATCAGAACTCAATTCAGGTTTTAAACCAGGCCACCAGTGACTATGACCAGTTGACCCACTCTTCAGAATGGATCCTAGAAGCTCAGATTGCATAGACAACCAGATTGAGAGTTTGGAGCAGGTTGTGGACAACTGAGCACCAGGAACACAGCCTCCTGGGATGAATCCGGGAAATCTGAACCACATGAGCTGCCCAACTCAAATGGTCAAGGCCCAGATCGGTACCATCAACCTGGTCTGGCCCCAAAAATTTGGGAAAAACAGCAAAAGTTTTTTTGATTTTTGCCAAGATTTTGGAAACCATCCATCCACCCCCCCCCACCCGCCAGCCAACCAAACCCCATCGCCAATCCCCAACCTCCTAATACTTAAGGCAACTGCTCTGTTGATGGGCAGTTGTCAGTTCATTTTCTATTCTCCTCGCGCTTTGCACAAAAATAAAGTTGATTACCCCAAACGCCTTGTCACAGACTCCACCTGTTGTTTTCCTATTCAAGATTCCGCCGATCAATCCAGCAAAGTGAACCACCACCCAAATAATTATCCTGATGATCACCAAATGGGTTGTCCGGTTGCTCAACCCTGCCATGTGGCGGTGGATCATATCTGTGGTGAACCACCTTGCTCTCAATGATGGAGTCAACTCTCCATTCATTTTCATGTATCCATTAAACATGAACCCATCCGTTTGCTTCACCAGCGGGCTTTCTGAGAGCGCTCCTCTATTGGAGCAGCCTCAGGGCACCCCCGCCCTGAGGCTCACAAGCTCAACCCCCATACCTGGCTCGCCCACTGTTGATCCCACCCACCTAAGGGCCCCAGAGTACCCCAACCAAGGGGAACTTGGCCCCAACGCTCATCTTGGGCCTGTTTTCCCCTCTGACAGCACCCCTGTTTGTGCGGTGGGTTTTGTGCCGCCCCTCTCTGGTGCACAGACCTACCTACCCATAACCAAAGGCCAGCAACTGCGCACCCTGGAGGAGTCGTCGTCCTCCCCACCTCTCCCACCTTGGGGGTTGCACCCATAAGACTCGCAGTTGCCCCCATTGCAACCATCTGGTTTGCCCTTTAGGGCCTTTGGTATGTTTATAAACATTTACTTTCCTCACGTCCCTGCTAGATCCCCACTTCTTCTAGTAGCATGGACTGCTGTGCCCTTGGCATTCTGGGCTCTCCACTGGGTGCTTACACACCCTGATTGGAAGCCCAGTCTAAATCTTATCAGCCGTTTCCATAGCAGCAAGGACCAAAATGAGATTAGACAACCTTTGCCTATGTTTCATATCAGATTTGGTACTTTTTTACCAAAATTGCATTACTTCACGTAATAACATATTGGGCTTATATGGGAAGGACCCTATGAATTCATCTATAAGATAGGTAAAGAAATCCAACATCAAGTCTTTGTCATCAAAGATTATTGATTTAGTACATGACTAATTCTTATGTCACAACTCATCACCACATATTCTTAAAAGAGTTGATGTTGAACATCTGAGTATCTCTCACCAAGAAATTTATTAGTAGCAGAGAATACTATATTCTTCCCCTCTTCAAAAACCTTAGTAGGATTTAAATTTGAGGTATGCCAACCAGGGGACGGACATTACTGAAACTGAAACTGAAACAACAAACTAAACAAACTGAAAATATGAATCAACCACCCTAAACTGAGCAGTGAGACACAAAAAAATTAGAAAACAACATACCAAATGGCACAGTGGCGAGCCGCTTATCCCACCATGGCGGAGGGGGAGGGGGATTAGGCAGATCATCAACTTCCACATTGAAGAGGTAGATCAATGCTGAGAGCAAGGGGTTGGGTCATCCATGGGATAAGAGTCGAGGTGAAGTAGATAATTGTTGAGATTGTTACTGACAATTCAGCCTGGAGAAAAGCCTCTATGAGTTTGGCAACATGGTGTTCAGTTTGGATGTGGGCGTTGGGAAGCTGGGCTAATTTAGCAATGTTGGCTCTGGTGATGCATGTGGATGGAGAAAAATCTGCCAGTTCAGTGACATGCTTGACAGCGGTAATGGCAGCTTCATTGAGTCAGGTAATTTCATCTTTTGCAACAGCAGGGAATCGAGGGGAACTTGGTGATATGCAGTCTTTCTTTAGAATTAGTGACAAAGGTTGCCATGGCTTCACAGATGGTGACTTTCAGGTGAAGCCAATGAGGCCTCAACTAGCTGATGGTCGTTCTGGAAAAGGGTAGCATTGGGTTTGGGGACATATTGTTTGGGCGGAAGTGGGGCATCTAAGTATAAATTCAGATAAGGTTCTAAATTAATTTGGGAAGTCCAATGGTGGGACAATTCCACCAGATTAGCCTCTTCATCCAATAAGTACCAGGGATTTTCGGTTGACTAGGATTAATTCAGTGATAAGTGGCTGTGGTTGGGTAAGTTTTAGGGTGTAAATTTCTTAGATTGAATATGGGTACAAACCTTCTCTGATTGGTTGACATGGGTGTAAATTGGCCGGCTTGGGCTTGGGTTGCTAGATTTTGCTTCTGTTCCAACAAGCGCTTGGCCTGTGTGGGTGGGGACAACCAAAAGCCACACTCAAAAGCTTTTGGTTTGGCCTCATAAGTGGGGTTGGTGGTGTTCACAGGTTCAAATTGTATTGGCATGCTTTTTTAGAATGGACTAACTCATGTCAGAGGGTGCAAACTGTGAGACCTTTGTTGATGCAAGCCCAAAAAAAATGGTCTGGTGCTTATGGGATATAGGAACGCGGTGGGATGTGCTGGGCCATGGTTAGCTGGTGGGTTAATGGTTGCCATTTCTTGAGGTGCCGCTAGCGCTCAGCACCACTTGGGACATGAAATTGGAGGATGGGGTATGTGCATAAGTGGACAGCCCTGACATCAACTCCTAATATAGTGTGTGAGGTGGAATGTGTGAGGGAAGGTTTGCAAAGGTCACCATGAGTGGGGTATCATTGGGGATACATGTTTGGGTGATGGTAATAGGTGTGTTTTTGTATATTAAGGGTGTTGCTGCTGCAGCGGCCGCGTCCTCTTCAGTGGGGAAGCCAATATCAAAATAGCCCTTGTAAGGGCAGGAGTCAATAAATTCTACTGTACAAAAGTGGCCATTGCCAGCTCAATAATCACTTTGTCAGCATATGGGAAGAGACATCTGTATTTGGCGCGGAGGCAAAAGTGGATAGTGGATCAAGGTAGGGATAGGGGGTGGGGGTGGGTTAGTTGGTTGGATTCTTGCAAAGTGTAGTGCTAAGTCCCTTGAAGGGACAAATCGGCCAGAAGTATTTGGCGTACTAGATGAGTCCATCTGCATGTATTTTCCTGCTTGGTGGTAAACGCTAGTGGGAGGAGCACCACTGCCCCATACTGGGGCAGCAGGTGGTGGATCCAAGGACATAAATGGAAAACTGATGTGGTGAGGTGATAGTGGAAAATTGACTCTTTTTTTCAAAATATTGTTTGAAAGTGATGTCAAGCAGGAAGAAAAGTTCCAGCCTTAGTAAGATCTATATTAATAACCTTTAAAGTCAGCTCAAATCTGCTATATTTTTTACAGGTTCATGCCTTGGTTTAAGCCCGTTTTATAAACTTAAAGGAGTATCAGGTGGTAAATTTTTCATTTCGCCTTATTGGCCAAAATCAAGTTGTGAAATTATGAATTAGAATCTTATCGGCTGAGTTATAAAAAATTTCTTTTGATTTTCTTGTGATAATATAAATTTTATAAACGCAACAATCAAAGAGTCAATCCAAAAAATATGACTTCTATTGCAATTTTATTATAAGTGTCTGTCACAATTATGGTTAAGTGGTCCGCTCCCTTGGGGTGTGCTTATGGAAAGGGTTGAGCCACTTGCAATAAGCTACTTCTTTAATCACAGGGTGCATCGCAAGACAATTAGGAAAGTTTTATTCTCTGGTATGTGGGACTCTTTCTCATGGTTCCAAGCATGTCTGATAGTGTAGAAGCCTTGAAATATACTTAATAATGGCTTTTCTTATGAACCCTGGAATTCCTCTCATCATCTGCTGATATTGAAAAGGGTTGGTCCTTACCTTCAACAATAATCTTCTAAATTTGGTGTTAATGGCACCAAAAAAACAATTAAGACAGAAATATAAAAAGGTTATTTCAATATATATATATATGTAAGCCACATATAGTGCTTGTGAGATTTGGAGTACTTAAATTAGGGCGTGATTTATATTAAAAATATTTTCTTATGATAAAGTGCTTATAATTTGTAACTTGGTTTCAGGGTTATTGAGTATAATTACTTGTTTCTCTAATCTTCTAGGTTTCTTCCATAATTAAATTGTGGATCTATGGCTTGTTTGTCAATGCTTGGCTGCTGTTCTAACCTAACTGTTGCTCCTGTTGTTCCCAAGACCCTTGTAGCTCCTTCATCTTCATATGTATCTTGGTCATCTTAGTTGATGGAATTTTTAAAATTAATTCACTTCCAATATAGTATTATGCTCATTTCGCAGCGTCATACAACTATGTAGACCCCTTTTTTATGAAGCTTCATTAATTTTTCTAACATTGGCGGTTATACCCAAATGTATAAAAGAGGGCTCCTTGACTATATCATTTGTGGTTGTGTGCTTTTCTTTTTTAACTAATCTTATATATGTGAATCCACTGATGTCATGGTGACTGGCTGTCAAATATTACAGTGATTAGGAGGTATATAAAGGCCTCCATCGTCAAGAATTCTAGACTGATTAAAGCCTATAAAAAAGGGTTTTAGAATATTGTAAACTTCTCTATTTGCTAGTTAGGTTAGATATGACTCAATTGGTATTCTAACAAATTATATATTTAGTATTGAGATTAGTAATATCATAATTGAGTTTTATTAGTTTATTATAGGTTGAGAAAAGCACCCCTATAGTTGAGTCTTTTTCAACTATAATGGATAGAAACAATAACAGTAAGTTTTAACTAGTAAATTGTATGTGCCTGCATATACAGGTTACACTATACCAGTTTGTTGATGTGGGATTAAATTAGATATAGCATGCACCCTTACTTGCATGTTTGCTACTAAAATCCATGTGCAAAAAGTAATAAACTAAGCAGGCAGTCATGAGTCCTAATATCATAATAAGATTTTTTTGATTATTGTCAATATCTTTGAAAGTGAGATATAAACTCTCTTGTAATCCTATAAATCTGTAGTTTTTAAAATAAATTTTGTTTGTGCTACCAATTCCATCATCCAAGGACAACCTAACTCAGCTTGTTTTAGTAATTGAATTATTTTTCATCTTCCTACACAAACAATTGCTTCATTTAATATGCAATAACATTCATCTCTAATTTTCTTTCTCTTTGCAATCACTTTTGCAACCTATTCAATTCAAGGCTGAATCTAGTTTGATAATCTCACAGAGGAGATTAGTCTGCACCCATGTCAGGGAGCAGTTGGGCAAGTAAGGTAAGAGGAGCAGGTGGAAGGCCTGTGGCCTCCAACAATTGAAAACGCCCCGGAGAAACCGGTGGAATAGACAAAAATTTCAAAAAACTGGTAGTCACTATTTCCCCGGAGATACTCACATGGCAAGCATGATGCAACCAGTACATCAACACGCCACACTCCCAGCCACTTTCATCAGTGGAATTTGGAGTCCGTGTGTTTCTGGACATCCAACAAATGGCCTTATGGGAAAAAATTTGTGAAGATGTGCACACAATTTTCCTGACTGTGGTGTACATCGCACCTCACTCCATGTCACGCAGTTGGCTGGACCTAGGTTTCGAAAGCAAAGAGGCAGCAGATGAGGCTGCAGCGGTGTGCATAGTGCTTGACCCCCCAAAGGGCAATGGGTCATCAAAACCAAATGTACCAGATGGACAAAATCAAACCAAATTTTCCTCACATTTGACTTTTTGCCTACTACGGTAAAACGTGACATTTTGGAACAACACCTGAAAGATGGTCTCGCCATATATGGTGAAACACAATCTTTCAAAATGCAACACTTCATGCTTATGCCACACCTGTGCACCGGCAAAGCCATTGCAGTCCTGACCCCAACTGAGGAGATCACAAAGGACCTAACCTAGATCCCACACTCCACTTTTATTGATATTGCAGGGCATACCACCCACCCATTCTGGGTGACCGTGGACAGCGCGCCCCACATTTGCACCCACTGTGATGCGTTTGGCCATAAGGCACATGCATGCCCCATCAAGGAGGGCGTCACATTCCAAGAGCACCCCTCAGCAGCCATGGCCAGCGGAGAGGTGCACTATGAACCAACCGCAAGCACCAAAGAGGCTTTCCTGTGGGGAGCACAAGGCTGCTACCTACTGGTAAAGCCTATCTCCCTGCAAGAGCGGAAGAAGGCCAAGCAGGCCCACAGGGCTGTGGCCAAGGAAGTGGCCAAAGCCACCACTGCTATCCCACACTCACAACACCAGGAGGACATGGAAACCTTCACAGCGGAAGCAACTTGGGAATCCATCAACCAATCAGATTGGGAAGCTCATGCTGAGAGGGCCACTCAATCTGAGGATCCGATTGGGGAGTTGATCTCACCCAATTTTTCACCCAAGCTCCAGTCAAAACTGACTTGGGACCCATCCCAACTGAAAAAAAAAATTTGACCCACTCAACGGTGCACCGAACTCATCTGCACCAAAAAAATTTGTCTGACGTCGGGAAAACAAAAAGCAAAGGCTAAAGCCAACGCAACTCTTTCTGCAAAAATTATCAAAAACCCCGATAGCGTTGCTGCTAACACCCACACTGCTGTGAAGGCCCATGGGGATCTAGAGGAGGCTGGTGGGCCTAGGTGCCCACCCCCTCACACCTAAGGTGTAATGGGGGAAACCTTCACTTTAGGGATGTTGAATATCACTGGACTCAAGGCCTCCCTATCCCAGGCTAGGAAACTGAGTTTTTTACAACAAAATTTACCCATGGATATCCTGGCCATCAAGGAGTCCCACTGTCCACGGGGTTCTGAGGAAGCTTGGAAAACAATGCTCCTCCCATCCCTATCCTTTTGGTCAAAGCACTGTGGGGTGCTAAGTCAGAAAAATATTTTTTCAGATTTTTATTCTCAGAAACATTCCTAAATGGCATAGTGCTTGTTGTCACTTTCTTGTGGGCTGACGTAGCACACACAATCATCAACATCTATGCCCCAAACGGTGCACACGAGCATTGGGAATTTTTCTTATTGGTCAAATCCCTCCTGCTACCCCCAGACTCTTTCCTAGTTGGCGACATGAACTGTTGGCTAAACACACCAACAAACCGGTGGCCTTCCTCACCACACACCCCCAGGGTCACGTAGAACTGCGCATTCTAAAGGCCACCCTCAGGTTAATGGATGCGCTGCCATGATATGCCCCGCTGCTCGAGAACATGACGCGCCCCCACATCCACAATGGCCAATTAAGGTCCATGACCCGCATTGACCTTATCCTAATGCTGGCGAAATTCCAACCCCACATCTCCCACTTCAAAATAACAAAAATGGAATTCTCTGACCATCAACTGGTCTTGCTAACCTACCACCTACCTGTTACAGCTGCTAAGGCCCCACATTGGTGCAAAATCCGCCCCTCCAAGCTCACGTCACCAGGATTTTCCACATGGGTGGAAGCGGCAACTTTGGCAAAAAGTTTGTTGCACCATTTTGTGCGGACCCCTTTTCCATATGAGCAACTTTCAAAGATGACACCATCCGCCACTCTCACCATCTATCCTCCAGATGCTCACAAGCCACATCAGCGGTCATTTCGCGCGCTCTAGCAGAGTTGGCACACCTGGAGTCCAACATCCCAGCTACCGGATACAGCTCTGAATGGGGCTGGAAGTGGGCGGAGGCAGCCGCCCACCTCAATGCACTCGAAAGGCAACACAAACATCGGGTTTGTGTTCAGTACAGGGCCACATGCATCACAAAAGGTGACAAGTGCACCGCACATTTTTTTAAAAAAATTTTGCACCATTCCAGAGTGTGGCCTGCATACAGGTGTGAAGATCGGATGATTCCATTGCGGATATGCTAGATGAAGTGGTAATCAAAACACAAAAGTATTACTCCAAGTTGTACCGATCTGATCCAATTCAGCTGGCCAAAGTGGCAGAATTTCTCAACTGAGACCACATCTGCACCATTTTCTGATACCCAGAAATAATGAATTTGATTACTCTGACTGAATTATGGACAGCCATTTGCGGTGCGCCAAACTGAAAATGCCCAGGCCCTGATGGCATTCCATATGAGTTCTACAAAAAGTATTTCAAATATATATCTCCATTGCTGCTCGCCTCACTTAACCAAAGCCTGTTGGAAACGCGCCTCCTACCAGGAGGACATGAGGCCTTTACCATCACACTCTTCAAGAAAGGAGATAAGCTAGACTTAGCCAACTGGCACCCCATTGATCTAACAAACACAGACACTAAAATTTTAACAAAAATCATGGCTAACCGTTTAGGGACTGTAGCATCTGCCACCATCTCCCCAGAACAATTTGGTTTCATCCCCAGAAGGTCGATTTGGGATAACGTGCACTCTGTGGCTAATGTATGTCAATCCACAGCCTCTGGGGCACTTGTATTCTTGGACCAACAAAAGGCCTATGATAGAGTAAACTGGGAATACCTCAGGGCCTGCCTCCATCAATTCCGCCTACCCCCTCACTTCATCAACTGGGTGATGCTGCTCACGGAATCTGCAACAATGGCAGTACGTGGCCCTGGCTTCCTAATGGAAGCAGTCCGCCCTCAAAGGGGCTTGCGACAAGGGGATCCCCTTAGCCCACTCTTATACAATTTCAGCCTTGACCCACTACTGCGAAATGTGAATGCCCAACTCACTGGGGTCCATGTGCCAGGCCAAGCCCCAGTCAAGATAATGGCATTTGCAGATGATTGTGTGGTTGGGGTGTCTAATAATCAAGATGCATGTGCGCTTGAAGCTCTCATCCAGGAGTATTCCCGGGTAAGCAACGCGGCACTGAATGCTTCCAAAACTGAAATCATCCTCCTTGGTCGGTTTCAGAACTGCTGGACCCCAGCATTTAGTTCCCAACCCGGCCCATCTGCTCGCCCACGTCCTCGCCCTACTAACTCAACACACACCACCCCACTGGTGCTCCCCTTTGTGCCACGCCCTACCATAGGACTGGTACGCCATCTGGGCGTGTGGGTGGAGGTAGGTGGGTACACATCAGCAGTAATAGAAAGTTGTATTCTAGACAACGTGACAAAGCAAATTGCCTCTCTCAGAGCCCACCCTACTTCCCTTACTGGCATAGTTGTTTTACCCAACTCTATGCTCCTCTCCAAAGTCTGGCTTGGAGCCCACGCCATCCCCTTCTCCCCAAGCTTCTTCAAATCCTTGTATGCCTTGCTGCAAGGATGGCTTTGGTCAGGCCGCCCTCCACCAGTACGGCTAGAGGTCATGTTTGGCCCTCATCATCATGGTGGCATGGGCCTGCTTGACTTCAAAGCCCATGCTGCCAAGATCCTGGGCACCTGGATTGCAGCCTTCACCGCCCCTACACTCCCCCTCCCAACACTGGTCCCGCGCAGCCCACTCCAACTTCTCCTACGCCTTGGGCCTCAACAATCCATTGAACCCCCACTCCCTGACGAAATACCTCGCATCACACACATTGGCCACAGGTCCTCACGGGATTAAAACCCACTACAAACGAATCCTCCTCTCCATGTGGAGCGCTGAGTGGAGAATTTGTATTAGCATACATACAACCTAAAGAGGCCGCCCCTCTCCTCAGTTCACACAAGAGGTACAGGGGCTACCCATCCATGATGGCGTGATCCCCATTCGCCCACATGTCCTATCCAGGGTGGACTACCTGGACATGATGGACATCCCTTACTCCATTGAGACCCAAAAAAAAACTATCTGGAAATACGCACATTATCCTCTGTTGCAGCCTCAAGTCTGCTCCCATGTGTGGCGCTGCCTGAGGCGGGTGTATCGTACAGCTGAGCGCTCTAACGCTTTACACTCATCCTGTGTCGTGTGTGGCCAGTATGGAACGCTGTTACACCGCCTGGAGAAGTGCCCTACCTCTAAAGTGATATGGCGCGAAGTTCAACGTCTGCTGGGCCAGGATCAAACGCATTCCTTCAGTCTGTCAAGAGATATGTTTGCTCTATCAATGGCCTCCTCTCTTCCACCCTCCCTCCGTGCTTTGGTGGTTGCAATTGCCATGTGGACCATCCACACGATTGTCTTAGATGCCATCGCAGGCTCCACCCCCACCCTCCCAGAAGCTGTCCACAAATTCAGGTCTCATTTGGTGGACCACTTTCAAGTGTGGATGTTTGGATACTCCCATCGCGTTGCCAACAGCTGGTCTCCTCCTGGTTCCCAGTCTGGTTCATCAAATCAGACCCCTTCCTGTAACACGTGTTCAGTTGTGGCTACGGCTCCTCCATACGGTTCCTCCCCCTCCCCATAAGTGGCGTTCCCGCGAGCAACAAGAGATAGCATCGCTTCTCTGGGGTGCCTTCCCTGGTAATAAGTTTTTCTCTTCTGAGTCATATTTTGAAGTGTCCGTCCCATGGTCGGCCTTCCCCCGCAATAAATTTAAAAGAACATTCATCTCTAATCCCAAATTATTGGATATTTGTTGGCATAAACCTACCAGAGATTATTTTGTTTTGTTTGCAAACTGGGTATTAGCACATGCAAGCAACATCAAAATGTATTCTGACAACTTATAAGGAAACCATAAATCATATTGTTGAATCTTAAGGTACAAAGCCTCAACCCCAGAAGCTTCCACCATTGATTGCATGAAAAGTTCAGAAAACAAACAGTATAGACAGGTTTTATTAAGATGGTGGGTCGTTATTGCAACGCTAATTTTTTCGCTCAGATGAATGAATAATATTCCAACTACTGATGAGCATAATAAAGTTCTGGTGATATCTTAAATGCAAAAGTCCTTTTGAGAAACTTATAAAAGCTCTAATAAAGCCTCTTATTTGATATTGTTGGACAATTGAAAGTCCAATATTGTGAGAAGAGCATTTTAGATGAAGTTGACCGTAAAATTGGCCAAAAAGCCCTGGCTGATTTGTGGTTTGTGAATCCTTCAAATTGGGGCAATAATCTCATAAATAATACTAGAAGACGGCCAAATGGTTTGAGTTTAGCATGCTGGAATATTCTGACTCATCTGTGGAATCAAGGGAGCTCGTCCGAGGTCCCTCCCCGCCTTAGCACTAATTTCATTCAAGCCACACCATGGAGACTAGGCCCTTTTATAGTGTTGAAAGAGTTCCAAAAGGTGCAGATATTTTCTCAAATGGTGTTTCAATCAAATTCATCAAAACATTACCTCACGGGCTTGTCCTACCAACAATTGACCCTCCATCAGCCCTTCTGATAAGTTAAGGCGAGATTTGAGAGCTTCAATAGGTCAAATGACCATATTTCCTTATTTGGCTTAAACCTAATAATGATTCAATGTGTACGCCCTTTGAGCCAAAAGTGAGTTTGATTACTGAGCTGTGACATTGTATGAAGGTTTGTCTTTCTTATATTGTGGCACTGAATAAGCTATAAAAACTTACAACTTTTTATTTTTAGTGTCTATTTATTTTTATTGATTTAAGTGGATTTAATCCCCTGTTTGTTGGAGTTTAGGCTTTAACGCACCAGCAAGCTTATATCTACCTAAAATCCAACATATATATCCAAATTTCACCCAAACTTTTGTTGTGCAATTGGATGCATACTTACCGTAATTAGGCTGAGCTTCTCATTAGGATTTAGATAGAAATTACATCATACCAGTTTTTGTAGTTGTGCGCTTAACAAGCTTTAGAAGAATTTTAAGGTATTTGAAATCAAGTGTCTCGCTGTAATTTTATTAGGTAAACTATTCTAAGTCTACATTCACTTAACCAAATCCAGGAGTCATCGCTAACTATAAGTTTGATTTTATAACTTAAAAGTACTTAAAATCAGCTTACAGGTGAGCACTGAAGCTTAGTCCTATGTGTAAAGAAGCAAATCATCATTTTGGCTTAACCCACCAAGATTCAGATACTTTATGTTGCCAATAGTTGCCACATTATTTCCTTATGTTGATAGTAGCTGATAAGATGAAGTTTTAAAATTTCGCAGATGGAGAACCTTTCATTTAACAAACATTGGACCAGCGCTTATAAAATGTTGTGGTTAGAGTTAGTATACTACCTAGTAAAAACGATGTAGTTTGAAGCTTCTTATATCCTAAATCAGAATTCCAGATTAAATAAGCATGCTCACAGACCTAAAGTCAAGGAGGGCTAAACAAAAAAGTTGGAACAAATTCAGCAAGTTATTTTTGGGAGTTAATGAAATACAAAACTAAGAAGCCTTGATGAAATATCAGGCTAGCAAAATTTAGAAATTCATAAAGTCCTCACTTGCTAACCAATTAGTAAACTTTAATTGTTCCTGGCATGTTGTATTAGTCTAGGTTATAGTACCATTTCAAGCTAATATCTCTAGTAATAGATATATTATAGAATCCATAAATCTTTTGACCAATTGGGTTGAGGCTAAACCAATCATGAAGTAAGAGCGGTGACCACTACTAATTTTTATATGGTCTAGATTATCCACCAGCTTAGATATCTGTAAGTTATCCTGCTCTTAACGAGACCAACTTTACCTTAAAAGAAATTCCTAAACTGAATGAGCTCATGATATTAAGAAGTTAGCACCACCCCATACCATCCCAAGGCTATGGGATGGTTGAAAGATAATGTAACTCTTTTGAAAATTCTCCATAAGTTAGTAGTAGAAAAACCTTACCAAAGGCCCTTTTTGTTGGTCTTAACATATTAGTATATATAATTTTTGTCATCATAGTGCTACCAGCTTTTTACCCTTTTTAGCTCATTTATGTGAAGCATCCTGCTTTAACTCTCTTGTTTTATTTTGTTGAGACTGACGAGGATGAGGCCTGACCCACAGATTATTTATGTGACTAGAAGAACTCATTAAATAGTATAAGGCTGAAGCCTAAGGGGTATCTCTGGTGCGCAAGTTTGACCAAGATCATGAGCAACCAGTTTTTGAGGAAGGATAAATCTGAGGAAGGCGATAGAGTGTCCTACCTTGTTACTATAAGTTTAGAAGGATCCATAAGATGGTGTTTTTGTGAAAAGAGCTATATGTAATTTTGGAACAAACAGCACTTGATGTTAACACCATCAAATGTCTGTCTAATGGATGAGTCATCTATAGGGATATGCAAATTCATTAAGACTCCAAAATAAGACTTAACTGTTATCACAAGAGTATGGTTTGTAGCATGAGTTAAGACAAGTAAGGGATGTGACATATGATATGTTGGCTTAACTCTTATCTATCAATCTTCTATTCCTATTCTTCTTGATTGATTCCTTATTGATAGGTGGGAGCATGAGTTAATCTAAAAGTGGGTGTAAGTGAAATTTTATTAAAGGGAACACCTGGTATAGTTTTGTAAGTGTGTGTAATTAAAATCAATTTTTTGACTCCATAAGTGTGAGGTTCCAGGACCCAAGGCGCATTCAACAATTCAACCTTGGTAGTAGGAGGTACTACCACTTCCAATACCGCGTAGGGGTTCAGATGGCTTTGTTAATGGACACCTCTTTAAAATAAACCAACGAGCTCAAACTAAGTTGACAGTAATCGTTAGATTATTTGGCCATCATTTCCAACAAAATACACTAGATTTCAACCAAAACCAGCTGAACACTAATTAATAAGCTGACCTTTTTCAGCCATCATCTGCTAACTTTAGATGACAGCTGGAGGAATAAATTGGTTTCGAGATGAACCTGAATCCACTAATCAAAAGTCAGGAAATGATTTTAAAACAGATACGCCCAACCAATCCACCAAAATTTGGGTACCAACTGGGAAGGCCCAGTAGGTGCCAGTGCATAAATACAAAATGACTATAAGCTCTCTGTTTGTGGTTTTCACCCATGGTAAATCAACTTAATTATATTTGAATTTATATTTAAATAAAATTAAGTGGGTAAAGGATACCTCAGAATCATAATAGAAGAAACTAGTGCCTGCATCACCTACCGTTGACTCTCATGAAGCTACTTTAATGGATGAAGTAAGGAAAAGATGTACTAAAACTCGCTCACAACATGTGCTCCCTCGTCCACTCTTGCTCGCATGGTTAGAGTCCACTATGGAGAAAATCCAGTTGCGTTTTATACATGAGATTATTTTACCTATTTTGAAGAAATAGCAGAGCCTTTCCATTTAATAACATTGTCTATAAAGTAGTGGAAATCCACTAAATTGATGTGGGGTTTACAACTGCATCTGAACCAGACTGTGCAGCCTCTGCTATAATTGGGATTCCACATGGCTCTCTTCATATATCTAGAACCCAATCTAACATCAAAAAATTTTCTGTGTGACTTTCTATAACCTCCCGACTACAGTGGACCTAAAATCCTCAAAACTTGCAATTCATCGCGGTTTAATGTAATTTGGGTCAGTTCTAATGTTAGACCTTTGTGCACCAGCCTAATATGCCCTGAGCCAACAGGCTCATATTGCTAGAGCATCATTTATTCCTAACCCTATGATAGCCCGCAACATGGAGGTTATACCACTTAATGAAGTCGTTAGATCATATTCTAAATCTTCTTTGTTGATCCTACCCAGGCATGACCCCGCTGCTCATGGTGAAATTCTTTAGGCCACCTGTATAATAGTTGCACTGCTTGTAAGCAAGCTCTCTAATTCAGTGCCCAAGTACCTATGATGGGTAAAGATTCTCCAATACATCAGCAGCGGCGATCCCTCAACCAACCCACTGGGTACTGGTACTGGATCTAGCCCCAACTGCCCTTTGTGCGTCAGTCAAGAAGGCACAGTCATAAGTGCAGCAATAATCCCTTAGTTCTTAAAACCCCTCTTCCTGTTGGCACCCCTTATAAGTTTCCAGCCCCTTTAGAGCACAAAATAAATTTAAGTCTTCTTCTCATCAAGCTTATCCAGAGGAAGCCATCCCATTGGCTGTACCTAAAACTAATTTGGAAGCATAAAACTCTAATAGTGGAGCAGGTATGAATTACCCCAAGTCAAGGAGGACGCTCCAAGCCATTGACCTCCACCATCTTATGGCATAACTCAGACATCATTCTTTTTAGTGAAGAGGGTTATGAACTCTGATACTTCAGATTATAGATAAATAGAGGAGTCCGTGGAGAACTCTCAGGATGCTCCTTTGTAAAGCAATAGGGGTAATATCCTAGGCTGTCTTACAGGATCCTCAGGCCCTTCTACTAAGGTGGTTTCTCACCTCATCGTCAATCTTCTCAGATTGCCACCAAGAGTCAGCTCAAGGACTTAAAATTGAGCAGCTTTATAGATGCAGGCTTAAGCTCGGGTAACCTCCCAGGATACAGAGGGGGACAACTATGAGGCCCCAAAGGGCAACCTAATCCTGCAGTCCATTAACTCTAATGGGCTGAGGATTACAAGCGGAGAGCTCATCTCCTCTGCAACTTCAGGTTGGCTTGCATAGATATTGCACCATCCTGGAGCCTCATGACCCCCTCTGAAATATAAGTATGAAATGATCAATTAGGAGGTAACTCTGGTGGACAACACATGCAGCGTTAATAATCCTTAACATGGGTGAAAGCCCACCATTTTTAGAAACACCTTGATGATCGCCTCATCTTAGCTAAGTTATACACTCATAGTTCACTTACTTTGTAGCAAGTACATACCTGAAAAATGCAGGTCTGGAACAAGCTCAGCTTTTAGAAGATCTCATGCTACTACAATTTCCATGTAACATAGTGCTTATGGGTGATTTTGACACTACATAAAGTCACATGCGTGACACCCTTCCCCCTGCCACACAGGACAGATGAGGCACTGCTTAGCTTCAGGATTTCATAAGATCAAACGGATTTAATGATGCCCTCCCTTCCTAAGCTTCTGGACCTGGCTGCATGTCTCACATTCAGTATGCGTGTCAAGGATCCAAATCTATTTCATAGATTGATATGGAACGAGATGTCTCTATGATAGTTGGTCAGGTTTCCTCTCCCATAAACCGTGATAACACTATAAGTGATCACAGATTTCTTATAGTGATTATTACAACCATCCTAAGACCTTTTTTTAGTACTAGATGGTCCCAACCCAAGGGGAAATCATCGATGTTTATTGAATTACGCCTGGGCTCCTAAGAGCCTGAGGCGAGGGAAGGGAGGGAGGAGGCATCGAGAAAGGGAGGGGGTTTGCGCGCCAGAGCCGTGCTGCAGTGACAACTGAGTGGGGGAGGGTTGGCGACATAGTGCAGACCTTCAGGGACATCTCAAAGTGTACCTGAAAGTGGGTGATCATGTGTGGAAGGGTCCACACCTGCTGGTCAAAGGCAGCACGAAGGAAGGAGTTATGGATGGTCCAGATGGCTGTGGCATAGGCGAGGACACGGAGGGGTCGGTGGCAACTAGGCAATGTCTGCTCAAACATGAGGTCTTGCACAGGGTGTCCAGACCAGGGCTGAGCATGGAGGAGCGCGCGGGCCTTTGGCCAAAATGCGGCGACACCTGGACAGGTGAAAAAACGATGGAGGTGGGAGTCAATAGGCTCCACACAGCGGGGGCAGCTTCGGTGCTGGAAGGTAGGGCCAGTTCGGTCCCCTGTCCTGTATGAACAGTGGAGCACCCTCCATAAGGTGTTGGACACCTTTGCTGACAGGATGGGGTGATAGACGTCCTTCCACAATTCCTTAAGGTCAAATCTCACGGAGGGAGGGAGGAGCTCAAGGAGTCTTGGGCGGATGGGAGGACGATCTTGGGGGTTGAGGCGAGTTGTGACAACTTGTCCATTGTGCACAATTGCATGGCGACGTGGGCTGAGGCCAGGGCCTTCCCTTCTGTATGGGAAGGCATGGTGGATCCGTGCGCCTACTCGTTTCAGGGCAAGGAGAGCCTGGTTCCAGTAGGGGGATGAGGATGGTTTTAGGCGATGGCCTGGGTGGTTTGTGAGCCACTCCCCTAATGAGGTCAGAGATGCTCTAGGAAGACCCAGAGCTGCTGACACTGACTGGCGGAGGGCGGGCGCCCATTGGGGCATGGGGGTCGCGTCCCAGCAGACAATCGGCCATAGGAACTTCAGGAAGATTGTGGTGGCGTGGGATCGCGTGTCCAGAAGCCCTAGGCCCCCTTCATTGCAGGGTCGGGAAATGGTTGAGAGGGCCATTGGTGGATGGTTTGAGCCCCAGATCCAACAGCGGAGGAGTACATTGAGCCGCGTATAAAAGGCATCTGTGAATGGGCAGACGTGCGCTAGGAACCAGACTTTGGAGAGGAGGAACACATTGGCCATCAGAGCTCGACCCTGGGGGGCGATGTGCCGCCAGTTCCAGCTGGCAATCCTGGAGTTAACTGCTGCAAGTAGCAAGTCCTCATTGTCTTTTAGCGCAACTCCTTGTTGGTTGGTGAGAACGCCCAGGTGACGGAAGGTACCGCGCTCAGGTTCAATACCAAATGGTGGGGGAAGGTGGGGGAGCCGACCTGTACAACTGTTGTCTTGGAGGTGTTGACCATGGTGTTGGACGCCTTGGTGTACCTCTCAATGGTCACAGCAGCGAGGGCAACATCCCCAGGGCAGCCAAATGCAATGGCAGTGTCATCTGCAAATGCCATGATGCGTGTGGGGGCTTTACCTGGGACCAGAATCCCTGTTAGCTTGTCCTGTAAGGAGGCCAAGAGGGGGTCAAGGGTGATGTTAAAAAGGATAGGGCTCAGGGGGTCCCCTTGCCGGAGACCTTGTCCAACTGGTACTGCCACTGTAAAACCCATTGGCGCCAGGACTCTGGTGTGGAGCTGGTCATAGAGCGCTGATATCCAGCGCCTAGCTGCGGGTGGGAGATGGAAGCGGGCCAGGGAAGCATCAATATACTTCCAGGCTACCCGATCATATGCTTTCTCCATATCCAGAAGAGCCACAAAGCCATTCACCTTACGAGAGTTAGCAGTCAAAGTCACGTGAAGGTCATTATAGTTGTCCCATAACGACCTCCCCGGAATAAAACCGTACTGGGATGGGGAGAGGCGAGGTGACACCCATTTGGTGATGCGGTTGGCCAGAAGCTTCGTGAAGAGCTTGTGGTCTGTGTTGATCAACGCTATGGGGCGCCAGTTCGCCAGGTTCTCACGGTCTGACTTCTTGTGAATGAGGGTCGTTATTGAGCCTCTGGAGTCGGGGAGGACCTCGCCATTCACCAAGAGTGCAGCGAAGAGGTCGCGGAGGGTTCTGGCTATCACTGCAGGTTCCAGAAGGTACACCTCAAAGGGTATTCCGTCTGGGCCTGGGGCTTTAAGCCGTGGGGATTTCAGAAGGGTTTCCATCACCTCCTGGATGGAAATAGGCGCCAGTAGAGCCTCATCAGCCCGTGGGTCAATGGGCGGCTCTGGAGCCCGCCACAGGAAGTATTGGATGTCCGATGGGTCCACCTGGGTGGCATGGAAGAGGCTGGAGTAGAAGCGGTGTAGTTCCTGCGTGATTTCCTCCTTATCTGAAGTGGTTGTAGTGCCAATCTTCAGTGCAGTAATATCCTGCGCTGTTGACCAGGCTTTCTGTTTCTGAAAGAAGAAGCGGGTGGGGCGTTCCCATTGAGCATAGTAACGAGATGTTGTAAAGTTTGCTGCCCGTTCTTCCTGCAGTGTGAGCTCCAAGCGGAGTGCTTCCTGCGCCGCTTCCCAGTCTTCCAACCATCTGGGAGAGGGCGAAGGCTGGCAGTTTCGCTCTAGATGTCTGATTCTGGCTTCCGCCCTTTTGACTCTGGCGCGAGCTGCAGTCATCTGGGCTTTGGCACAGTTGTAAGCAACGCGGGTGATGCCCTCCTTGGTCACCGCCCATCTAGCCTTGTGGTCAAGCAGGTGGGGTGGGGGGAGGTGAGAGTCTCCCGGATGGTCATAGACAGCTTCTCCTTAGTGAAGGGGTTGTTGAGAAGAGCTGGGGCAACCCTAGGCCAAAACCTATGCGACGGTCTAAGTGTGGTGGTGAGGACAACGGTGAGTGACCTGTGATCACTCAGATGGTTGTCACGAGAGATGGGAGAGGAGACGCGGCCAATTAGCAGGGGGCCAATCAGTTCCATATCTATGCGTGACGCTGACTGGAAAGCTCCTCCATCATACTGGATCCTAGTCATGCAACCTAGGCCAGACGCGAAGGGTGGAAGCGCATCTATAAAGCCACTCAGGCGAAGGAAATCCTGGAGGCGACTTGATCCAGGGCGTTCCTTTGCTGCAGGGGGTAAGAGTCACGGACGCGACTTATGGTTGTGTTGAAATCTCCTAAGAGGACTGTATTCCGTGGGAGATTGAGTTGGAGGAGCTCTTCCAAGAGCCGATTTTTCTCCTGACCTGCATTAGGCAGGTAGATGCTTGCAGCGAAGAAGGAGAAGTCAGGAATGGTGAGTTTGGCCAGTATGAGGCGGCCACCTAGATATTGTGAAAAAGAATGGGTTTTAACCCGGGGATTCAAAACAATAAGGGCGGCATGGTTTGTCCAGAAGGAGTTGCCTCCAAACTGTTCATTCCATGCAGATTGTTCGTGGGGGAGGATATGGGGCTCCTGGACAGCAGCGATGTCAATTTGTGCTGATCTGAAGTTTCGGAGGAGGCGGGCTTTCCGCTTAAAGTCCCGCAACCCATTTGCGTTGATGGATTGCAGGGCCAGGGTGCTGCCATGGGGACTCATAGCTGTTCCCCTCCATGTCCTGGGGGGTTGCCAGCGCTTAAACCTGCTGCTGTGAGGCGGCTAGTTTTGATTCCTTTAGCTTGACTATTAGCTGCTATCCGTGAGGAGCGTCGAGGGCTCTGAGGGGAAGGAGAGGGTGGGGGCGGAGAACCCAGTAAGCCAGCCTAGGATGCTGCCCCCGCTCTGTTGCAGGGGAAGGACCTGAGGGTGCTCAATGGTGACCTCCGCGGTGTCCCCATTTGATGAGTCTGAGTCCATATTCACTTCCTCCAACACTTCAAAGGATCCGCGCGAAATGGACTGTGGGGTTGGGGTAGGACTCTTTGAGGTGGCACTTCTACCGCAGGCCGCGAGTTGCCAGTCCATGCTGGTGGGCATAGCTCCATTGGGAGCTGAGGGCTGATGCGATAAATCGCTGGTGGAGGTTGGTGGGGGTGCCGCGGAGCCCTGAGTGGGGGTGGCTGACGAGGGGCACCCTGTGGGAGATGCCTTGCGCTTGGTGAGAGAGAGAGTTAGCTCTGGGAGATTGGAGGGGGTGCCATTGGAAGGGGGGCATGAGCGCGAAGGTATCCCACACCAATAGTGGGGTTAGCTGTTTCAACTGCTAGGCGTAAGGCCTCAGGGGACAGGTCTTGAACGGGAACCCATTGTGTGGGCTTTGGAATTGCTGCTGCAGCCATGTGGGATCGTTTTTGGCCTGGTTTAGGCCCCTGGGTGGTGGCTAAGAGGGCTTGTTTTCGAGCTGTGCAGCCACTATACAAGTGTCAAAGGGCGTTACACCATGAACACCGGGGGCGCGCCTGATCAGGGTCGACAAAAAAGATCTCAGGGCATGCCCCAACTACCGCCACACGAGGAATAACCTCAATGTTACGGGATGCAGTGGGGGAGGGGATTAACGACGCCCTAGCAGTGCGAGCTCTTTGAGTGGGAGCATAGTAAGAGGGGACGCTAAAGTCCACTGAAAGAACAGATCCAAACTCCATTAAACCACGATGGATTGCCAGTTTAAGAGACTCAGGATCAACAGTCGTTGGTAGATTGGAAAAAGTAACCCATGAA
The DNA here is from genome assembly GCA_022478985.1 of Massospora cicadina. NCBI lineage: Eukaryota > Fungi > Entomophthoromycota > Entomophthoromycetes > Entomophthorales > Entomophthoraceae > Massospora > Massospora cicadina. Next base: position 56,073 of record JAKSZP010002656.1, read on the forward strand.
ATTTTCTCCAGGTGAGAGCGTGTGCGGGAGATGCGAAGAGATCCGCGTGGAATAGTGACCTGGAGAGTGGCAGCATGGTCAGCAAGGGCAGCTTCAGTGAAGCCCACATCGATGTAGTGGCCCTCCACTGATTCATGGATGGTGGTGTTAATAGGGAATGTCTCCGCAATCGCTGCAAAGTATGAGAAGTAATCCTCTGTATAGAATTCAACAGGGTTATGCCCATAATAAAGGCGAATTTCGTGGGAGAGGGTTGAGCGAGGTAGAGCTTTTTGCGCTCTAGTTTCGGCCCATTTCTTCTTAACATCAGCAATAAACGCCACTTCACGGGGATCAGCTTTGGGTAGCGTTGGTGCCAGAGGTTTTTGCCACGCCCCAGTGGCTCCTTTGGTACGTTTGTGTTTGCTTTGGGCTGCAATTGCAGGTTGAGTGTGAGCTGGTGGTTTGGACAAGTTTGCGGAGTTCCCTTGTTTCTGGAATGTTACAGCAGTTGCTGGCGTCATATTAAATTGAGGGGCGGTTTGTTGGGCCTCGCTAAATTGGGGAGGCCCATCCAGATTGGAATTAACTCCAGCCAGTTGGGAGGAGGAGATGTTTCATCACCATCCCAATCTATTTGGGTAAATTCAGCCCGAGTATTTGCTGTGATTTCTTGGGCAAAACTCACTGGCTGATTGGTGAATTGGTCGTTTTCAGCATATTGAGATAAAGTGCTGACTTGAGAAGTGCCGATTATGGGGTTTAAATGGGACGGGTGAGATTGGAACTGGTGTGAAGTTCCAAAATCTGAACCATTTAAATCCCCATTGGGAAGAGTAGATTGTCCCAATTTGGTGCTTAGTGAACCCGAATGTGCGGCTAATCCAACCTTACATCCGAGGGTTTGGGGGCCAGGTGATTGTTGGGCCTCGCTAAATTGGGGAGTCCCATCCAGATTGGAATTAACTCCAGCCAATTGGGAGGAGGGAGATGTTTCATCACCATCCCAATCTATTTGGGTAAATTCAGCCCAAGTATTTGCTGTGATTTCGTGGGCAAAACTCATTGGCTGATTGGTGAATTGGTCGTTTTCAGCATATTGAGATAAAGTGCCGACTTGAGAAGTGCCGATTATGGGGTTTAAATGGGACGGGTGAGATTGGAACTGGTGTGAAGTTCCAAAATCCGAACCATTTGAATCCTCATTGGGAAGAGTAGATTGTCCCAATTTGGTGCTTAGTGAACCAGAATGTGCGGCTAATCCAACCTTACATCTGAGGATTTGGGGGCCAGGTAGCTGGGTATCGCCCCTCATGGAGGGAGCCAGAAACACGGCGTCAGCAATAATAGATGGGGCTGAATTAGCTGACACAATGGGGGAGGTGAATGTCTGGATGGGCTGAGTTGCATTCAACTGAGCAGACGCCATTAAAACAGCGTGGGTGATGGCCTCCTTGGTTGGAGGGGGCCCAGCGGGTTGGTGGGAGGCAGCGCACACAGAGCTGTTAGGTGTGCAGGTTGCAGAAGTGCGATCAGGTGAACTGGCACTAGTTGGAGTAGCTCCAGGTTGGGGGGTGGTGCCTGCTTTCATGGCTGCTGCTTGAGAGCGGGTGATTCTGGTTGACCCTGAGGTGGGTAACCGAGGGTTGCTTCGTTTGGGGGTGGTTCTGGCTCGTTTGGCATAGCCTGCGGGTTCTTTTGCGGGGTTTCCCGCCATATTTGCTAATAGTTTTCGTAAATCTCTTTAGTGGAGCTAAATTTCAGGCTGAATTGATTTTCGAAAAGTGATGCTTAGCAGAAAGAGATTTTCCATCCTAAGACCTTCACGTAGGTTTTGGTCAAAGATTGCTCCAGGGCTCCTGAACAACCGCTTTGCAAAAGAGAAGATCAATACGGTCATTTGGACCATCTAGTACTAAAAAAAATATGGTCATTTGTGAGTATGATTTCTTGCACTTACCTTGATTTTGCAAAAGTTTTGAGATATATGTACAGAGACAAAGTCAAATATCTAAATGGTGGCCTACAACTGTGCTAAAGCCTGAATGACAGCGTCCTGTACCAAATTAGACATGCCGAAGCCAGAATATGGCATCATGAAAGGAATTGCCAACCAACACCTTCCCCTCAATGGTTGGAAGCTTTTGAAGTGGATCAAGAGATGTACCGCCTTAAACTCACTGAACAAGAAGAAAGGGCGGCTAATTTTACATCTTCAAGTACTAATCCCATCTGAAACAGCCTATTAAACCTTTTCTAACAAAAGCAAAAGGCCCGCTTAAGGAATCAGGATAAACAGCCCTCAGGATGGGGAATATTATCACCATAGATAAGAAGCATATCACTCATGAAATCCATCGCTACTACTCAAAGCTCTTTCAAGCTGCCTGGGTTGACCTATAGACGTTCAGGATTTTGTTGAGAGAACGCCAGAGGTTATAGTAGACCCCTCAGCAGAGGAGGAATTTCTAACACCAGTTACTTGTAGAGAGGTATGGAAACACTACTCCAGTCCCCTCGCTGGAAGGCTCCAGGCCTAAATGTAATTACATTTGAATTATACCTTCCAGGCCCTGTGCCAGTGACGAAGGCTCTCCAGTCCCTCTTCTCAACCATTCTGGATGAAGGGGGTTCTACCTAATTCAAGGGCTTGATTACTACCCTAATTTACAAAAAATTGATCCAGGAGGATCTTTCATATTTGCGACTCATATCACTTAATAAGCAAGGATCATAAGTTCTTCAATAAGCTTCAAGGAAACCATATTACTAAATGGGCAACACCCCACCTTAACCCACTCAACAGCCTTCATTCTGGGGGAGTTCGTAGTGGAATAGCTACAATGAACTACAATGAAAATCATGTGACCCTGATAGTCAACTCTCCTCTCATTCAGGCCTTTGTGGCGCTTTTAAGTATGTAGAAGGCATATTATCGTGTAGCCTGTAATTTTCTTGACACCGTCCTCTTACACCTTCATATATCACTAAGAGCTATTAAATGGATCTTGGCGCTCTACAATCAACTTAACACCAAAGTCTATCCCCAACATGCTTTACAGTAGCAGTGAAGGTTAAACAAGGTCTCCATCAACGGGATCCACTGAGCTCAATCCTATTTACCATAACTCTAGGTCCTCTCCTCGCCCTGCTATAAGAACAACTGGAAGGTATACATATTCCAGGTTGTGGAAATTATAAATGATAACATTATCTAGTTTTGATTATTTAAGCTTCAATTTATTTCTTATAGGTTAATATATTTTTTATTTGCTCTTAGATTAAGCTTTGAGATGATAATTTATTTACAGTCATCGATTTGGTGATAATAACTCATCAAATAGTTGAACAAATTTACAAAGTATCTGTATTCAATGAAATTTACAATTACAATTTTGTTGAGGATTGTTGCCAACCTTGTGTATATGAGTAACACAGCTTAGATAGAGAAATTACTCATGGGAAATTGTCAGTTTTAGTAGAATACTTTAGTGGGTTAAAATGGCAATTAAATATGCTATTCATCATGAAAATTCAGCTAGAGTCTTTCCCAAAATTGAGCCAATATCTCTTTTTGTCAGCTTGTCATGCTGAGTACATCATGATTACCATTATTACCCTAACACACGTCCTCCAATACTATCGCCTATATATGCCTTAATTTACATAGTAAAATAAACCTTAGAATTTAAATCTATAATTGTAGTGTTGTTTTTTTCTGCTTTTAGATGAAGAGAACTCATCTGTATAAGTTTTAATTGCTAAAAGTGAGGCTAAAATCACTTGTTACTTGGGACCATCTAGTACTAAAAAAAATCACTTGTTACCATATTAATTGTAGGAGTGGGGCTAAAGTCACTTACACCATCAATAATTGCCAGAGTAGGCCGAATTTACTCAACATTCAAGGCTCAACTAGGCTAGTTGTCTTTATACAACCAGCAAGTTTATATATTATTTCATAACAACAATTTTATTGAATCTGTGCATCAATAAAGACCCAGGAGTTTTTACACTTAGAGCTTACTACTGGGGAAGAGTATAGTTTTTCAAATTTTAATAACTCTGTACTATTTCAACAATATGGAGCACATGAAAAACTAGGAGGTGGGATTTCCAGCAGCCCACCAGGGAAATATCCTCTTAGGAGGCGGGTATGCTGGTGTATCACAAATACATTCATATATCAACCATTGGAGTGAGTGAAAATGCAGTGACCATTTACAAACCACCCTCAGAGAAAATTAGGGACAGATTGAATAAAATTAGTGAGATACTGATGATAGTTTTCATATTTTTCCCACTGATAACCTGGATCAGAGCTGTGGGTTATTTCACACTTTGAATCAGGAGGAGCGAAGATGGCATTTAGAGAGATTTTCTGCACATGAATAAATTGACTCTCTCAGTATTTAATTCTATTGGTAACATTAACAACTATGTTATCAAATATGCATAGCTGACGACCCAAAAATGAGAATGAAAAAAGCCAACATCAGGCAGTGATCACCAATCTGGTTGCATACACACAAAGCATAATCTCTCAACAGCAAGTATTGGTGGTGCAATTGGACATCAGCTTCTGACAGATCTGTGAAGTGTTGGACTCCAAAGCCTGGTGTGTTCATCATTTGAATACATAAATTAAAATATGGTGACTAAACTAAATATGAACTTTGAGGAATTGTTGAATAGGTTATTAATTGGCTTGGTGTCAACCGTTTTGGAAACATGATGTGTATAAACACTTCCAAAAGAAGAATTCAATATCACCAATTTGGTTCTAGCAGCCCACAACTGAGCCAATGGTTGCCACCTTCACCAAAACCACACCATTATTCTCAATTTGGTTAATGGAAGATGGAATATTAAGTGCGCCGTCAAAGATATGGAAAGACAATTTTGAGAAGCTTAAGGAGTAGATGAGAGCCAAAATTGATAAACTTTCACAAGGAAGTAGCAATAATTACAAAATGCTTTAGAGTCAGCGACTCAATCCGAATTGAACTTGCTGAATTTCAAAGTCATTAAGTTAGATGCCGAAATGTTTAAATATAAAAAGAAAACTGTGATTTATATGACCGCTTATTCAATGTGCAAAAGGGAGAGAATTTACATAGGAAGGAAGTTGAAACCATTAAGAACCATCTCTGGAAGGAGAAGTAGAGAAAAACTGTCAACTTTGGGAAAATGACCAGAAGCGCGGGGGTTGGGAAAACAATATCCTTAGAAGGTTGGATAAATTCAATAATTCCAAGTGTACTTGAACTCAGGATTAATATACAAGGCAGAATTATTTGAGGATGAATCAACGGCTTATAAATTAAAAAGTTGCACCAAAATCATGACTCCATCCATCTGGGAAATGCCACCAACCATCTCAGCCATTTCAGAAGTAACAATTAAAAACCAGCATCAGTACACATACCAGTTAAAAATACCACACTGATTATCATTAAAGCTTTAAAGAGCATGCCTAAGTTACCCATTTTCCATTGAGATAATGTGCCTGTCTTTTCCAGTTATTTGAAATGACCATGTATGGTTACAGAGATTGTCAGAAAGCTGACATTGTCGTGAATTGCCTCAACACAGCGTATCAGAATTTAATCTTGCCCTATTTTTGAGGGGAAAATTGGAGCTATAAAGAGGAAAAAGGAGGCGATTATGAGGGGATTTAGGAGCCCAGAGAAAATGTCTGAACAAAAACAAGAATTCACGGTCATCCAGTTCAATAAAGATGAGATGGAGGGTGCATTCACCAATCATTTTTATGAGTGAGTTCATATTATCAGTGGAGCCAGTGCTATGAGAGATTTTGATGGAAGAATCGCCAGCAAGATGTGTTGCACACCTATAGAGATCTGAATTGTGTGATGGCGTCATCTCTTACTATTAAATATACCATTTCCCAGATAGTAGAGTATTTGAACGTGCTATCAGCGACTTTTTGATGCACCAAATTGGACCTAAAAACCAAACAGTCAGTTAAATAACAACAAGAGTTTGTGCCAATACCCCAATAAACCCAGATATTACAATAATTGGGGTAAGCAGATGAAGCATTTTGAAATATCTTGACCCCCAACAAACCACATTTGACTTGCAATAAGTGTGGCCAGCTGGACACTTTGCCAAAAATTGTGGACAGCAAAAACCCAAAGATCAGGTTAACCTAGTTTGGCTCAAGGAGAAAAAGGAAAAGTCCAAAGGGCAGTGAAAAGATCATGTGGTCTAGACGTGGGACAGTATAGAACTACAGGTGATCAATTTCCCCCTGGATAAACCTTATGATTCAGACTTGCTAAGCTATTCAAGGACAAACCATTGCTAGATACACTTCAGAAAGTTTAATAAGATGTAAAAGTGATAACTAAATTGAAATTGAAGGGATTGCCCCCAAAATTATGAAGGAGATAGCTCATTCATATGCTGGGCGAATAGTTGAGAAGGTCTGCAATGCTGAAGATGAAACCGACCTGTTAAATGCAAATTAGATGAGGTTACATATAGATTCTAATTGGTACTATCAGAGAGACATTTACTAGTATATTATCCCAAATTATTCTCAAACTAGATTCAGCAAATGAATATGTCATACTTCAATGAACAATAGTCTATCTTATTTTTCTTTGTACAAATAAAAGATATTATGGTGATCTGAGTCACTGTCAGGGCAATCATAAACAGTGGAGTGCCAATTAACATTATTTTAATCAAATTTTTCAAAATTGAAGGCCAAACCGGTTATAGAGCATTAGAAGCAGTATGGGTAGCCAGTCCTGACTCCACCACTTCTTCCAGGGCATATAGCGCTCTGCCTTTACAGTTTGGATCCTTGGTCATGTCGGCGCCAGAGATTGCCTTTGCCAACCAGAATTATGATAATTACATTAGTGCTGAATTTATGCTAAACTATGGGGAAAGTGTGACTTTAAAGAAGATACTTGTCAATTCTGGGGCAGACTTTGCCACTGATCTATCAATGAGAAGAGAAGGCACCCCTCAGAAAGAGAAATAATTTAATCAACCTGGTATACATGACAGAATATTACTTGTTGAGTACAAATTAATCAGAATAAGGTCCAAAAGTTACCAAAATATGTGAATGAGAATTGTGGGATTCCAACCCAAGCTAAAGAAGATTTTCAATTCAACTGGGAATGCAGCAAGTCATGGATTCTGGGCTGACATTAGAGATCCTTTAGTAGCTGTGTGTGGAGGTCAAATCTCCTTGAGATGACCAAGGATTAACCTTGGGTATCCTCAAAGATTTTAATCCATGGTCATGAGGAGATTTGTATCCTGTTGCTAGTATGAGAAATACTCCAATGGATGTCAAATGGCACCAGGTTGTTGCACTATCCCAGTTGAATCTGGTAAAGAAATTTTTCTCCTTTTAAAAGTTCAAAGTATTTAATGAGGTAGGACTACCTAAAAAATCCAATGGGAATATTCATACATAAAGAAGAGAGATCAGTTAACTGGTTTGACGGAGGGCCATAATGACGGAGTTTTGGCCTTGTTTGAGAAGTACTAAGTTATTTTTGCGCAAGAAACCCATGATCTGGGGTGCGTGAAGTATTTGTTGCATTGAGTCAAAACAGGAGCGGCTGTACTTTTTTGGTTAGGACCAATTCAGAGGTCTTGAGCAACAGAGGCAGTTGTTGCTGAAGAAATCAAGAAGTTGTTAAAACATCGGATGCTTGAGCTGCTGTCCAGCCTGTGGGCGAGCCCTATACTGATATTTAATAAAAAAAAACCATATCAGATCAAGTCATGATTGATTACCAGCAGTTGAGCAAACTATGAAGAAGGATTTGTATCCCCTGTTGAGAATCATTGACGCGCTAGATCAATTGGGAGGATCCATATACTTCTATGCCATGAATTTGATCTCTGGCTATTTCAAATAGATATGACTACAGGGATCAAGAGAAGTGTTCAATAATTATGGCACAGGGGTTGTCAGCTGATAAGGATGCCTCAAGGCTTGTGCAATGCCTCATGATATTCCAGATGGCAATGGACTTGATTTAAATGTATCTGAAATTGTCTTGTGTCTTAGTCTATCTGGACGACATCAACATGTTCACCTGAGCACTCACCAATCATTTGCATCACTCTGAAGAAGTGTTCAAATGACTGGCTTCAGAGAATCTCAAAATAAACTACAAATGTGCCATTTCTTCAAGGAGAAATTATAACCTGGGATTCATGATTAACGCTGATAGGCTCAAACCCTAAGTACAGAAGGTGGAAGCAATCAAACAGATGTTAATTACTAAGAGAGTTTGCAATGTTCAGGTTTTTCCTGGGATGGTCAGCTATTCTCGCTCATCATTAAAGATTTCGCTAATAAGGAAAATACGCTATCACACATCTTAAAGATCTGAAAAAAGATTCTTTTGGAATGACAAAGCCAGCACACTTTTGAAAAACCAGAAATATTTGATGTCAAGCTCAATTCTGAAGTATCTGAGCTTTAGAAGGCCATTTATAATCCAGTCAGATGCATTGCTGATGGTGATAGGAGCCATCCTCAATCAAGTTGACAAAATTGTGGTAGACATCCCATGGCTACATCATTCATACTTTGTCAAAGGCTGAAAGGAACTATACAGTCATGGAGTGAGAAGTTCTTGTAATTATTTATGCCTAAAAGCAGTTTTGTGTCTACACCCATGAAATGCACTTTAAAATTGTAACTGACCATGCCTCTCTCCAATGGATGCACAACATTAAGGAACCAGAGGGTAGAATGGCATGATGGGCTTTGAATTTACAGGCCTATGACTTTGGAAAGAGCATCAATAAGGAGATAAAAATTTAGAATGCTAATGGGTTATCTAGATAATCAGCTGATCTTATTTTGCAAGATAGGCTGATGACCTATTTGACTAAATAGTTCAAGGAGAGCTACAGATGAACCAGCGAAAATTTAGACTGCGTTGAGAAAAGTCATGGAGATAAATGGAAATCATCAATGGCCAACTTTATAAGTTAAAAAGATGACAAGAGGTTTTTGTTTCCAAAGCCTTGAGAGTGAACAGATATAATCCAGTCCATGCACAAGGTTGTCATCATGGAGAGTTAAAGAACGTTGTAACGCATTCTCCAATACTATTCTTGGGAATCATTTAGCCTTTACATTGCAAATTCATTCCATGTTGCATGGAGTGTCAACTCCATAAACTGCATAAGAATGTGATTGTTTACCAATTAGTGAAACCAAGATTTGCGTGGCACATGGCCTCAATAAATGTAATGGGACCATTGAACGTGAGCACAGGAGTTCATTACATCATAGTAGTGATTGTCTATCTTATGAGGTGGGTCAAAACCTGAGCTTTGAACTGATTGGGTGTGATGAGTACTGCGAAATTCATCCTAGAGCAGGTGATATACCAACATGGGTGTCCTCAGGTGATATTGAGCAATAATGGTACAATTTCAACTCCTTTTGTTATTCCCTTCCTGAATGACCTAATTGGTATTTAAGTGGTGGTGTCTGCACCTTATTGGCATGAAATTAATGGGTTTATTAAATGAGTAAATGGGACACTGGCTGCTACTATAAGCAAACTATTATCAGGTAAGGCGTCATCATAAGCGTCTTATCTAAGTTAAGTGCCATTTGTGTTCAACACCAGCTTCCATTCAGCGACATGAAAAACGCCATTTGAATTATTGTATGGTCAAAGAGCAGCGTTGCTGACAATTCTCTATTCAGCAGTGGAATCAAAAAAGGGGATGAGTGCAAATAGATACCTGTATTGGCTTTTGAACAAATAGTGGACCTCTAATCTCAGGCTCATTATATGACAATAAGAAGAAAAGTTCAGGCTAAGAAGATCAATGATAAGATTTGACCTAGACTGAGGGAATTTTCCGTTGAAGAACGAGTTGCCTATTGTGACATGCATGGGTCAGTTGCCAAAAATAAGTTGGATGCATTATGGTTGGTACTGTTTGAGATATTATGAAATTGACAAATGCCTACAAGAACCAAAATGTTAAAGTTGGTCGTATGATAAATAAAGTACATTTTAAATCCCAAAAAAATGGAATTAAATAAAAAAATATAAAAGACTAAAAGATAATGAAATTTATATTTGAATATTGGGGAATATAGAAATAATAATAATAATATATGGAAAAAAGAGAAAGAAACATTTATCTTTTTATGTTTTTATATTTTATTCAGTAGCCTCAGGTTGCTGGCAAGAGCCCTCCTTTGACGCCTCTGGGGAGAGGGAGGTTTGATGACTTTTGTGGAAATGAGGCCATCAAAGTCAATCTGAGATTGGACATGTGCAAGAGCTAAAGCCACGCAAAATCACGTTTTTGAACATGAGGAGAATTCTGTGAATATGCGACAATTAAGATCAAAGTTATAAATATATAAATTTGAAAGATGAGAAACCCCAGATCATGGGGAGGAGCAACATTATAGTAAGATGCAATTGTCAAACATATACGTCTAATAATAGATAACAGGCTCTAAAGCTGTGTCCTAAGTGCTTGGCGACAAGCTTTGTTGAGTACACTAGCTATGTGGATAACAACAAACAAGGGAGATTTGTGGGCGGCTGCTGGAACATACCCCTATTATTGATATGAGAGGAAGGTATTGCTGAATTTTTTAGCCATGAAGTTGTCATGCAGGCTATGAAATGCATCTTGGAGGCGGCAACTGCATGCCTCTTGGAAGCAGAAAGGGAAGAAACAGTGGAAATTTGGTGATGTGGGGAGTTTGGAGGCCCCTTATGTGAATGATTTGCCCTGTGAAATGAAGTGAATATGCCGCGGTATCTCAATCCAGAATACAATCAAGATCACGAGGGTTAAAGTAGATGCCAAGAGCCTGGTTAATTTTCAATAAGTTCTTCATAAGGGAGCTCTACATGTTCATCATTCCCGATTGTCAGTTCCATTGACAAAATCATTGGCTTGTAGAACTGTCTAATTTGGAAGAGAAACTTTGGGCGTAGATAAACTTAGAGAAATGATTGGTCCAAATCAGGGAGGATTGATTCATTTGGCTTGAGGGTTATTGTTAAATTCAGCATAGATAAAACTGAATCTAACAATGGCTCGAATTCAAAACTTAACGATGTGTGAAAGAGGAAAAAATGACCATGATTTAGTTGAAACAATGGCCATCAATGTTTCCTCTTCAGGAAAGGCACCGTTGTTGGAAGAGATGAGGAAGGATTACTGAATCCGTTTGACTCAGAGCACTGGTTCTAGTGGATCTATAAAGGATACCATATTGTGTGTATTGACATTGCTTGGGAAAGGTTGGTATACGTTTCAGACAAATTAACCAATTATTGTTCATAGCAAGGTTTATTGATGAAAGTAGACATTTTTTTGAACAATCTATTTAATCAGGGAGATGTGTGGGAATTTCATATGACCACATTATTCAGCTTAAGATTATTTAAGCTTCAATTTATATTATCTATTGGTTCATATATCTATTTTTGCTTATAGATTAAGCTTTGAGATGATAATTTATTTACAGTCATCTATTTGGTGATAATAACTGATCAAATGGTTAATTATAATTTAAAAATTATCTGTATTCAATGAAATTTACTAATTACAATTTTGTGAGGATTGTTGCCAACCTTGTGTATATGAGTAACACAGCTTGGATAGAGCAATTACTCATGGAAAATTGTCAGTTTTAGTAGAATACTTGATAGTGGATTAAAATGACAATGAAATATGCTATTCATCATGAAAATCGGCTAGAGTTTTTCCCAAAATTGAGTCAATATCTCTTTTTTAGCTTATCATGCTGAGTACATCATGATTACCATGATTACCCTAACACACGTCCTCCAATACTATCGCCTATTTATATGCCTTAATTTACATAATAAAATAAACCTTAGAATTTAAATCTATAATTGTAGTGTTGTTTATCTGCTTCTAGATGAAGAGAACTCATCGGTATAAGTGTCAATTGCTATAAGTGAGGCCAAAATCACTTGTATTCTTATTAATTGAAAGAGTGAGGCTAGAGTCACTTACACCATCAATAATTGTCAGAGTAGGGCTGAATTTACTCAATAATTAAGACGTAACTAGGCTAGTTGTCTTAATACAACCATCAAATCTATGTTTTTATCAGAATCACAAGTTAAGCGAATCAGTGCATCAGTTCAGACCCAGAAACTTTTACACAGGTAAAGCCTCAACCCTCACTATAATTTTTGCTGAAAAACAACTGTTGCAACGGGCTGAAATAAGGACATGGATTACATCTAAAGCCCTCAACAGCTATACTAAATCATCCTATGTAAAAGTTGATACCTTGAAAGCAAAGGTTTATACAAGTTGGTAAGCTATCCTTCTTACCCCCATTTGACCTAGAATCCATCCGCAGTACCTTTCTATCTAGGTGTCCTTGCCTCCTATCACGGGTCTGCAATCAAGGACAATGAGGCCATATACTGGAAGTAATAAATTCCAGAATATCAAGTTGGAATTGGTGCTGAATTGCCCCAAAGGATGCCTTGATGGTAAATTTGTTTCTGTTGTCAAAGGTGTGGTTCCTTTCCCACATCTGCCCATTTATCCCCCCTTCAGGTTGGGACCACCTAGCTCTAAAAAAAGTTTTAGGACCCAGCTAGTAAGCTGGATAGAAACCTGCATCCCTTTGGAAAAAAAAAAAAAAGTTTAATTTAAAACTCCCCCTTACCCATCTTTCTGATCTGGGGTATACCCTGAATGAGAGATGGGTTGCAGCTGTTCCACCCCGTTGGCCCCCTTCAACACCCAGTGCAATTCTCCAAGCTACTTAACTATTCTTTTTAGAATCAGATGAACACTATCTGCAAAAAATTAAACCAGCGTTGTATTGATTTTAGAATATCTTTTAATACTATAGTTGCAGGGGCTAAACCCCTTACCAGGCAGAGGGCTCCTATAGAAGTGCCCTTTAATGGAAAAATTTCATATCTGGAGTATCTCCAGGTGCAAAAGTTTACCTACGAATCCATCCAAGGTTCACCCTCAGATACAAAATTCAAGCAACCGGAATTGACCCAATCATGTTTGGGTAACAGGAAAGCAAAATCTGAGGATCAGAATTAGGACCTAACCTCTTAAAACACTATTCAATCGATTGCAATGCCTACCCATTATAAAAATGGGGGATCAAATCCTGAAGCAAACCAGTTGAGGATAACGATTTCCAGTTTGGCTACCGTGGTTAACTTAAGACCCCTCCCTCAGACTACCCAAAAAGCTCAGCGCCCTTCCTATGGTAGGGGTTTGGGTTAAGGTTTTATATATTCTTAGTAAAAGTACTCACCCCTGAAAAACTCCTATTTTTCTAATTCCCTTATTGAGAATGACATCAAAATTCGTGGCCCCTGTTTTACAAAGTTGAAGACCCAAGGGTCTCACCTAAAGTCCTTGATGGAGGGAAACTCTTAGTGGTAATTCAACTACAACCTCTAAAACTAGAAACTGCAATATGACAAGGAATCCTCTCCACTCCAACTCATTTACACTGATAAGGCGCATCTCAATAGCCTGTTCCAGTTGTTGTGGCTGCTAAGGTACCATATTTACGGGCCAGTAACTCTTGGCACATTTTTATCCTAATAAGTCCTTCCTTAATCATCCTATAATGTTTCTATTTTTATTTATATACCCTCCTGTCAGCATAAATCCGGACATTAGTGAAATTCCTGATATTACAAATATTATATTCATCAGATCAATAGGATATCTGCTGAAGTTGTATTAATTAATTGCATATCAAACCACAATTGTTACGGGTATGTGATAATTAATCGCTTGAATTATCTTAATTGCCATAATATTGAGTCAATTAATCGCACCAAAACGAATTTACAATGAGACTGAGACGAATCCCACTGCCTTTCAAAATCATGTCCATCTTGAAATCCCATAAGATCAAAAGAAGAATAATGCGCTGTTTCATAATCAATTACGCTATGGTAAGTCCAGGAAGTTGGATGGTATATAAACCAAGGCATTCATATGGTAATATTAGCGGTCAATAAAAATATTTTATATTATGCAAACACTATTAAAATTATTTATATAAGTTTTAACAATTTCAATCTACCACCCCAAACTTCAAGGAACTCCCCTCTACCTTCCCTCTCCTAAAATTATATCTGTGGGCAACTGCCACATCAGTAATCCCACTATTTCTTCTATTTGGATGCATCTAGTGTCCTGGTCATACTAGATTCAAACCTTTGGTTATGCTAGCTCATGGTTAACTAACCTCAACCAGGATAGCGGTACACTAGTCCCTAAAACCTCCCAAACATGGATGACATTCTACCAATTATTTTTTTAGTACTAGATGGTCTCTACCAATTATAATCATCATCAATTGTAACCTCAAAACCTGGATACTTTTATTATAGAAGACAATTTGGCAATAAGTATTCCCATAAATGAACCTAGATAGAGTATGCCATATTGTTTCAAAATCAAGTTTAAAAACTTTGGAAGTTAAGTCCTGTCATAGCCCATACCATATCCTAGATAAGGTATGGAGCACCGCGTAGTTGCCTCTATACATTGCTCTGTAAGATAATTCCTTTGTTAGAGTATGAAGGCCCAGTCACTAAGTTTAAATTATCAGGGGTTAGATCAAAGCTGTGCATTAGTGCGCCAATGATGCGCATGATACATTGATATTCTATGTTCTTCTTTTAAACTAAATCTTATACTGTTAAAGGTCCTTCTCACTTCAAGTTTACCCTAAAAGACATATAATTAAACATAAGCTTAACCTAGGCTGTCTAGAGATGGTAAATACTTATGATAAGTTAAGTCAGTCTATATACGCCTATCCTCATCATCTTCTTACCTAACCTTAGTTTATCTAGGTCAATAAATCACTTTGTTTACTAGTGAAATTAATGAACTGTGTTGCAGTTTCGGGTTCAGCATTCCCTATTACACCTTTTTATCTATGCCTATGTATATGATGCCTCATGCGCATAAACTCTATACTTATGGTCAATTAATGACACCTAAGAATCATGTGCCTTATGTGGCCAACCTAGCACCCAGATCCACCGAATTTTAGATAAGCTTGCTTTGGGCCATCAGGATAAGATATTTGCATTCTGATCATCCATATGATCCTCACATGATTTAATGGTAATTATCTATTCTCTTATAGCTTTTCAAAATTTTAAGACTATTGCTTCATAAACCGCTCTGGTTAGTGCAAGCGTCATGGTGGTAGCTATTGAGGGTGCTCTTTTAATTGAGGGGATAGCAGTCTTAACCTTAAGAGCAACAGAGAGATTGGTTCCAAACTTTTACAGTTAGCAGCATGCACTTATTGCTTTGTGCCATAACTTGGCATTAACTGTGAGTTACCTCACCTTAAGTTGACCTATTGGGGGAAGGTTGAGCTTTTGAGTTTTTAAAGGTAAGATGACTCTTAAAATTTGGCTTTCCATTGGATGAACTTTAAGGCCCTCAAAGCTGAATTTAGATTTGATCAAGTAAGTAATAAATTGGTCAGGGAAATAAATTCCCCTACTTAATAAATCCACCGGGTTGATACTCTTTCCTGACTTGAGGTAAAGAGAATAAAATGATATTCTCAGAATAAACAGACATTGGAGGCCCAGGATAATGTATTGTCACTATAAGGATTATCAGCCCTTAGAGTGATTTAATGTAATTTAAAGATATAATGCAAAAGATAAGTTGAACCTGTCATTTGTTTGGTATATTTTGATCATTATATAGGGTTAATGGCAATGATACTTAAATTGGTAGTATAACACAGTTGATTAGATAGGATATTCAATAAGATCAACTTATCAAAGATCAGAGCTGATATTTGTTCTAAACCAAATTAGAATGATAATAAATATTATTAATAGATAATATAGAATATTAGGCAACAGGCTATTTGCTGAATCTTGTCCTAAAGGGGTGTCATGAGTTTGACTTTAGGATACAGCTTACCAATTTTGAGTGAAATCTTGACAGAGCCCCCTCAAGCCCTATCCTAGGGGGTGAGCTTAACGTTGAGGGATACATTTATCAAAGAAATGGTCTGAAAATTTGGTGTTGGCAGATTCTCAAGTTGGCTCAGGAAAATTTCTTTTTAATCATCTCAAGTCTATGAGATAGGTCAGAGGATTTCAAGTTTTGACTCAACCTGAGTTGAAATGGCTCAACAAATGTCCAATTTAATTGGTTGGATGGCAACATTGTTTTTCCATCTTGAACCAGAGCACAAGAGCCATGAGAAGGTTGGGTGCACCAGAGGTAATGTCGTTGGTGCATTTGTGTGGATAATCAGAGCCATTGTCATTGATTATCAGTGAATTATACTCAGAGGCATCGTTGTTGGAGTATTGAACTGAAAATAAAGAATTCTTAGTATGTAGATTTTTTGAGTATCATAGTATAAATAAAAATAAAAAAGCTGTGAAACTGGGATTTTAAGTACCTGAGCCAACATCAAAAGTACTTATGAAGTAAAATAAAAAAACAATTGAAAAAAAACTATTATAAAAATAAATAAAAAACAAATAAAGAATTAAATAAATAATGGGTAGAGCCTCAGAGGCAATGTTATTGGTGCTCTACAAATTACAAAAATAACGACAAAAAGGCAATAAATATAAAAGTTGATAGATCAGTGTATCCCCCTTTAGGTTGGGACCACCTAGTGCTAAAAAAATATATAAAAGTTGATTTGTGGACATCAGAGTAGATGTCATTAACATCCACCCAGCAACCAGAGGCATTGTCTTTGGTGCCAGTATTAGGGAACCCAAGAGGCAACGTCATTGGGGCCCTAATTCAACGCCACATGCAAAAGATGTCAACAGCAGAAAACACACATTCTCTTGTTGATATAGAGGATGACCCAAGCAAGGATCCAGGGGTTTCTCAGACCCAGACCTCAGGCAGTTGTTGGGACTAAGGGGTTTTAGATTACTTGTCCCTTTAATTTTTAAGTCCAGGAAACCTGAAGTTCCTGGTGCTGGATTATACATATTTGCTTTCCTTAGTCATAAAGTCTTTCCTCTGTTAATGTTCCTAAAGCAATAAATTCTAACTAAAATTTTTCCCTGAAAAAAACAGAGTAGGCCAATTTAGCTTAAATGGCAAAAAGTGAGTAAAGTTTATTTGCTTAGAAAAGAATTATAAGGGAGTTCAGGGAGGTTTATCAGTAAATCTCCAAACAGTCCAAGCTAAGATCTACACTTGTCATCAACTGGGGATTCTGCAGAAAGCTGGTCATCTTAGTCAAATGGGATTTGCTTGCCGCATGGGCTAGGTTTAACCCTGAGATTAATAGGCTTTGGACAAATAACATTTGACGCAATAGTTAAGGATGGTCCCCAATATTGAGAGGGCTTAAAACTAATTGGGGATCGTCCCCAATATTAAGAGGGCTTAAAATTCGTCAAGTACTATCCCTGATTCAAGTTTCAGCTATTTTAGAGGATAAGATTTGATTTCCATCATCTGACTCATACAAACCTTTGATTTGGGCATGAATCCTGATAACGCCCCCTAGATCTTGGCGGGGGAAATGGATGGAAGAAGCAACTATGTACACAATTTACTATGGTACCCTGAAAGACCTCTACAATTGAGTGTTTGTTTCCCCGCTTATAAATGACTTTGTAGGGACCCAACCAGTTGGTGCCCAATTTGTTATCATGACCTCCCAGCCAATGGTAGTAGAAAAGGACTAGGTCACCCGGTTGGAAGGTGTAGAGGTTCATGTTTGTCATTAAACTGACTTGTTTCTCTACTAGTAGTAGCAGATAAGTTCTCAGAAACCAGGGCCTGAAGTTGGATAATTTCATTGGCAATACTTCAAATAGTGACTTCAGGGGCTTTGGGGTAATCTTGGTCAAGTATAGCCTGCATTTTAGAAGGCAGCTGAGGATTTCTTCCATCAACGCTTTAAAGGGCGACATCTCAATTATTTGATGATAGCTGTTCTATAGTCCAAAATTGCACTAGGCAAATATTGGGGCCAATGAAGTGGGTCAGTTAAAACCATTTTTTGGAGGTTTGCAGTTAGAGTACCATTGGCCCACTCTACCATTACATGGGTTGCAGGATGGCAGGAGTTGAAAAACCTGAGTGGACCCCATCAGCTTGGCTAAATCTTCCACCAGTGATGATTGGTCGTTTGCCCATTATTGGAAAGAATTACGTTAGGGAAACCATGTTGGCTGAGAATCCAATTATATAAAAATGTGGCAGTAGCTTTTTTGAAGCATAGGGTACTGGTACAGCTTCTATCCACTTAGTTAAATGATCCACTGCCAGGAGGAGGAACTGATAACCATTAGAGGCTTAAGGGAGAGGCCCCACAACATCAATACTAATAGTATGGAAGGGGTCCACAGGGTGGAACCACTGAATGTTGAGATTAGGAATTAGGTCTGGCTTGAACTTTACATACCAGGCAGGACTCTAATACACCTTGGGTGGAAACAAGCATTGCTTACGTGTAGTATTGAGTCTTGAGCTACTGGTAAGTTTTCCGAATTCCCTTGTGGCTGACTTGCCAATGTCCCTCTAATATGATGTCAGTCTGGGCTGAGGGGCATACTTAGGGCAACCATTTTTGAGATACAAGCTTGTACAGTTTATCATTTTTGACTTGGAGGTTTGCCATTTTTTTTTTTTTGAAGGGGTGAGGATTCATTTTTCATATATGTGGTTGAATTAAGATGTTGTAGAGTAAATCTTCCTCAGGGTCGGTTAGAGCTAATATGGGGAGCCTGGATAAGCAATCCACATTTTGGTGGATGGGCCCTGGTCAATGAATAATGGAAAAATCATAATTATGAAGTTTTAACGCCCATTGGGCTAACCTCCCATCAGGATAATTCACTTGCTGTAGACAATGTAAGGAATCATGATTGGTAATTAATGTAAAATGATCCCATATAAGTAGGGTAAAAATGCTTAATAGCCAGTAGAACAGCTAAGCATTTTTATTCTGTAACACTATAGTTGCGTTTGGCTCTAGTTAAAGTCTTGCTATAGTAGGTGATAGGATGGTCCACTAAGTTTTCATAGTGCTGAGACAATATAGCTCCAATAGCTATATTGCTAGCATCAGTAAAAAGTAGAAAAGGTTTATCAAAGTTGAGATATATAAGTAGTGGTGAATGGGAGAGAGCTGTGCTTAATAGGTTTAGGCCTGCTGTTGCTCTTCTTTTAATTGGAAGGGTATACCCTTCTTCAATAAATATAGTGTAGGCTCAGAGGTGTCAACAAAATGGGGAATAAACTGGCGATAGTATCACACCATCCTCAAAAACATGTATGTCTCATAATGATTTAATGGGGACATCTTAGAAATGGCTAGGACCTTGTCACCCATTGTGGATATTCCAGCTTTACCTATCTTATGGCCCAATAAATCCATTTTTCTCTGAAAGAAGGAGCATTTTGACAGCTTTGGTTTTAATGAGGCTTGCCATAACCTCTGGAAGAATGTCTGGAGATAATCTATGTGCTCAGTAAAAGTTTTCAAAAAACAGTGATATCATCAGGATAAAATAGCACACAATTGTTTCAAGTCACCTAAAAGCCCATCCAAGGCAAGTTGGAAGGTAGTAGGGGCGTTACATAACCCCTGAGGCATTTGAATGGGTTTTAATAGTCCTTCACTTGAAATGAGGGAAAATTCTCACGATCCTCCAGCTACAAATCAATTTGCCAGTAATCACTGGTGATATCCATAGCCAAAAAATAGTGGAAATCTGACATCAAGCGTAAGGAATCATCTATACATGAATAGATAGCTATCTTATCTTGTGATTGAATTGAGGTGGCGATAATCCATGTGCAAAAAATTATGGGTCTGGTTTATTATATGGCTAATAAACTCTATAAACTTATTACTTGCACAGGTTTAGTTCTTTTGAAATTTGTCCACATTGTATAGTTGTTGGTAAAATTGGTTGATAATAGTATGATGAATATTATTCATAGTTGAATGGAATTCTTAGATCTCAGCCCAACGCTTGGCCAGTATTTCCACTCAAAATACTTGAGATGTCTCAAAATAGGGATTCGTTTTCTCTTACTGTCTAACCTGATCTTTTCTGAGATTCCCTGGTGACAGTTTCTCCAGTTTGACACACAGTCAGCAGCAATCCTCAATTTGTTTCTGCTTCTTCTCTAAAACTCCGCTCAGAACCTAACTCTTTTCCTTAAGAGTCTACCAATTATTGCACACAGCAATAATATCCTGAGAAAGAATAGAATAAATGAAAGCTGATAAAGTTTACTATTTAAACTATATACTGGATAAAGACTTCTTTTTATTATAAGAGAATTCTATGGAATTTATAGTGGGGATTTGGTCATCTAACCCTCAGTTGACACCGCTTTGATGAAACGGCAGCTGTTGCCATTAAATTACCCATACTCATCTCAGCAGTGATGGTCTTCCCCATCCTGGCTAGGATTCTGTCATTGGACATCCTCAAGAACTAAAATGGAAAGAGTCTTAAAACGTGTCCATGATGTTTTTCCTCTTGATCCAAGTGAAACAGCCATATTTGGCTAGCGACCTGCTAAGTTATGGGACTTTTTAACCATTAAGGCAGGTCACAAACCAACTGACGATTCTCTAGTTTCAGGCAACATCACTCACCTCACAACTTACTGCTTAAATTCTCAATCAGTCAGTGATGAAACCCAACCAATCCCAATAAATACACCTGATAGTTAATCACTATCAGATGCCCCTATTTTGTCAGAAATTCTTCCCAACAAGATCCTAAGCATTCGTCCAGATTGATCCCTGACAGATCTGACCAGGTGATATACTAAAATCCCCTAAACATAGTTGCTCTAAAATCAGGATCAACCAATTTCCAATTTATCTTGCATTAGGGAATTATCCCCTAGCGATTCCTGGTAATCTATCAGGCTGGGAATATAGGCAAAGATCTCAACACTATGACAACACAGTGGCCACCATCCTTATTCTGAATTAAAAGGAGCTAGGAAGCCCACAGGCTTATAGAAGGCACAAATAACCTGGCCTTCAACAGTTGCTATAATTCTAAGGACATATGAGCTTCAATAACATTAGATTTTTGGTATAGATGAGCTTTAAATGAAGGGTGATCCTTGGTCTTGATTTGATAAATTACCCCCAACATTTTTATATTCACCTGTTCCCAAGGAAAAAATATCACAATACTCCTCAATGAGGTCTTCCACATTATGGCATTCGTTAGGGGATAGATTGTCTCCATTTCTACTTTCAACCAGAGCTATTGTGGGTAGAGTACAAAACCCTACATCTTGTAAAGAGCCAAAACAACTCACATCAGTGATAATTTAAATGGGATATAGTTTTTTGTAAGAGATAGGGGCACGCTAAGGGACTTGGAGTGTTTGATTCATTAGAATCCCTAATAAGATAGAGTTAAATTTTAGGCAGGGTCCAAAATCCACGGGAAGGTCAATGCATTTTTAATTGAAGGGTTGGGTGTCCATTTAGCTCCAAAATTTGATTAGAAAGGGTAATAATCTTGATCTCCTTATCCATAATTTGTGAGCAATAGAGTACTGTAATCAGATGGGAGGCATACAGAGGGATTCAATTTTTGGCGTCCACAGCCTCAAGGGGTAACTTAGTTTTTCTTTCAAGACTTGATATTTGACTTTACAAATAGAGAATGGATATTTGAGCATGCAGGTTCGTTTTTTGGAGCTCATTACTATTGAATGGAAGTTCAATACCAACAGGAACCAATACCCTAATAAAGAACGGTACTTTTCTTTATATTTGATATTGCAATTGAACAACCCCCATCAGTTTTTACTCCAATAAGAAACTCATAATGAATTTTAAACGCGATAGCAGGGGCAGCAATTAGAAGCTTTCTGAATCAGAGAGGTAAGGTGGAATATGTTCCAATTGCTTTAGTCATCCAATTACCAGCTGTCTCATATTCAGCTTTGTGAATCAAGTCTGGAGCCAGATTTAAATTCAGGATCAGTCAAAAAATTATAATGTTAACTGGTGAGCTGGTATCAATTATTGCCAAGACTTTAACATTATGAATGATTACCTCTACTCAAACCACCGAAGAGCCAAACTGAGGATTAACAGCTTTTTAAACTTTTGTGGGGGATTTGTAGCAAAGCAAGCGGAGGATTTTGCTACAGCCAAGCTCAGGGCTGCTCAATGCTTTTAAAGGTTTTATCTGCCAGCGCTTGGCTTTCCATAGAGGAGCTTTTCCAAGATTTGTTTAAGTAGTTTCCCAATATAAAAATAAGAAAGCTGCTGATCTTTATTACCTTGGATAGGAAGGGTTACATTGACTTCTGCAGGCGCTGCTAACAAAAAGCATCCTGAGGTGCTGGGCATAGAATTAGAGCTAGTACAAGGGTCCTGAGTCACTTGATTGTTATCAGCATAGGGAGCCTCCTGCTCTATACTGACTGATCTTTTGTTGACCTAAGTATAAAGATGCAACAAGTGTCCACCGTATGGTTGTTTCTTTTGCAAAAAGCAGGATAATTTGGGAGTAGGCGACTTGGAGATGTAAACACTAGCACTTGGGGCTAAGGTTTATAATTAAAATGAGGGGCACCAGTGGGTTTGCGTAGATTGGATGGAATCTCTAAAATGGCTTCTTTGATATGGAGGAGATATGTCCAGTTAGACTTCACCGCTTTAAGATAAAGTAGAATGTTAATCATACTCTAAACGTTGAAAATGAAGCAGTGATAGCGTCATCTAAAGTAAGACTTTTCTGGTGACCAACATCTGAGCTTCAAGGTAAAAACGGTGAGCAAACTCAGTGACAGTTTCTCCCCAATTAAGGCCTATAACTATAAAAGTTTGCTTTTGGTTGGATAAAGTTAAGTTGCTCCCAAATTTCTGAAGCAAGGAAGTCTTGGTGTCATCCCAAGTCCAGCAATGTATTAGGTGAGGTACCATAATGTCTTAAGCTATGCGACTAAGTGAGTTAGTTAGATGTTTGAGCCGTTGGGTGTCAGTGGCTTCCTCCATAGCACTTTCATAACAAAATAAGAGAGGAAAGATACTCCCTTCACCTGGGACATACTTTTCTTTGAACAATGGTTTGAACATGACACTAGGGGGTTAATGGTCAAACTACATGGATTGACACTGTGGGTACATTTTCACCTGAAGAAGAACCACTATCACTGGGAGCTATGTGAGGGTGGAGAGCGCTTATCTGACTTTGTAAGTCATTGATATCTTCAATTATTGAATCTACCCAATCATGGGAGGCACAATTGACTAATTTGGTGGCAACAAGTGGGGTTAACTGCTGAAATTCACTTTTTAGCTCAGTAGTTACATTACAAAGTTTGAGTTGGCATTGCTCAATGGAGAGAATTTTTTGTTCAATTACACATATCACAGTGGGTAATTTAGCAACGAATTTAAAGCGTTCTTGATCCAGAAAGGGATCTGACACCAAATTATTATTGCTCAAAGTATAATACTTGCATTGTGAACTCAGGGCATACCTGGCAGGGAGCACCAGTTTTGTTGGGACTAAGGGGTTTTTAGACCACGTTCCCCTTTAAATTTTTAAGATCAGGAAACCCAAAGTTCATGGGTGCTGGATTATATGTATTTTTCCTTGGCCAGAAAGTCTTTCCTCAGGTTTACATTCCTGGAGTTGTAAATCTTAGCTATTATTTTTTCCCTAAATAAATAGAGCATGCCAATATAACTTAAATGACAAAAAAGAGTAAAGTTTATTTGCTTAGAAAAGGAATATAAGGGAGTTCAAGGAGGTTTTTTTGGTAACTCTCCAAGCAGTCCAAGCTAAGATCTACACTTGTCACCAATTGGGGATTCTGCAGTAAGCTGGTCATCCCAGCCAAATGGGATTTGCTTGCCACATGGGCTAGGTTTGAACCCCAAGATCAGGGGGCTTTGGGTGAATAACATTTGACTGCATTAGTCAGGGATGGTCCCCAATATTGAGTTGGCTCAAAATTAGTTGGGGATTGTCCCCAATTCTAAGAAGGTTTTAAATTGGTTGGGGATTATCTCCAATACAAGTTTCAGCTATTTAGCGGATCAGGTTCAATTCCCATCATCTGATACATGTGAATCTTTGATTTGGGCAGAAATCCTGACAGGGGTCATTACACAAGTTTATTCCTCCCAAAAGTCATGGAATCTGGTGGCATAATTTAAAGAGGTGCTGTATTGATTTTTAGCTATCTTCAGCAAATCTTTTGGTATCTCAGCGAATAGCCATAACTTAAATTTTCTTATAATATTTTCTTATAATAACTAGAAAATACCTCATAGAATTGGTGCCAAGTTTAGATTAGTTTCACATGGATAACGAGAATAAGATTGAAGGGATTGGATTAAGCGGATTAAATATTAAATCATTTGCATTAGGCTTTGTGATGAATGGATTAGCTTTCTTAAAGACCCTTATTTAATCCTCAAGTTTTGGATGAATTGGATAATAGCTTGGATGATTTAGCCCTTAAATCGATTGATAGGCATAATCATTGCTTAACTGCAAAGTCAGCTCACCCTCTTTCATTTTGGTAAGAGAATCAAAAATATTCCATCATTTCAACCCCAATGCGTGATGGACATTTTTGCTCACTCCCAGCTCAGTGGCTGCCTATAGTGAGCACCACTTCTTGGAATTCAGCTTTCCATCGGCCAAACTCTAAGGCCCTCAAAGCTAGATATGGAGTTGATCAAGTAATAAAATTGCCAGGAAAATTAGATTTTCCTATATAATATGAGGTTTATTTGGAAAGTAAGGCCCAAATAACCCTCATATTTTTTATAAGAAATTGGACCTTACTTTCTGAGTAACCCTTGTACATCCACTGGGTCAATACCCCGTCCTGACTTGGGATAAAGAGAATAGAATGATATTCTCAGAATATACAGACGTCAGAGGCCTTGGACAATATATTGTTGCTCCAAGGATTATAAAGCATTGGAGCGATTCAAAATATATAAAGATACAATATAAAAGAGAAGTTGTACTTGTCATTTATTTGGAATATTTTGACATTGTACATGGTCAATGGTAATATTATTTAAATTGGTAATATAACAGTTGATCAGATTATAATATCCGATGAGATCAACTCATCAAAGATCAGAACTGATATTTGTTCTAAACCAAATAGAATGATAATAAATATTATAAATTGATATCATAGAGTATTAGGCATCAGGCCTATTTGCCCGAGGCTCGGCCTAAAGGGCTGTCATGAGTTTGCCCCCAGGATAAGCTTAACCAATTAGGGGTGAAATCCTGACTGACGAAAAATGCGTAGCGGAATGAAAGCATGCAAGGTGTAGGGGTATTTTAAATTGATAGGGGGCCATCTACCCCTTACCATAAAAAATAAGGAAATTGTAATTACGAAATGGGGTATAACTTTGCCTAATGCAGTATAGATTAGGAAACGGTGGAAGCCAATCGCTTAGTCAAGTTGGATGCTAAATAGTTTGGTCATCACCCTCTATTAAGCTGGACATCCCCCGAAAAGGTTGGTATTTTAAATATGATATGCTTTATCGGAGTGAAAACTGTAGGCCCGAGCGGGTTAAGTGGGGTTGAAATATGAGCCGCTAGCGCAGTATAAAGCACCACCTTTAATATGGCCCAACCCCTTAGTTAAAAAGATTTTCAATGGGATAGGCATGGATTTCCGCGGTGGAGGATACGGCCAATCGTATAAGCGTGGTTCAGTGGGAGGCCGGGATGAGATGGGTGGGAAATACGAGGCCAGGCCATACACAATTACAGCGCATCAAAGTTGATGTGATGGATGGCCTTTCGGCGCTCCTTTTCATCCTCACGCTTCACCGTTAGCTTAGATTAACTTCAGATTACCTTCTCAAGCCACGCCAGCACCATAACGACACTGGCCAGCCCGGCCATGCACCCGACCAGGGTGGCCAAAACCCATCGGGCAGCCCGACCCGGATTCAGAAAGAGCTCCCTCGTCCATTCGGTGGGGTCAGTTGAGCCCAGGCTCTGGTAGGGAAGGATCACCAGCTGGGAGTTGGGAATCACCCCCGACCACGACTTGAAATGGCGGGCCTGGCGGTTTCGGGACACGCCAACCGAGAGTTGCTGGAGGTAGTTGTTGGTGCGCCCCAGCCCAAAGTGAGAATACGGCGGCTGGAAGTTAAAGTAGGCCGTCTGGGGAAGCTGGGCCGCCTGGCGGGAATGGGTTGTGCCGGCGGGGTCCACGACCGTCAGTTTGATGGTGGCGCCAACGTAATTGACACCGTACGGGTGGCCTTGCGCGCAAGAACGCGGGCACGCCCCGTTGGATACGAGCGTTTTGAGGAAGAAGGCGTCATTGGGGAGGCCGTTCTTGATTGGTACCAGCCGGCGTCCGTTACCCGTTTGGGTGGTGAGCAGCAGATCCAAGGTCCCATCCTCTTCAAAATCAAAGAAGTGGCCATCGTAGGAACGGGCGGTTTGATCGAGGGGGATGGCTTGAGCCAGCGGGCGGTAAGTGCGCTTCTTGGACGCCACCTGGATAGCCGAACAGGTGTCCTTCGTGCACGGCACCGACTCCAAAATCAAGACGGCCGTTTTAGACGGCCTGGTATCGGAATCCGAAACGGTGATGAGGAGGTCGGGATACCCATCCAAATTATAATCGCCCACTCTCACGGGCAACAAGGAAGAATAGGTACGAGAGGCGAGGCGGAACAGAAACGGCATATCCGCACCGGTTAGATCCGAAGCGAGCGAGATCTCAAGGTGGGACACCGGGTCGGCAAATCCAAAGTGGAAGTCCGGATCGGCGGAGCATAACGCCTCTTGAGGTCGACACGTTCCGGGGGCAAGGGCCGAGAACGGTTTGCAGAGGGGCTTTTGCTTATTTTCAACGGTGTGGATGGTGCACCCGGAACGGTCGCATGTGGAAAACACCATGCTCAGAGCACCCTCGCCATGCAGATCAGAAAAGACCACCGGCCCCGCCCCCTCCGGCAACTCCCCAGACTGGTCCAGGTGAAACGTGGTATTATCCCCATCGCGGGCTGGTTGGTTGAGCCAGATCTGGTATTGATTCCCCTCACATACGACAAAGATGTCGGGCAAGCAGTCACCATTCAGATCAATAAAGGCATTCGAGTGAGGCGACTTCCACTGACACATGCCACCCGAGGTGTTGGAGGCAGAACCGGTGGGTAGTAGAGTCGTAGCATCCACCGCCTGAGGCTTGAAGAGAGGCTCACCGAGCTGCCAGTTGTCACCTGCCACATTAATCCACGCAGTGAGCTCCAAGCCCTGGCCGGCCTGGGAGTAACGATAGCCCAAAAGGTCTGGCTTCATGTCGCCGTTCAGATCCACAACCAGAGGTTGGATGACTGAGGTTTGTTGCACTGGGATGGACGTGTTGCCTAACCAGGCTTGTTATCACCCTTTGGCAACTTACTTAGCCCGGCTTGCGTGCCGAGGACAACTTCCATATCTAGGACCTTATCATCCCCGGTCGCGGTTAAAACCAGGAGATCCAACCGCCCGTCATAGTTCCAGTCGGCCGGTATGACGTTAACCACCTCGCTTGCCGAAACATGCTTGTATTCAGGAGGGAGAACAAACCCTTTCACCTTTTCGTCAAAGATGGCCACTTGCAAAGTCCTCCCATCCTCGTGCAACAGGACCAGGTCGGTAAACTTATCCGAATTGAAGTCGCCGAACCCCAAGACCGAGCACCCAGAAAATCCTTCGTCGCCGAGATGCAAATCGTCGGGGTACCTCGCGAACCCAACGTCAGACCCCAACTTGTAGGGCTCATTCAACTCGTTAGCTTTAACCGGTAGAAACAAGATAAGTAGGTGGAAAGCGTAAATAAAGAGCCCCCCCAATTGGTTGTCGGAATACATTCGACGGTGTCGAGGGGTATAGCTATGACGAGAAAGCCAAGCCTGGTCTGATGACGGTCAGTTAAAAACAAGTTTTAAACTACAGCGCTACCATTAAATTCATAAACCTATCCCTCAACATGGTTCCAACCTTTTGGCACCGCCTTATATGAAAAAAGCCATCATGAAAGGGTTTAAGTATCATGCGGGGCTGGAGGTTTTTTTCAACGGGTTATTTTAACTCCCAACAGAAAGTTAAGCGCGAAGCCCGATTTTAGCAAACCCTATACCGAGATGATAACTACCGACCCAAAAGGCCTACCCTCTATAAACAAAAAGGTAAACGATCATTTGATTCTAGTTTAGGCCAGACGAATACCCCACCTCATCCATCTAGTACTAAAAAAAAAAAAAAAATACCCCACCTCATGAAGTTTTGGCGTCACTAACTCGGACAACGACTGAAAACCAAAAACCTTTGCTAAGCCTAGCCAAAAATATCCTACCCCGGTCTAAACTTGACCTCAAAAAGTACCATTAGGCTACTGTTTTAGATAGAAAAATATTCCCAACAACAAAAAAATAAAAGAACCCCACCAGATTGTGAGAAGCAAGCCACAAACCCTTAAAAAAAGTACCCCATACAACTGTCAAAAAGCGAGGGGGATAAATTTACCCTTTAGAGTATCAAGGTTGGGATCAAATTTACAGTTGAAGTGATCCTTGATTTATTAAATGGATAAAATGATATTAAATTTTATCCAGAGTTAACTAAGACCTTTGAGACGTCAAAGGATGAGTAAAAATCGTAACTGAAGTTCACAGTGGGTTAACAGATTTACTCAATATATGGATGTTAAAACCTTGGGATTTCGGTAGAAATCTAAATCGGTTCGTGAGTTTTTCCGCCTCACCCATCGGTTAAGCAAATTATTGTTGATTTTTCACTACACCCTGCGGTGTCTGTCTGTAGTGTAATCTTGCAATTGATTTATCTACCTTCTAGACTAACTAGAGTTTTAAAATTTGACACACTTAAATACCTTCGATAACAATATAATAATCATTTCAAAATTTAATTTCATAGTCAAAATAAAAGGTTTTATATGTAACAGGTGAAAATCCTATAATGTTTTCGATGGTAGCCGGTATATCGTTACGGCTGAGCGGTTTGGCAATTGGTTGCTTCGAAAGTTTCAAGTTAGTTACCTTCCAGACTAGCTAGAGCTTTGAAAGTTGGTACACTTATGGATCTTCCAAACAATAATCTATCGGAAAATTGTGAAAAGTACAAATTTTAAAAAAATGGTTAACTCATAATTATTATATTATAATTATTTGATCCTTGTCTATAATATGATTATTAAGTAAATTATAGGATAAAAATATAACCCTTAGTTCTTGGATGTATATATGCATTTTTAGATTTACATCACCCATTTTTGGACATATATGCATTTTTTAGGTTTATATAACCCTCATTTTTTAATGCATATATGCATTTTTAGATTCATATCACACCCATCTTTGGACACACATGTATTTTTAGATTTATATAACCTCATTTTGGATGCATATATGCATCTTTTGATTTACATAAACTCATATTTTCTGAATACATATATGCATCAAATTATTTTAAGGGTTAACTAGGACATTTTACACATCAATGAATAGGTTAAAACGCATAACTGATATTTGTGGTGGTTTAACAGCTTTAAACTATAAATGATAAAAGAGATTTCAATAGTTACCCAAATTGGATCACATGATCTTTCCCTCCTCACCTATTAGGTTATATAGATTTTAAATAGATTTTTTAAAGTTTCAGTAGCAGGAACCATCCTGTATAATACAGGGTTTATAGGCCAATTTACATCCATTACAAGCCAATTTATATATTCTTAATTGATTTTTACATCTATTACAGTCCAATTCATATATACTTCATTGATTTAGTATCTTTAAATAATAAAAACTATGAAATTATATATATTAGCCTATAATAGATATAAAAATCAATGAATATATATGAATTAGCCTGTAATGGATGTGAAAATCAATGAAATAATATGCAAATTAGAGGGTGGGTACCCCAGTGAAAGATTATAGACTCACTACCACTGCCTCCCCCAGTTCAATCCCGGTAGATGAACTTTGGGTAGGGAAAAATTTTGACTGTGTTGGCATTGTGTACCAATACCCCAAACCAAGATAGCAAATAGCAAGGCAGTCCATGGAGTTTCTGGCCTATCATGCACCATGCATAGTGGCTTTTCAGGTTTTATCCTACTTTCCCATTAATTTGAATCCCCTTCATCAGTGCAGTATTGTCCCCAGGTCAGCCCACCTCAAGAAATTTAAAAAATATAAAAATATGCAAATTGGTGAGGAGTGGTAGCATAGTGGGGTGGTTCCTGCTTCACTCTTGGTCAGGTTTTTATTGAAACAGGTTCAAAACTAGCACAGGCTAAAAAACTTGATGTGGTATATTTGTCTCAAGGTTAACCTGCCTCATTTACTTTTTAATATGCAAATTGGCCCAGAAACCCCTGTGACCACCTAAATCTTTCTTTTTAGCTCCTTATCTTTAAATAAATAATGATAAGAGGGGATAGAGGAAATTATGTTTGTCCTAGCCAGAACAGGCTTTGAACCAGATATAACATTTTTACCCTACCTTAGCTTGTGGGTACAGGCATACAACTACACCAATTCACACCACATTCTTTAAGTTAAGCATATTTTAATATCAAGACCAACTTGAACTTTGTTTATAGTGGTACCCTGTTGGGATTTTTGCCCATATTACCTAGCTTCATTGATTATAATCAATATTCTGGTCTATTAGGGGATTCAGCTTACTAGTAGATATTAAAGTTATCAATTGAATACAGATAATAAATATTGTTTGGACCATCTAGTACTAAAAAAATAAACATTGTTTGGAGAAATAATCCAGTGAATATTTATTGACCTGCCAGATTATGATCCACTAGAATGATGAGTGTTTTGTTGATGATGTTTCTGATAATAAACAAGAAATTAATAAGTCCTTTTTATTATCAATAACTTAATTGGCTTATAGAAGACAATTGAGTTTAGTTGCTGATTGACTAAGGGTTTATGAGTTGCTGGTGAGTAATGCTACCTGTCATAAGAGAAACTTTCAAGTTAACCTTTTCTGGATTACAATCTGCTTTTTATGGGTAAGAAACCCACTACCTAAGCAGGTTATTACCAAGTAAGGTTAATTTGATGGGAGTTGAGTGAAGATGTTAGTCACATTCTTTGTTTCAACTCAGAAGAGGTCATGGTTGAGTAGGAGAGAATCTAATTTTAGATGGGAAGGATCATCATTTCATGTGAACCTGGAGGAGTAATTCATCAGCAAGGGCCACTGTTCCCAATTGTGGGACCAACTGAAGAGTTGAGTGCCAAATTCTCTATAAATTAATTTGATTAACTATAATAAAGCAGATAAAATAGGAAGTTATAATAATTTTATGACTAAACTGTTTTGCTCTTGTATTGTCAGACATTCTCCTTCTCAACTTAAGAAAAAGAATGTTGGAGGTATTAGTGCTCCTGAATCTGCTACCATGATTGGCCCATCTCCTGTCCAATCCTCAAATAATATTGTGGTTATTAATAATATGAGTACCAATGGCAAAAAGACCTTGGTGGATTCTTGGTGGAATCCTAACTATCGGAAAAATACAGTTTATTATAAAAATCAGTTTAAAAAGGTAAAACTAATAATAGGATTACTCTGACTTCTCAGCCAAATTCAAGGTGTTCAATATCGCACAGATCTGAACCTCTGCAATGTGAGAAGATTTTACCCATTGATGATTGGGTGCAAATTAACAAATCATTACCACCCAGATCTGAACCCTCTTGAGGTGAGAAGATTTTACCTGTCAATGATTGGGTGCAAATTAACCAATTATTACCATGCAAGTCTGACCACCGCTGAGGTGCAAAGATTTTATTAGATGATGATAGGGTAAAAATTAATCAATCATTATCACATGAGTCTGACCACTGCCAAGGTGAAAAGATTTTACTCACTGGTGATTGGATACAATTCATCAGATTGTTACCACATGGGTCAGTTTTGCCTCAAAATATTTATCCTCAATCTGATAGGCCAAAAGCCTATATTTCCTAATTTAGATAACTCAGCTAAATATTCTTTTGCCTCAAATACCCATGGTCTCAAAATCTGAACTAGTTTAAATAGGAAAAACTAGTATTGAGAAAAGGACCTTTCTTGGTTTTGCCCTGCTTAAAACAATAAAAAACATAAAAACTTAAACAAAGCATTATTTTATACATTTATTAAAAAGTAAGATTCTCATGCTGAAAAAATATTTTTGGCATCCATCAGTGGATCCCACAAACTGGTGCTCACTACAGGGGATCACCCTGAATACTTTGATAAGTATTAAAGTATCAAGGCAATGGAGGCTGTCAACGTGAGCAGCTCTCCTGAATTATGATTAGTTGTACTTGAGAAGCAACTAGCAAGCTCTTTCTCCAGTCTCAAAAAGTTAGAGCAACAGCCATTCAAACTATGAAAGGACAGATACACCCCGGGTGAAGGGAGTGTTGCCTCCTTTTTGTACGTTTATGAAGCTGCAATGGATAGCGCCACTGATAAACACAAAGTTCAGTATATTCTTCCTTGTTTAAGCTGCCAAGCTCAAGAGTTGATTGTCCCTCACCTGGATCCTCAGCACACCTGGACAGATGTTAAGAAGGCCCTCTTGGCTGAATTCAGATCCAAGCAGAGCTTATACAGGGAAAAACAAGCTTTCATGCGCCTTGCCATGTATGAGGGTGAAACCCTCTTTAGTTTTTCTGAGCGGTTCTATATCACTGCTCAAAGGCTGGCTACGTCTAACCTGCTTACCCTGGATGATGCTATTGCCGCCATATTAACAGGGTTAGCTTCACAACCCTCTCTCGCCAGGCATATCATCTCAGTGAAATGCCACTTTACAACCTTCCATGAATAAAAGAGGCTTTGTTAGACGTTGCCCATATTCCTTTATGTGCCCCTACCTATGACAAGGAGGTGCCACTATCCGCTCTAACCTTTGAATAGCTGCTGCCAGTTGAAACGCTGGATGTAAGGCCACCTGTGCCTATTCTCCCTGCAAAACCTGCTGCTTTGGTGTGACTTAAACCGGAAATCCCTCATTCATGCAAAGCGGAGATCCCTACTGTGGTTTACTCTTCAGCTCAGTCAATAGGTGCGCGCCCTAAGGGTATATCCTCCAGAACTACTGGGGTTGTAAAAATGCCGGTTAAAGCGAAGCTAATTACCCCACCTCTTGTGACTGTCTCCCTCACTTCAATTGTAACCTTGCCCATGGTTGAGAATACCCCTGAGGCTGACTCTGAGGGGGGTTACAATGATGTTGGGTACTACTTATTGGGAGCTCCCACGGAAGTGGAGGTCCCTGATTGCCTAAATGCTGGAGGAGTGGATGAAGCCACCATACCTGAAGATACATATCTCAGCCAAGTCCTAGGGGAGCCAATCGTTATCAATACTACCAGTGATGCAAATGAGGTGTTGTCTCACCTTATTCGCCCTATCCAGCATGGCCATACCATGCAGTCCATTTAGGAAAATTACCCCAAGACTGCGTGCAAATTAACCTCCAATTTCCATCTTAAGGAGGTCTTAGCGCTATTGCCCACTTCTGGGGGGTACTTACAAGGGTCAAAGTGGTAATCCAAAAAGTTTGGGTGATAGCTATCTTAGATACAGGCTCCCCAGTGAACGTAATATCCTCCAAGTTGATGAAAAAGATCAAACTTGCACCTGACTTGGAGTATAATCAAGACTTTGGAACCGCTGGTCCTAACAACACCCGCGTGCTGGGTGCTTACTCATCACTTCTTATTTGTATTTGGAAGCTTATTCTATCAGCCCCCACAGTGGCTTTGAATAATAATGATTATGAGATGCTTATAGGTACTCAGTTTATGATTGAGTATGAAGGCATCATCAACATGAAACAAGAGTCCCTATCTTTAATGAACTACGAAGTTCCATCAGTCATCTCCAACAAAGAACTCATCAAGAATGACTACACCTGCCTAGATGAATACCCCTCTTCCGTTTTGCCTTTACATTATGTCACCTCCAGGCACAACACTAAGAAATTGCACAATTCAGTGGAGGTTAGAAATGATATTCCAAATTTTGTGGCAGATGAGGTGGTGATTAAGCCAGGTGAACATCGAGTGGCTGACATAAAAGTCACATCTCAAAACCCCTCCGATCTCTTAAGTGAGGCCAACTTCAAAGGAGAAGTTCAGGCTCCCAAAGTACAGCCAAAAAAAGAGAAGTCTACCTTTAAGCCTATGGAGGCAGCCGTTTCTTGTTCCAAGACTCAAGAGAATTGTTCTTCCAAGAATGCTACCCCTCGCAGACCTCGGTCTAAACCTTTGCACACTGAGGATGAAGAATTAAATGCTGGAAAGTCTAGCTAAGCAAAAACAGTGACTAAAAAAGGCCAAGCTGCCAATGAGCTCTGAGCTCCTCTACCCTCCTACCAAGTTTTGGATAGGGTTTTATATTACCACAATCGCACAATTCCCCAAAGTGGCAAACTTGGATCAAACTGGGAGGGGCCATTTACCATCCTGTATAAGAAAGGAAATGAGTATTCTATAAAGTCTTTGGCTACAAGAATTATCATAATCTGGGTACATGGCCACTTCTTATAACCCTACACCCTTCCCAACATTCTTGAGGGGGCATTGTTAGACATTCTCCTTCTCAACTTAAAAAAGAATGTTGGAGGTATTAGTGCTCCTGAATCTGCTACCATGATTGGCCCATCTCCTGTCTGATCCTCAAATGATATTGTGGTTATTAATGATATGAGTACCAATGGTGAAAAGACCTTGGCAGATTCTTGGTGGAATACTAACTATCAGAAAAATACGGTTTATCACAAAAATTGGCTCAAAAAGGTAAATATTAATAATAGGATTACTCTGACTTCTCAGCTGAATTTGAGGTGTTCAATATTGCATGGATCTGAACCTCCACAATGTGAGAAGATTTTACCCATTGATGATTGAGTGCAAATTAACAAATCATTACCACCTGGATTTGAACCCTCCCAAGGTGAGAAGATTTTACCCATCAATGATTGGGTGCAAATTAACCAATCATTACCATGTGAGTCTGACCACTGCTGAGGTGAGAAGATTTTACTCGATGATGATAGGGTACAATTTAACCAATCATTACCACCCAAGTCTGACCACCGCTGAGGTGCAAAGATTTTACTCAACGATGATAGGGTAAAAATTAACCAATCAATATCACATGAGTCTGACCACCACCAAGGTGAAAAGATTTTAATTGCTTATGATTGGATACAATTCATCAAATTGTTACCACACGGGTCAGTTTTGCCTCAAAATATTTATCCTCAATCTGATAGGCCAAAAGCCTATATTTCCTAATTTAAATAACTCAGCTCTATATTCTTTTGCCTCAAATACCCATGGTCTCAAAATCTGAACTATTTTAAATAGGAAAAACTAGTATTGAGAAAAGGACCTTTCTTGGTTTGCCCCGCTTAAAACAATAAAAAACATAAAAACTTTAACAAAGCATTATTTTATACTTTTATTAAAAAGTAAAATTCTCACTCTGAGAAAATATTTGTGGCATCCATCGGTGGATACCACATATGCTTTCCCAATAGTACTAATCTTTTATCCACTCATATGTTTTCATCACTCCACCATGCCCAAGAGTAGAGTGGCCATCCATGATCACTGGTACTTATTATGAGGTTATTGATAGGGCAGCCAATTTGCCCCTACCTTTTTGTATAACTTCCCACTCTCCACCTTAGTGTTACAGGAGTGTTTTGTTAACATTTTCTAGATGGGTTCATCCTCATCGTCCCAGGCATCAGGGCCATAAGGACATAATATAATCTATCTGCTTCACTATTGTCAAAGTGAGGGATAGGCAGCTGAGTCAAACATTCACATTCATATGACGCGTCCCAGCTTGGTGCTCAATATTCATGTCATAAGGTTGGAGTTTTGAGGCTAACGGTCCAACTGATCAGTGGTACTCTTCATGTTTTGTAGCCATTTTGAGAAGACATGATCAGTAACCACAGTAAATGAAGATCCTATAGGAAAAGGCAGTTATGTTTAACAGCAATTAGGTTAACAAGGCACTCCTTTTCTATCACAATGTAGTTACATTCAGTTTTCAAAAACATCTTGCTGAGCTATGAGACCGGATGATCTACACCATTATTATCCAATTGATCCAGGATAGCTTCAACGTCATAGTCTGATGCATTGGTAAGCAAGAGGAAGGGTTTACCATAGTCAAGTGTGGCATAAGATAGGGCAACTATAAAGCAATTTTTTTGGATTCTAAACGCGGTCAACTGTTCACCACCCAAATAAAAAGGGATGTTCTTAGACAACAGTCAGAAAAGAGGCTCATTGAGCTGGGCAAACTTGAGTAATATATTTTTGATAACAGTCTATCAAACTCAAAGATCTGGTTGTACCAGAGGTTTTTAGGCGCAGTCAAATTAGAGATAGCTTCAACCTTATTTTGTAAAGGCTGGATCCCTTCTTGGGAGATAGCATGTCTGTGGAATCTAGTTTTTTCTGAAAGAAAGTGCACTTTGAATGTTTCAACTTGATTGTAGATGCCTGCAGGCGTTAAAACTTCTTTTAGATGACTGAGATGGTCTGTGAAAGTTTTAGAAAAGACTGTAATGTCATCAAAATTGACAATCACACAGCTAAGCTTAAGATCCCACAAGGTGTGATTTATCGCACATTAGAAGGGCGCAGGTGCATTGTACAACCCTTGGGGTAGGCAGTTAGGCTGAAATAAGCATTCACTGCAAATTAGAGCACATTCTCCAGAGCTTGGGGAGAAAGGTCCAATTGCCAGTATCCGCTGGCCAAATCCATAGCGGAGAAGAACTTTGATCTGGAGAGTTGTGTAAGAGCATCATTAATGCAGGGGATAGGATAACTATCTTTCTTGGTGAGTTTGTTCAATTTACAGTAGTTTATCACCACCCAATAACTTCTATGTTTTAATCAGCAAGATAGAAGACGTCCAAGGGCTTTGGGAATGTACTAATAATCTGTCATCTAGTAACTGCTTGAGCTCAGTCCTCATTTGCTGCTCCTCAAACTTTGTCTGCAGTAAGGTTTAGCTTAAATAGGACTGGCATCATCAATATCAATTGTGTGGCTCCAGTCCTTCATGGGCCCATAATCAGTGTCAGATTTTAAGAGAATATCACTATATGTATTCAATAAAGCATGAACTTTTTCAATCTCATCCAGTGTTAGTTCTTCTGAGATATGGACATTAGGCAAGGTACACCAATTGGTCAGTGGGTAATCCCATATCTAACACAGATCCAATAAAGTGAGCCCTGTTGATTTCCTCAATGGGATTTAGCATGACTTTTCCAATATCCTGATGTTTCTTTAAATCAGGTCCTTTCTGGTAAGATTTCTCAAGAGAATATTGATGGGTCGCTGATAGGTGTGGTCTAGTATACCCAAAAATACCTGAGGCTGTAGAGCTTAATCTGCCAATGCTAGTTATGTGTATCAAGCAGGGTTGAGGGATTTTTAGAGTAATGTTGGTAGCAATTAACCGTTGTTCACCAGCCTTTATTGCTATCTCCTCTAAAGCTTAAAACGGAATGCTCTCTTAAGCAACCACTGAATCAGGCAACTTTTTTTTGTTGCGCCCAGACGTTATGTAAAATAGATATAAAGCGGAGGAAGGGTACAAAACTAGACAGAGTATTTTTTATTAGTTTCTTCATTGTTAAAGATCAGAGGAACTTAATAATTGAGTAGGGAGAGATAACCCAGTTTCATGTTGACAATACCGTCATACTAAATCATAAACTGAGTGCCAATCAGCATGTCATAAGCGTTATTGTATAAGGCCACAGAGGGGTGGACAGGATGAGATTCCCAATTTAAATGGGTAAAGAGGAATAAGCCCCAATAGCTCGAGTGTTATTGGGACCCACAGTTCTAAACTCTAGCGAATATCCCAGGTCAGGAGACAACTTAATCTTTTTGATAAGATTTATAGAGATAATATTTAATGGGGGATCCAGAGTTCAAGATGCTCAAACCTGGACCTTTTGATTACAGCCTTCACTTTGGAAATAATTCAACCAAAACTAGGGGGGAGAGCTAAAACCTCCTTAAAAAGAGAGTAGAGGCAAGCTTTTTAACTAACTTGGGATATTTATTTTTAATGGTATGTAGCGTATGAACATGTTGGATTGGTCAGACCAGTGAAGCAATAACCTGGTCAGAATTATTAGCGGCATCAATAACCTCAGGACACCCCAGTACTAGGCTAGCATAAGTTTCTTCAGGTATCATGGCTTTATCTACACCTTCAGGGTTCAGCCAATCCAGTATTCCTATTTTAACATGAGCTCCTAGGACATAATAGCCAAAGTCCTCATAACCCCCTTAGACTCATCCTCAGAGGGCTGTCTACGCACACTGGGGAGAGGGTGCTAGGAATGAAGTTGGATGAGACACATTGGCTTCTCCAGCTTCCTTGAAGAGACCCACACTCTTAGCATTCCTTTCCCGCTGGCAGGAGTTGTCTTGGGACGATTAACTGCCATCTTAATTGTGTGGCAATAGGTTTAGATTTAACAGCCCTGACCTTGTGTTAGGAACGTGCCTGTAACGCTACAGTTTCAGTAGAGGTGGGGGGCAAGGACCCACCCCACTACTATGAAACCCTCTGCTGAATAAAGTTTAACCAAAGCACCACCCAGAAGGATGGTTCACAGAAGAGCCCAAGCAAGGACGGTGCGAATTTGGTTAATTTGGACCTCTTGGAGATTGGAAAACACGACCAAATAGATGCACATAGACAAATTAAAGCAAACGGTGATTTTATAAAACAAGATGAACAATTGAGGAAAGTTGGTCTCAAGAATTCATAATTAAGCAATGGGAAATGGAGTCATTGATCTGTGGTGCCAGTGCTAAGCCCAAATGAGCCAATAAACGCAAAGTACCATCTGACATGGTACTGTAACTCGAGATAATCTTAACTCAAGTGATAAATTATAACTGGATCCTACCTAATTTAGTAATATTGTAGATGGAACATGTTTGAAACCCTGTTCCACAAGCAACCAAATCAAAACGTCTTCATTAGTAACATAGCTGGTGCGTTTTAACGCCCTGGATGTGACGCTGGGCAGAGCATCATGAACATCCCCAGGACCAACCTGGGCATAGCTTTCCCATACCCAGCGTTTTTCCAGGGTATGTTTAAATCAGGAAAGCCTTACAACTTAAACTTTTTGGCCTCCTGACGTCCAGCCTTGACTTTACAATTGGTTCTTTAATTATGTCATTAAGCCATGACACCTTGAGACCATTGTTGGCTGGTAGGAGGGGCACCTTGAAACCAGTTTTTGACTTAGGACAGCCAGAATAGATGCCAGGGAAGTAAAGGATGGAGTCACAGAGGAGCGAGACATTGGGGCTGAAATGAGAGGCCTCTTAATGTAGGGCTTGGAAATGAGCAGAGGCTCAACTGATGACAGAAGGCGAACTTTGGGTGCAGATGGTGGCAGAAAGTGCTGCCCTATCACTGGTGGTGCCCTCTAACTGGCTTAGAAACCTCAGGCTCACATGGCAGAGAGATGTCAGTTTTAAACCGCACCACAGGTACTGGTCTAAAGATGTTAACCAGCATAGGAGGGGCCATAGGTTTCATCATGAACTCCTTTGGCTGAGTTTATGGAGGAGAAATCTTCAATTATTAAGATCTGGGGTTTCAAGACAACTCCTTGGGTAGCCTCAGCATTATGGATATCTGCAAACTCCAGTAGAGCCTCCTTGATATTGCATGCATTCTGAAATAACGCTTCACAGAGGTAATACGCCTCGCCAGGGAAGGGTGAGAGGCCAGGCCATTCAAAATGGCAGCAACAGCGTCGTCAAGAGTTAACATTTTTTAGGTTAACAGCGATTGGGCCTCAAGGTAGAAAAGATCAGTAAAAGCGGTAACTAATTCACCTTTTTTATGCTAAGGCACAAAAAGGCCTGGTTCCTCATCTGTAAAGTCTGCTTTGGGCCAAATTCTTCAGTAAGCGCTTCTTTAACTTCTGCACAGATACTAAGGGTCCCATATGAGGAACCATTACTTCTTGAGCCATGCGACTCAAGCAAGGGGGTATGTACTAGAATTTTGATGAACAATTGTGCCATCCATGGCAGATTCATCAACATATAAAAAAGAGGCAATACTTCCTTAAATTGTGGTAAATTTATTCTAAAGAGGGGTTTAAATGGGACGAGGTACTCTCAGTGGGAGCAGTAACAGCAATAGCAGCTTTATAAGAAACTGGAGGGATGTTGTTCAATCTTTTTAAAAAGGGATGAAGCATTGGCTAGTTGTCGTTACAATGTGGCTAACCTTGGTTCAGCATTAGTGAGAAAGTAATAAAGGGGTCTAGTTGAACATTTTTCATCTTAGTGAAGGATGTGGTGTACAGGACTCCTGTAGTGAGCACCAATTATTATAATCCTGGCAATATTTTTCTCGCAGGTGCTTGGTACCAGGATTTCAAAAATATAATCATAGCTTGAGTGGTACTCTTGACTGCTTAAAAAGACTCTTTGGGGTGACTAGAAACCACAGATAGTATTTGTTTTTATAGTAAAACTAGATATTATAATAATAAGGTTTATTAAAGCAAGCAATGTTTAATAAATTAAAGCGTACTATTAGGTAAAATTATTTTGATGATAATCAAAAGATACTTGGTAATTTGAAATAAGCAGTGGAGAGCTCAATTTTGCTAAATAAAGATTTGTCCTATCAGAACTTTCAGAACTCTTCCTCTCTTGATATGACTAAATTTTAAGTGGTAAATAATCAATAGGGATGATGAACCCAATTGGTAGAAATTTAATACATCTTATCCAATTAGCTGTCTTAAAAGTAGTTGCACCTCAGCTGATAACCAGACTTCCTAGTAGGCGATTGGCTAGTAAAATATTTTCATCCCTTAAAACCCCCTTCAGGTCTATAAAAAAGGTTTGTTTCTCTTAAAGATTTGTAATATAGTTAAGTTAGTGATCGCCAAAATTTATGTCACCGGCCATATTCTGTCAGGTGGTTACCATAGCCTTATGAACTAAATCTGATGTATTTGGCTGAATGTATGGAGTAAACTCATTACTCTGAGCAACCCAATTCTGCCAAGATTTGGATGGGAGTTCTATATCAAAAAAGGGATAAAATTTCCCCAAAATATTCTCAATCATAAGTTAAACAGCTAATTGTCTGAAAAGGCCTGCAAACAACTCCTTGAGATTATAGTTAGTGTCATGTACCTCCTCTGCCCAGTCATTAAGAATTTGGTGGTGGGAAGGTGAATTCAGTGATGTTTTTTTTGGGGGGGGATAAGCCACAAAAGCAGCCAGCAAATTTTTGTAAAGTATTTAAATAGCTCTTTCAGCAAGTTCATTTCCAATTAGTTCCATTCCTCTCACATTATAGCATTAGCTATTACTGAAGATTAGTGTAGAAATATAGAAGCTATTGATCAATCACTCCCAGTAATTATCACCAACTGTAAACCTCTGTGATGCTCAACTTGGCTCCCATTTATACTTCACAAGTTCTAGATAGTTGCGTTAATAAATTATCCTTATTAACTGAATTAAAACAGTAATAGTATGAAGACTATTACTCAAGTTGAGTTTTATTAATTCCACGTTGATTGTGAAGTCCAACGCTAAACGGTATAAGCCCTTTCAATCCATGAAGGTATCTCTGAAATGGATGGAACTATTTCTTCCTTTTTCTCTAAACTGGTAGGAAATTATTACCTATTCTATTCATGCAGAGCTTAAAGGAGATCTTCATGGACAAATACTTCAGACAAAGTAATTCCTATCCTTAAAATTTTATTCTAAGAGCCAACTATACAACAAATGTATAAAAGTCTAAACTACAAACGATATAGCTAAAGTTATCTTTATTTTAGGTAAAGAGAGGGTTTTCATACATAATTAGACACTTTCACAGCCTTCTAACCCTACAACATCCTCCAAATTATCAATAAATGCTTCCTGCATTCATTGATTAAACCATAATTTGTTTTAGAAGCGTCGTCAGCACTTCAACAACTCTATGAACCCCTCTCGACAATTGGTGGTAAACCCCAATTGACTCACATAAAATAACTAAATATCAACATAACATTGACACACTAATTACTCACTTATTTTCAGGGATCATACTCCACAAGAATTAAGCAATCTGGCATATTTATCCAATGGATCAACCACAACGAATTACCTAATACTCATTAAGATGATTCCGCTGAATAATAGTTATCATCCAAAAATATTAACTCCAATATCCACTAGTGA
Organism: Massospora cicadina; assembly: GCA_022478985.1. NCBI lineage: Eukaryota > Fungi > Entomophthoromycota > Entomophthoromycetes > Entomophthorales > Entomophthoraceae > Massospora > Massospora cicadina. The sequence goes on from JAKSZP010002656.1 coordinate 98,443, forward strand.
AACTAATCCCCTGGTGAATAAGGACCTATTGTAATCAAAGAAGCTGGGTAATATGAGCATATCAAATTCCAAATTATCTCCCGCTTGCCTAGATTACCCAGCAAAAGATAAGAACTTGGGGAAAGGATGTCACCTTGGGCCATGATCTTTATAATTTAAAATAACTCCAGCGGAGCATGGCTCTACTTGCACTCAACGCTACTCTTTCCATACTTTGGCAACGCAGCACTTCTTCCTTGCTTCATACTTGCTACCACCCCTCTTGAGCTCAGTTCCCATGGCATCATGCCACGCCAGAACTATGTCAGACATCCTCACCAAAAATAAAACTGGTAAGCCTTACCAACCCAGGTGGGTCTCAACGACACCTTGTTGTTCAACCTCTACAAACCCAGGATGGGTTCCCAACAACACCTCATCGTTAAAACTCCCTGGGACTACCCAAGGCGGACCCAGTTTTGACCTGATCTGTCCTCCTGATATTCTTTCATTTTAGCATCTCAGAGCTTCTTCACGGCAGATTCAGTTTCAACCTGAGCTGGCTGTGCTAATGCCATATTCTTTTAAGAGCCTTGGGACTTCTCACGGTGTACCCAATTGCAACCTGAGCTTCCCTGCTGATGAAAACGGTATTCTCCATTTGTCAGGGACTAGCGTATCACTGTCCTGGTTGGGGGTAGATAATCATGAGCTAGAATACCCAAGGGTTTAAATCCTGTATGACCAGGACACTAGATGCATCTAAATAGAAGAAAAGTTGGTTTACCTTTATGGTAGTTGCCCACAGATATGATTTTAGGAGAGAAAATGTGGTGGATTTTTTTGATGTTTGAGGTGGTATATTGGGATTGTTAACACTTTAGTAATAACTTTAATAGTTTTTGCATAATATAAAATATTTTTATTGACTAAAAAGATTAATCATATGATTGCCTTGGCTTTATATACCATCCAACTTCCTGGACTCACCTAAGCTTTTTGATTTTAAAACAGTGCACTATTCTTCTCTGGAGGTTATGGGATTGTGACTTAAATATAATTTGAAAGGCAATGGGACTCGTCTCAATCTCATTGTAAATTCGTTTTGGTGCAATTAATTGACTCAATACTATTTAAAATTAGGTAATCTAAATATTTGATTGTGCATTTTCGCTACAATTATTCATTTGATATGCAATTATTTGATCTAACTTCATCACATATCCTCTTGATCTTATGGATGATATCTATAATCTCAGAAAACCCACTAATGTCAGAATTTACCCTGAAATCATCCCCCACCAAGGCTGAAGCTATCTGCGAGGCCTTCTTCTTCTATTTCTTTAACTGCTTGCCTGCATTCTTTAAGTTCTCCTCAGGCCCTCAAGTGCTTTTTTGGTAGAATATCCAGCCCACTTAACCAAGTGTTACACTTTATCTTGATGTTTTCGTCTTTCTTTGATAGTCTCCACCTCATACTCAGGACAGGGACCTTAAATAAGTGGTGGTGCTAGCTCTTTGACTTTCTGGTGTGGTGGGGAACTTCATTCTTTTTTGTGCAAGTGGGAACGATGGAACAATTGTGAATTTTCCAACCTCAAGAAATTTTAAATGGTAAGCCACCTTTTTTATAACCTCAGTGACCTTATATGGCCCTATGCGCTGATGAGCAAGTTTATTACATGGTACATCCATAGGAATACTGCGAGCACCCAGTTAAAATCGGCTACCTAATTATAATACCTTACCAGGCACATGATTCTTTTCTGCAAAGTCTTATTAAGTATATTGTTATAACTTTGGCGGACTCATTGAGATATACCATGAGATTTTGCACTGGGACAAACCCACTGAGCAATTAGACAGACAATATGAAGATTTTCAGTCCTCAGACACACTTGAAAATATAATAAAAATTAAAGCTACTTTCCATGGATTACACTTTATTTATTTTAATATTAACAGCGGATACTTGGTGTTTTTCCTCATAAAACTACTAACAATCCTCCCCCTTCAATACTCGAGTACCACCTATATCTCAGAGTCTTCAGATGATACCATCTCTTTGGCTTAGCTATTCAGTTCCACTGAATCTCATTGGTTCCAGCAAAGTATAGTATTCAATTCTCCATCACTTTAGTTCAAGGCGATCTTTCTCAATATTAGTTGATTTTCAACATCGCCTTATTACTTTATTTGTGGGCAACCTAATAAAACCCATTTCTGACACAAAATCGCCTCAACTCAAGGCGCTCAAATAATCATATTTAGTATCATGGTTAGCGAATCTCCTCAAATAGCCTTAGCTATTTCAGCCTTATTGTCCAGTCATATCAGATTCTTGACATATATACTACTCAGTTTATATTTGCCAAGCAAAGTGCATGAGATTTGATAAAGGTTTTAAAAACTCCCTACCAGGGTGTTGTCTGCTTCAACAGAAGGCAACGGTTCCCAGTTCACATCATGCCCATAGTTAGCTTTGAATGGTGACATCCCAGTTGAAGAACGATCTAAAGTGTTTTAACTAAACAGGGCATAGGCTACAACTCAACCCAGCGTCTGCTCTGCAATAACATAGCATCTCAGGTACTGCTCTAGCACCTGATAAACTATCTCATTCTGTCATGGCCTGATGAAATAATTGAGGGTACCAATATTAAAGATAAAGCCAGTCGTCAGGAGGCCAAAAAGGTTAAGTTAGCAGGCTTTCCTGACCTCAAACATACCCTGGACCAGCGCTGGGTTCAGGTCAGATATGCCCAAGTTGGTATAGAGGATGTGCGTGATGCTCAGCCCTGTGTTATGTCAAGGGCGTTAAAATGCACTAGCTATATTCTTAATGGCAAGAATTCAGTTTGGTTGCTCAGTGAACGGGAGTTTCAAAACTCCTTCAATTTTTGAAATTTATTAAATCAGGTCGGCTGTGCCTATAATCAAAAACCCTAGTTCAGTCAATCTCATGATATAGTACCCTAGCTGATGGAAGCATGCTCCTATTGGTGCACTTGGGCTTAGCACCACTTCCACCAATTGATGATTCACCACCAATTGTTTAATTATGTTTCCTTGAGACAAACCTTCCTTCTTGGTTAATTCCTAATAAAAAACCTCATTAGTTTATGTTTTTTATATGGTTCTTTGGGCGAAACTGTGCGTGGACCTCCTCAAGGAGCTTTTTAACAGTGTTAGTCATTGTATTTTTTAACATTATTTCCTGAATCTGATGCACCGTGAGCCTCCCTGGTCCCCTACAAATTAAAGCGCCCAAATACTCCTGCATGGATCACTTGGTTTTGGACTTCTTATTGGGTCCAATCAAGTTTTGTTATCTATATTCTATCTTTTGATATATACTACTCTGTACACTTTTTCCCAGGGTCTCTGTTGCTCTGGCATCCTCCGCAGTGCCCTACACCTTTTTACTAACAACTATTCACTGGCGGTGTGGATGTGCACCTCACACCACCTCGCTGGGAACAGGAGAGTTACAGACACTCTCCTTACATTAGTTGACCAACACTTTTATTTACATGCACTAGAACCATCCATGTGGGGCTTTCGCTGAGTGCAAATCAGGTGCACCTTCCACTTATCATGGCATCCATGGGGCTCACCACCGTTTTCATTTTGACCATTGGTTGGAAATCTCATCATTATTCTCAATACCCCCAACTGGGAAGTGCCCACCCTTCTTGCTTGTACCTGGTAGATTTGGACGCTTTGCAATCTGGGAGTCACGATTCCAGAAACTTTACACCTAAATTAACAAAAAATAATATAATTAAACTGATTTTTTCTTGGCACTGCATTTGGATGGTGCAGGCGGGATCATCAATAAAGTGCCTGGTGATGATGGCTTTGGATAACAATTCACAACCCCTCACTGAATGAGTATGGTGTTGTTCATGGCCCAAAACGCATTTTATAATGCTGTTTACTTCTATAAAAACGAGCCAAATATCTTCTCTTGTGGCTCTGACATGGAACCCATTTCAGTATATCAAAATGCCCAGAGAACCCACGCTTGACCCCTACCATAATCTAAAGAACACAGGCGGTGGAAAAGGAATTTACTTTTGCAATAAAAAATGTTTATGCAGCTGCTGAAGGTATGGTGGTATATGTGGCATAAGTTGTAAGAGTGGCCAATTATCACTCCATTCTATGATGCGAAAACATACCCTGGAGGCATGCTTATGCAGGATGAAGAGTTTTCTGGTGAGGCGTTGGTGTTTTCTGCTTTAAATAAGGACCATTCAGGATAATTTTTGTTGAATGCTACCCTTTCATCTCCTTCAGGTAAAATCAGCAGAACTATTTTGGTGGATATCAGCCTCTGAAAATCTATGGTCCAAGACCTGGCCGATTACCTTGAGTTGAATTACTTACCAGGTGGTATGTTTAGGGAAGGGGCTTCCCATAGTTTCACACTGGAAGTTCTGGGGTTAGTGGACTATCAAGTTAGCAAAGATCATTTGGCTGACAACTTTTAAGTTAACAAAAATCTCTTGTACCCCATTATTTTGGGTTAGAGTGGGGAGAAAAAGTTTGACGTCAGAACCAACTTGAAATACAATACTTTGTCCTTAACTTTGGAGAATGGTCATATATTAGTTGTCCCCTTGTCTGAGGCTAATTATCAGGGTAATCTAACCCACTGGCCTAATATCCACAGTCTCAGTCTTTCTCCGTTGCTGAAGCCCTCTATGGAGGTACCCTTACCTTCCTATTTGGAGGGGTTGGAATCCTCATTTGATGCAGCTTCAGCCAACGTACTACCAGCTCATTCAGAGTTTGATTGTGAGTTCAAGCTCACCAATGATCTGGTGCGTATATCTTCTCCCATTTATCCTTTGACTTTACAAGAGGAAGCGACCTTAGATGTGTGGGTTAAGGAGCATTTAGATAAAGACGAAATATTTGGCGTACATCCCCATTATGCTCCTCACCTCTCTTTGTGGAGAAATTAAATGGTACCTTACACTCGTGTGTAGATTATGGGAATCTCAAAATCCGCTACAGAACTAGACTTGCATCCCATCCCACTGGACTCACAGATTGCACGCTATGTGGAGAAGGCGAAAGTCCTCTCCAAACTGGAATCTATAAACTCATTTAATAAGATCTGGATCAAGAAGAGCCAAGAGTGGCTAACCGCATTCTATACCAGAAAAAGAATTTTCTAATTTTGGTATGCCTTTGGGCTTATAATTATCCTGCTATCTTTCAACGCCGTATTGATGCGGATTTGGGGGACCTTCTGTGGGATATGCATGGTAGTCAACAAAGATGATATTCTGGTGTTTTCCCCTGATCATGAGTCCCATGCAGTACACCTTCAGCAGGTGGTGGAGCATTTGGGTTTAGCTGACCTTACGCTAAAGATCAGTAAATGTGAATTCTTTCAGTCCCAGATCACGTTCCTTGGCAACTTCATGTTTGGCCAAGGCCACATGATAACTCCAGACAAGTAGAAGGCGATTCATGAGTGGCCCACCCTAACTTCAGTCAGGAATTGGGAATTTTTTGGGAACGTGTACATTCCTTAAAAATTCACGCCAAATCTTTCAGAAGTGGCGGCGGCCCTGTATAAAGTGAGTGGATATAAAGTGTTCCAATGGTCCCCATTTTTCAGGATGCCTTCCAAACTGTAAAGTGCACCCTGTTATCCACGTCCATCCTTCACCATGTAGATACAGAAAAAGAGTTCATTGTGGCTAATGATGCCTCCAACTTTGACATAGTAGTGCCCCTATTACATGTAGGCAAAGATGGAATAGAGCATCTGGTGGGATATTTTTCAAGGAAGATGTCTTTGCCTGAGTTAAACTACGCCGTCTATGACAAAGATTTATTAGCAATGAGAGAGTGCTTTTTGGCGTCATTATTTGCATGGCTCATCCTAACCTTTCTGCATACGTACAGATTAACATGCCTTGTTTTACTACCATGAACCTCATGTCTTGACCCAACAGCAAACCCGCTTGCAAGAGACACTGGCCCAATTTGTGTTTTCTTGTGAGTTTACAAAGGGCAAGGAGAATGGTTTGGAGAACGCTTTGAGCCAAAACCCTGAACTGGCTCCATATCCTAAGGAGTTAGAGATGCATAATGTACTTGATGATTCTACCAGGTAAGATTGAGTCACAACTTCCCTCTTCCTTGGCCCACGGGTCAGCGCTTGATCCTCCTAAAAATGTGAAGGAATATGGTATTTTAGAAAGGTAGCGTTTTCACAGCCTTTGTCAGCTAAGTATACCATGGTTCTCACCAAAAAATAGTTGAATCAGGAGGATAAAAGCAGGGTTACCACGTGAAGGATGAGATAGCATGGTTTAAAGGACGCCTATGGGTTCCTGCCAGACTACTTCAACTGTAAAGCATCCAGGACCATCATAACCATATCATCGTTAACCATATTAGGAAAGTGAGTACTATAAAGTAATCTGGCACACCTATAATTGGAAGGGATTAGCCGTGCAGGTTGATGGGTATTGTAAGAAGTGCCTGATCTGCAACAAAATAAAACCATATCACCAGCCACTAGTGGGGTTGTTGGTACCAGTTCAAAAGGCTAAAGGGCTTTGGGCTTCTGTATCAGTGGATTTTATTGTGGAGTTACCTGCATATAATGGTTATGACGCCATCATAATAGTTGTTGGGACCATGAGTGTAACCTCATATTCCTCAATAATTTGAGGCCAGAGGACCTGAAGTTTCAGGGTGTTGAATTACCAGTTTAAGCTTATCTTGGTCAAGAAGTTTATTACAGATACTTTGTCTAGAAAGGTAATTCCTCATAAATATATAATAATTTTAACTTGAATTGGGCGAAAGGAGAGAGTAGTGTTTATTTTAGTCAAAGCATCATTATAAGGGAGTTTTTGTTCAGTGAATCTCCAAGCTTTGGTCTAGACTCATAACAAGTCGGGGATTCAGTGGTAGTTTAGTCATTTTGGTCCAATACGATTCACTTGACTCATAGATTGGGTTTGAACCCTGATACTTGGGCGTGGAATGTCGTCAGGAATTGTACCCAATAAGGGCTTAGCTTTTTGGCTTACTCAGGTTCAGTTCCCATAATTGACCTCATTAAAATCTTCCATTCAGGTTGGAATCCTGACAACGCCCCCCTCTAGATCTTGGCATAGGGGGAAAAACGGATGGAGAAAGCAACTATGGACGTGGCTTACTACTGTACCATGAACAACCTCTACAATTGAGAGTTCATTGCCCAACTTATAAAAGACCTTGTAAGGCCCCAACCAGTTAATTCCCAATTTATTGTCATGACCTCCAGGCTGATAATGGTAGAAAGGAAATAGGTCACTAAGTCAGAAGGTGTTCAGGGGGTCATGCTTATCTTTAAATTGGTTAGTTTCACTATTGGTGGTAGCTGATAAGTTCTCAGAAGCTATAGCCTTAAACAAATGATTTCATTAGCAATGCTTTGCATAGCAACTTCAGGGTGTCAGGGAAGCCTGATCCAACATGGCCTGCACTATGGAGGGCAATTGGGGATTTTGTCCATACAAAGCCTGGAAGAGCAACATCTTAATGATTCGGTGGTAGCTTATTCAATAGGCCAGAATTGCACTAGGAAATTATTGGGGCCAGTGCAGAGGGTCAGTCAAGGCCATTTTCCAAAGAGTGGACTTTAGGTATCATTTGCTCACTCCACCATTCCATTGGTCACAAGATGGTAGGGACTGGAAAATACTTGGGTGGATCCCACCATCTCGGCTAAATTATTCAAAAGTGATGATTGGGAATTTTGCCTAATATCAGAGAGTATTATGTGAGGGCATCCATGCTAGGTGATAATCCAATTATATAAGAAGGTGGCGAAAGCTTTTGCTGAAGCGGAAGGTAGTGATACAGATTCAAACCACTTATAAAATAATACACGGTCAGGAGGAGGAACCAGTGACCATTAGCGACTTGAGGGAGAGGTCCCACAAAATCAATGCTAATAGTATGGAAAGTTTCAAAGGGTGAAACCACTGGATGTTGTGGCTGGGGATTAGGTCCAGCTTAACTTTGGCATACCAGGCAGGACTCCAATACATCTTGGATTGTAACAAACATTCTTTCCCAGTAACATTATATATTGAGCCACTGGTAAGTTTTCCAAACTCCTCAGTGGCTGACTTGCCAATGTCCCTCCAATATGACGTCATTTTGCTCTGAAGGTCGTACATAGGGCACCCATTTTTTGGACACTAGTTTGCACAGTTGGCCATTTTTGACTTGGTGATTCACCAATCTTTTTTGCATATTTCTTTTTCTAAGATCAAAGATTCATCTTTTCATAAGTGCGGTTGAGTTAGAAGGTCATAAAGCCAATCCTCCTCAGGGGCAGTTAAATTTAATATGTGCAGCCGGAATTGGCAGTCTTCATTTTGGTTTATGGGCCCTGGTTAATGTATGATGGAAAAGTCATAGTTTTAAGTTTTAACGCCCATCGGGCTAACCTCCTATTAAGGTCCTTCATTTTCTGTAGCCATCACAGGGAATCATGATTGGAAATTATGGTGAAATGTTTCTTATATAGATAAAGTCTGAAATGCTTAATAGCCAATAATGCTGCCAAGTATTTGAATTCCATAATGCTATAGTTGTGTTCAGCTCAGTTAGAGTTTTGCTATAGTAGGTGATAGAATGGTCAACCAAATTTTCGTCATGCTGCAATAGAATGGCTCTAATGGCTATATCACTAGCATCAGTAAAAAGGAGAATGGGGTTTATCAAAGTTGGGATGTATAAGTACTGGATATTGGGAGAGAGAACGTGTATAGATCAAAGGCCTGATGTTGCTCTGTTTCTCACTAGAAGGTTTTCCCTTTCCTCAATAAATATGTAAGAGGCTCGGAGTTGTCTGCAAAGTGGGGGATGAACTGGAAATAATATCCCACCATACCTAAGAAAACTTGTACAACTCATAGGGATTTAGGGGGGACATTTTGGAAATGGCCAGGATCTTGTCATCAATCAGCGATATTCCATATTTTTCTACTTATGGCCAAGGAAACCATTATATTCTGAAAGAAGAAGCATTTTATTGGCTTTAGTTTTAATGAGGCTTGCCTTAGCCGCTGAAAATCTTGCCTGAGATGATCTATGTGTTTGGTAAAGGTTCTCAAAAAATGGTAATATTGTCACGATAAACCAACACACAAGAATGCTTTAAATTACCTAAAAGTCCATCTATGGCACGTTGGAAGGTAGTAGGGGCGTTACATAACACCTACGGCATTTAAGTGGGCTTGAACAATCCTTCACTTGAGATGAGGGCACATTTTTCCCGATCCTACAGTGATAAGTCAACTTGCCAGTACCCACTGGCGAGATATAGCCAAAAATAGTGGGACCCTGATATCAAGCATATTATTCATCTATACGCGGCAATGGATAACTGTTTTTCTTTTTGAATTGAGGCGGCGATAATATATGACAACATGGTGACCACCATCCTTCTTCCAAATTAATAGAAGTGAAGAAGACCATTGGCTTTTAGAAGGCACAAGTAATCCAGCTTCTAACAGTTGCTGAAGATCTAGGGCCACTTGAGCTTCCTCAACTTTAGTTTTTCAGTATGGCTGAGATTAGAATAGAGGTTGAGCCTCAGTCTCAATTTGGTAATTTACCCCGGACATTTTTCCATTATCACTTGGTCATGAGGAAAATATATTGCAATACTCCTCAAGGAGGTCTTTGACATTCTGTCTCTTGTTAAGGAGTAAGACTGTCACCAATTATACTTTAAACCAGAGCTATGGTGGGTAGGGGGTCAAACCCTAAATCTTGTAACGAGTCAAAACAACTTACATAAGCAATATTTTTGATAGGGAATAGTTTTATGTAAGTAATAGGGGCATACCGAGGGACTTAAATGACTTGATATATTAGATTACCTAATAGTATAGATATAGATTTCCCATAAGCAGGTTCCAAAATCCCAGGGAAGGTCAACGCTTCTTTGATAGAAGGGCTCTCGTGGCCACTTATCCCAAAACTTGATTAGGAGGGATGTGAATCATGATCCCCATATCCACAATAACTTGTGAGCCAAAGGATATTGTTATAAGATGAGGGGCATACATAGGGACCCCATCTTCGGCATCCACAGCCTCAAGGGTAACTTAATTTTTACTCCTAAGACTTGATATTTGCCCATACAGATGGAGGACAGATGTTTGAGGAGGCATGTTCATTTTTTTGGTTCTCCTTCACTTTGGAAGGGGAGTTCAAATATTAACAGGAACTGATACCCTAATAGTGAAAGGTATTTTCTTTGCGGTTGATGATGCAGTTAAGCTCCCACATCAGTTGGACCCCAATAAGAAGCTCATAATTATTGTTTTCTAATGCAATAACGGGGGCAGTAATTAGAAGCTTTTCAAATTGGAGAGGTAAGGCGGAATACGCCCCAATTGCTTTAGTCATCCGACTACCAGCCATCCCATATTCATCATCATGAATAAATTCTGGAGCCATTTTTAATTTTCTGATAAGTCATAGGATATAACGTTAACTGATGAGCCAGTATCAAACGTTGCCAAGAATTTAACCTTATGAACGAATACCTCTACTTGAACCACCAAAGAGCAAAACTGAGAGAAAATGGCTAGTAAGCTTTTATGGGAGAGCTGTAGTGAAGCAAGCGGGGGATTTTACAGCGGCCAAGCTTAGGGGATGTTCAATGCTTTTGAAGGTTTTGCCTACCAGCGCTTGGATTTCCATAGAGGAACAGACATTCAAGAGTTGATGGGGTAACTGACCAACATAAGAATAGTGAAGATGAAGATTTTTATTTCCTTGAATAGAAAAAAGTACATCGACTTATACAGGCGCCTCTAATACAAAGCAGCCCTGAAGTGCTGGGGATAGAGCTAGAGCTAGAACAAGGGTCTTGAGGCACCTGATTTCCGTCAGCATAGGGTTCCTCTTGCTCTATACTGACTGATATTTTGCTGACTTATAATTAAGGGTGTGGCAAAAGTCTACATTGTAGTTGGTTCTCTTGCAATGGGTGCAATATAATGCAGATGTAGGCGACTTGGGGGTGTAACTACTAGCAATTGGCCCTGAGGCTTATTCTTATGATTTAAAAAATGAGTGGGCCCAATAGGGTTGAGCAGGTCGGCTGGAATCTCCAAAATAGTTTTTTAATATGGAGGAAAGGCTTCCAGTTAGACTTTGCTTCTTTGAGATAAAGTAGAATGTAAGGCAAGTTTTTAAATGCAGAAAATGAAGCAGTGATAGCGTCATCTAAAGTAAGACGCTTTCTGTGACCAATTTTTGTGCTTCAAGGTAAAAACGATGAGCAAATTCAGTGGCAGTTTCTCCATGATTAAAGCTTATATCCATAAAAGTTTTCTTTTAGTGGGACAAAGTTAAGTTGCTCACAAATTTCCAAAGCAAGACAGTCTTGGCGACATCTCAAGTCTAACAATGCATTAGGTGAGGTACCATAATATCATGAGCTATGCGACTAAGAAAGTTGGTTAGAGGTTTGAGTCTCTAGGTGTCTGTGACTTCTTACATAGCATTTTCATAACAAAATGAAAAAGAATATGTTCCCTTCTCCTGGGACATACCTCTCTTTAACAATGGTTTGGATGTGCCACTGGGAGGGGAGTTAAAAGCTGAACAATGTGCATTGACATCAGGGGGACGTTTTCACTTAAAGAGGAACTCGTATTACTGGAAGTATCATAAGGGTGGATGGCGTTCACTTTAATTTGTAAGGTGTTATTATCCTCAAGTAAAGTATAACTGACCTTGGGCAGCACAAAGGACCGACTTGGTGGCAACAATAGGGGATAGTTACCAAATTTTGCTTTTGAGCTTGGTAGTTGCATCTCAAAGTTTGAGTCAGTTATGTTCAATGGTAAGAATTCGTCACTCTAACCTGTGGAATTATAGCGGTTAATTTAATCAAAAGTTTAAGGTGTTCTTGATCTAAAAAGAGATTAAATGTTGAATTGAGATTGTGCATTTTATTTTTCACTGTGAACTTGGGGTGTACCTGGCAGAAGCATCAGTTGTCAGGATCATGGGTTTAATATCTCGTATCCCTCAATAATTTGAATCCAGAGGACCTGAAGCTTCAGGGTGTTGGATTACCTGTTTAAGCTTCTCTTGGTCAAGAAGCTTTTTCAAAGATACTTCTTCTGGAAAGATAATTCCTAATAAATATATAACAATTTTAACTTAAATTGGGCGAAAAGATAGAGTAGTGTTTATTTTAGTCAAAGCTTCGTTATAAGGAAGTTTTGTTCAGTAAATCTCCAAGCTTTGATCTAGATTCATAACAAATTGGGGATTCAGTGGTAGTTTAGTCATTTTGGTCCCATAGCATTCACTTGCTTCATAGATCAGTTTTAAAACCCGATATTAGGACATGGAATGTCTTCAGGAATTGTCCTCAATAAGAGCTTAGCCATTTGGCTGACTTGGGTTTAGTTCCCATCATTGACCTCGTTCAAATCTTCCTTTCAGGTTGGAATACTGACAGTAGTGGTAGACCGTTTTACAAAGATCACCCACTATCTTTTGCAGATCACAATAACCTCTGCAGAGAAGGCTATGATCTTCATATCCCACGTTTTTGCATTTAATGGGGTCCCCCAAGTGATACTTGATTAATGGATGCCCAAGTTTACTTCTGTCTTTTAGGAAAAGTTTTGCAAGGCTCTTCAGATCCATCCCTACCGTTCAATTGCCTATCCCCCCAATCAGATGGGCATACTGAATGAGGGAACCAAAGTTAGGAGCAGTTCCTGCGGTGTTACACCACCGCAGACCATTAGATTGGGATTCCATCTCCCCATGGCCCAATTCAGCTATAATAACGCCCAAAATGCATCAATTGGTTGTTCTCACTACTTCACCAACTATGGCTTCAACTCGGCTTTCAACATGGAGCCCAGTTGTGGATCCAAGGGGGAAGATGATGAACTTTGCAAAAATGATCAAGAAAGTATACCAGGGAGTGAGCACAAACTTGAATGCAGTTATGCAAGCTGTTAAGGAGAATGTGGATGGGAAGAGATTGGTAGGTCCTGCATATAAGGAAGGGAATCTCAAGATGCTGGATTCAAAACATCCCCATCAAGCAACCATGCAAAAAACTGGGACCAAAGAGGTTTGGGCCTTACTGCATTGTCAGCAAAGTGTGGTCCACGCCTCATACCAGTTGGACCCCCCTTATTCTTGATCTTTTCAGTCTTCCATTAAAGTAAGCTTACGTTGTTTGAAAGCCTCCACCAGAGAATCCAGAGGCTTACTCATATATGTGGTGCTGGAGTGGGAAGTGGAGGAGATTTTAGCCTCACACAGAGTCAGAAAAAGGCTTGAGTACCTAGTATTTTAGAAGGGATTAGATGCAGCGAAAAACAGTTGGGTACCAGTGCATGACTGCGCCCATTCCCAGGATCTGATCAAAGTTTTCCACGAGCGTTTCCTGAGGCTGCAGGACCCAAGTCTCAGCAAATTTTAGCCGCTATGAAGTTGGCCCCATCCCACAAGAACTTAACCTGGCGAAAGCCCCTGGAGGGGAGTAGAGCCTCAAAAGGATGAGAGGATAATGTCATGGACTGATGAAATAATTGGGGGTACCAATATTAAAGATAAAGCTTGTAGTCAGGAGGCCAAAAAGGTTAAGTTAGCAGGCCTTCCTGACCTTAACCATACTTGGAACAGCGCTGGGCTCAGTCCAGTTATTCTCAGGTTGGTCTAGGGGATGTGCGTAATTCTCAGCCCTATGTTACGGCAAGGGCGTTAAAATGCACTAGCTATATTCTTAGTGGCAAGAGTTCAGTTTGATTGCTCAATGAACGGGAGTTTCAAAACTCCTTCAATTTTTCGAAATTTCTAAATCAGGTCGGCTGTGCCTATAAATAAAAACCCAAGTTCAGTCAATCTCATGATATAGTACCTTAGCTGATGGAAGCATGCTTCTATTGGTGCACTTGGGCTTAGCACCACTTCCACCAATTGATGGTTCACCACCAATTGTTTAATTATGTTTCCTTGAGACAAACCTTCCTAGTTGGTTGGTTTTCTAATAAAAAACCCCACCAGCGTATGTTTTTTATATGGTTCTTTGGGCGAAATTGTGCGTGGACCTCCTCAAGGAGGTCTTTAATAGTGTTGGTCATTGCATTTTATTTAGCATTAATTCCTGAATCTGATGCATCGTGAGCCTCCTTGGTCCCCTCCAGACCAAAGCGCCCAAGCACTCCTGAACCAATATTACTTGGTTGTAACTCCCCATTGGAGTTCAATCAAGTTTTGTTATTTGTATTTTATATTCTAAATACCTCACTGTACACCCTTGTCCTGGGTCTCTGTTTCTCTGGCATCCTGCGCGGTGTCCTGTTCACCTTCTTACTAATGAGTAGTTTACTGGCGGTGTGGCTGTGCTCCTTACACCAACTCTCTGGGAATGGGAGAGTTAGAGACACTCTCCTTACACAGTCTGTCCATTAGTTTGTGGAGGGTATGCAGTGGATAAACATATCTTGATTCCAGGGTATACAAGGAGATGTTTTCAAAAATTTGATTTGATTAAAGTCCTCTGTTTGAAATCACTTCCTTGGTAGTACCATGATGTATGAATACACTTCTCAAAAACAGACGAGCTATCACTTTAGCTGTGACATTGGTAGTAGTTGTATAGAATAAGTCATTTTAGTGAATCTATCTACCACCATCAATACTGCATTGAATACATTTGGAACGGGGTAGCTCTACTATAAAGCCATAGTTATTGACTCCCATATCTTTTATGTGATTGATAATGGTTGTAATTGTCCACCAGGAAGTCCCCTACAAACTTTGGTGCGCCCACAGACCTCAAGTCCTGCCACATATTTTAGGTCGTCCCCTCTAAGACCAGGCCAACAATAAGTTTTTTAAATCAGTTGTATTAGTTTATTCATTCCAGGGTGTCCTGCCATGCCTATATCGTGGTGCTCGTGCATGACATCCAATCTTAAAGGTCCTTCTGGTATATAAAAACAACCTTTAGAATACTGACTACCCCTTTAGTTTTTCTTTCCCGCAATGATAACATCAGTTACTGAGATTCAATTTGAGCAGATAGATTTTGATAATCACACAGGTGAGATGAGAGAACTTAATAAAACCCAACAAAACTAGGCAAAAGTCATATCAGGCAATGTCCAAAACGGTGCACCCAAAGGCAAAAAACGCCTTGGAGGGGGACTGGGAGCCAACGCCGCCAAGAAATCCCAAACTAAAACACTGTCTGGGTTTGTGGAATTTACAACAAAACAAAACCAAAACATGGAAAAACAGTATGCGCAGCCCCTATCAAAAGTGGACAAGGCTCCGACTTTTCTTAGGGGTCAATTCCCCAACTCTTTGGGGGAAGGTAGGTGAGGCACAGGCCTCCCTCTTTCCCCACGCAGTATATGTTACCACCCACACCATCCACCGAAGCTGGATCAATATGGGTTTTGAGACCAAAGAGGATGCAGACGCTGCAGCAAAAGTCTGTGTTGAAATAGCCCTCCACAAGGGCAAACAAATTGTGCACACTACACGCACCAGATGGAACAAAGCAAACACTTTGTTCATCTCTTTTGAATCACTTCCCACCAACCTCCCCCATAAGCTAATTGTAGATGAACTCTGATTTGGCCTCCAAAGCTACAGAGAAATAAAACAACTTAAACTACAGAATTTCCACCTGATGCCAAACCTGTGCACAGGAAAGGCAATTGCTGTAATTGACCTGGTCCCCGATGTGGATGAGAATTTAACTAAAATCCCACACACCGCAATATTCCACCTCCCAGATGGGGGAGTGTCAAAACCTTTCCGCGTCACACTGGAACGCGCACCCCTCATCTGCAACCATTGCACTGCACTGGCGCAAGGAGCACGCATGCCCCGTGAAAGAGGGCATCATGGCCCCAGAGTTTTGTGATGACGCCATAAATGAAGACAAAGAGTCCTATAGAAGAATGATCGATGCCAACTGCGCTTTCCTCTGGGGAGAGGATGGACACTATGTCCTCATTGACCCAATCTCACCCAAAATATGCAAACAGGTACAGAAGGCCCACAAGCGGGCAGCAACCAAGGCTGCATCTCATGTGACCTCCTCCATTAACCTGAACCAAATTCATATGGACAAAGAGGAAATTGGCCAAACCAGCTAATCAGAAACTAATTACCAAGCCAGAACAACTATGGAGAATGTATTTCAAACCAAACAGTCAGATTGGACAACCCATACAGAAAATTTTCTCAAGCTGACAGAATCACCACATGATCTCTATCAAAAAAACTTACTGGAACATTAAAAATCCACTATGGATGCACCAACAGGGCCCAGAGCTGCTAAATCGACTCCTGAAACATTTGGAGCCAATCAGACCACCAACTTGAATCAACCAAAATTGTCATGTGAACATGACATAATAGTGGGGGTTAACCTCAAAGACAAGGCAGGGCGTCTGGAGGCCCAGAAGGTGAGGTTGCTGACCCTTCCTGACCTGAACAACACCCTGAACCAACGCTGGGTCTGAGCAAAATATGCCCAGGTTGGGACCAGTGGTGCGCCAAACGCCCAGCCCCTGATGTCTGCCCAAGCGTTAAAACCAACTATCTACCAAATTAAGGCGGATGGTTTGGTTCGCTTAGTTTTGGAACAAGGGTTCAAAACCCGTTCCTGCTATGAGATAATGCGCTCAGGTCAAATTCAACTTCGTCAATAACTCAAGTGAAGTTTGTTTCAACCTATTGTACTAACTTGGATGGAAGTATCGCCCTATTGGCAAGTCGCTGTTTGGGCCCACTTCGGCATAACCCCAATTTCCCCATCTGAGCTTAAATACTTTTTCCCCTTACCAAAATTTCTTGTTAGTCGACTTCCCAAATAAACTTTTACCCCATATACCTTTTTATTATATGCTTTTTTTAACAACCCTGTTTGCAAACCTCTTCAAGGAGGTCTCGCACTTCATTAACCTTGCCATCCTAAACACAATCTGACTCTCAACTCACGCACCATTGGTCTGCCCAGGTACCCTCCAACCTGGGTCGTTTACCCCTTCCCTTCATGTGCACTGTGACAATTTTGGCTGGTTAATTCTAGCATTTATCTGCTTAAATTATTATTGCTCAAGCACCCTCTGCTGGGCAATAATTAATTTGATTTTAACGGCTAGTTCCCTGGCGTTGGTCTTGTGCACCAAGCACTGCCCCGCTGGGAACTGGAGAGTTATAGACACTCTCCTAACAAAAAATCATGTGCAGAAAAGTTTAATATAATCCCCGATCCTAACAATATCTGCATGAAATCATTACAAGGTAAGGAGCCTGAAGCCTAGGAGCAGACTGGCCCAATCACACGGAGCAAGTCCAAGGCAATGAGTGGGGGAGTAGGGCTGTAAGGCCCGCCCAACTGTTCCTGAGGCACCGTGGGCAACTCAGTGTCAATAGGGATGCTAAACATCGCAGGAGCCAGGGCTCAAGCGTCCCAAGCTAAAAAACTGGACTTCCTGCGCAAACCCCTGGTAGACATCTTGGCCATCCAAGAGACCTACTATCTACAGGGGGAAGAGGGATCCTGGGCGGCCAGAGTCTCACCGTCCCAGTCAATATGGACGTCCCACTGTGGGTGGTTATCCATAATAATAACAAAGAATTAAAACTCCTCAAATCCTCATTGCAATTAGACAGCTGCATCCTAATCGCAAGGATTGAAAACCAAGAGGCCACATTATTGATAGCCTGTGTCTATGCACCATGCACCGCGTCCAAGTGGAAACAATTCCTCAAATACATCCTGATGCTCAACCTCCCGCCAGACGCTATCATGTTGGGTGATTTCAACTGTTGGGACGATCCCACTATGGACCAATGGCCCACCCCAGTTGATACCCACCGGGACACTCCAAGTTTCATGTGATGAAGCATCCCTTGGTCTGTATGAAACCTCCCCCCGAGGCTCCGCTCTTCCCCCACATGACCCACCCCAACATACGCAAGGGTACACTCATCTTGATGAGCCGCATTGACCACATCCTTGTACCAAAATCCTGTCAATCGTTCTTTACTATCTTCACCATAAAAAATAAATTTCCATGACCATCGTCTAGTTTGGTGCAGTTCACGCCAACCAGGTTTAAACGCAGATGACGCCCTGGAGGAAGCTATACCCAGAAGATATAAAACCCCCAAAATTTCTGAATGGGTCAAGCACAAAGCTTCAAACCCAAAATTTACTATCTTATTCACATCAGATCTCATTGAATCTTGGGAAAAAGTCAAATCTGAACTAATAAACAAGAACTGCCATATCGCTTCATGAAAATACACCGCGGATACCGCCACAATCAGATGCACCCTGGTGGAACTTGACCACCTTGAACTAAACACCCTGAAAATTGAATACAGCCCAAACTGGGGGCACAAAATGAGCAGCAATTTCCGCCCGCCTCAACGCCCTCATCCATGAACACCAACACAGAATCAAAGTATTGTGGAAAGGTAAGCACATAAGAGAAGGTGAGACCTTCTCGGCGTTAATCTTCCACCAATACCACTCCTGAGGCAATCTGCCTCAGTGCACACAGGTCTGCTAAGCTGACGGAACCGTGGTAACTGGCCCAATGGAGGTCAAGGCGAAATCCTCCAATATTACACCAAACTTTACCGTGACACCCCACCCAAGACTCAAAAAATGAAATTTTTTTTACAATTCACCAGAATACAGAGGGCACCACCGGACTATAGTCTCCTAAACCTGATAATGCAGAAAAGTTCTGGAATACAGTCCACAGTGCACCACGTAGGATTTGCCCAGGCCCTGATGGGATACACTATGAATTTTACAAAACATACTTTAAACAGATCGCCCCCCTCCTCCTAGCATCTATGAACCAGTGCTTGCTGGAGACACGTCTCCTCCCAGGAGGCCAGGACTCCTATGTCATTACACTATTCAAAAAGGGCGACAGACTGGACCTGGCCAACTGGCGCCCTATAGCACTCTCTAATACTGACACTAAGCTACTCACAAAAATTCTAGCCACCAGACTGGGAGCGCTAGCCTCAAAAGCCCTATCACCCAACCAATTTGGTTTTACATTAGGGCGCTCCATCTGGTCTAACATACACTCTGTCGCCAATGTATGCCAATCCAAAGTGACAGGCGCCCTGGTATTCCTCGACCAGGAGAAGACGTATGACTGCGTTAGCTGGCCATACCTAAAAGAGTGCCTACATGCTTTCAACCTCCCACCCAGGTTCATCAACTGGGCAATGCTACTCATGGAATCTGCATCAATGGTGGTATGTGACCCAGGTTTCCTGACTGACAGGATCACCCCGCGCAGAGGGCTCAAGCAAGGGGACCCCATCAGCCCGCTACTGTACAACTTCAGCTTTGATCCATTTCTCCGCATTGCTGACTCATGCCTTAGGGGCATAACTGCGCCAGGCCAGCCCCCTGTCAAATACTAGCCTTTGCGAATGGCTGTGTAACAGGTATAGCTGACAACAGCAACGCCTGACAGCTGGAGCGCACCTAGCGGAATACTTCACGGTGAGCAGCGCATCACTTAATAAACAGAAAACCAAAATTATCCTCCTTGGCAAGTACACCACCAACTGGACCACATCCCCCATCAAACACAACCCAAGATACAAAAACTCGCTCGCTCTACCCTTTGCGTTACCCCCCACCACCCCTGTCCGCCACCTTGGATATTGTTGGAAACAGGGGGGCATGCAAGCAATATGATCGAAAATAACCTGCTACAATGGATATCCAACAGAATCGCCTCCATCAAGGGTAGATCCCAGGGTTAATGGGGCGAGTGGCAGTTGTTAACTCGCTCATCCTCCCAATGCTGTGGTTCACCGCACATGTGATCCCCTTCTCCCCCACCTTTATAACGTCAATCAACGCGCTCATCCAGGGTTGTCTGTGGCCTGGATCCCGACCATTAGTCCAGGTTGAGACGCTGTATGGCCCACGCTCCAGCGGGGGCATGGGCCTGATAGATTTTGAGCACCACGCCAACCGCATCCTGGGCACCTGGATAGAGGAGTGCTAACCCCGGACCCCCCACAACAGCACTGGTCCAGGGCAGTGAGGGCCAACTTCGCGCAGGCACTCAAAATACCCAACCCGCACCATCCTTCCAGCTTACTAATGTACCTCGCTAACTGCCCAAACGCAAAGGGCCCGCATGGACCCCCCTCACTTTAAGCGCCTCCTCTGAACCATCCGTCACATGGGGTGGACTGTCACTACCACCGGTACAGTGCAGGGAAGGGGATGACCCAGACCCCACTTTGCGTTATGAAAGCCAGAAGACCACCCCTACATAGATATACTCACATCAACCCCATCCATCGCCAGAATTGACTACCTAGACGCTTTGATATCCCTACAAACTATCCACACAAATGGTAATATGGAGTTTGATGCATCATCCACTCCTCCAGCTGAGGGTAAGGTCCAACACCTGGCGCTTCCTAAGAAGAACCTACAGAACGGCGGACCACTCCCACTCACTCCACACAACCTGCGAAGTATGCAGAGGAGAGGGCTCCCTACACCATCGCCTAGAAAACTGCCCCCATCTATAGCCATATGGCGAGAAGTCGCAAGCCTGCTCAAGATCCAAGACAGCCAGGATTTCTCTATCTCGAAGAGCCTCCTTGTGGTCTGACTTTCATCCCCAATCTCACCCACCTTGCGCACCCTATTGATACCCATTGCAATATGGACAATCCACACTATTGCCTTAGATGCATTCAAGGGCACAGTCCCTAGCATCCATGAGGTTTTCAATAGGTTCCACGTCCATTTACCGGAGCATTTCCAAGCCTGGATCTATGGGCATATGAGACCAAGACAGCAGAGACTCATAAACTCATGGTTCCCACTCTGGTTCCTTCACACCTGCTCTATAGCGGAGGCAACCCCCATGGAATAGAGCACCATTCCCCCCACACCTGGAGGTCCCAGCCGGCAACAGGGGTAACCTGTGTACTTTGGGTGCCCAATCATATCTAGTCATTGCTTTTCTTCCCTCCCCCACCATTTCCACACACATTGGTAATGCCCGTCCCCTGGTTGGCTTGCCTTAGTTAAATAAAATAAAAAAACTGACTACCCCTTTACTGAGTAACTTTTTTGTACCACATGCTATCTAAGTTTTGCTTAAGTTCATTATTCACATTTTAATTGAAATTATCATCATTTTGAACATCTAAAATCTCATCTCCACAGCCCAATAGTACAAGGTGAGATAATAATGCAGCGGGATCATTGGTCTTCAGAAGCACCTGTGTATTAAACTCAGTAATTTACCTCACTTCAGGTATCATTTCAGGGCGTCAGCTTAAGGAACTTGAAATCACATTAAAATTTCCTAGGTTTGCAACCAATGTTTAAATCATAATCCGCTATTTGAGTGCCCATTGTGCCTGAAGATTGTTCAATTGCCGTGGGATGAAAAAGTAAGTCAAGTTTTTAATGGTCTGTCAATACTTTCACTGGGTACTTTGCCCCACATAGGTACCAGCTCCAGTGCTTTAGACATTGATTAACGGCCAGTATTTCCTTGTCATAGATAGGATAGTTGCATTTTGCTGGGATAAATTTCTTGGAATAGTAGGCTATGGGATGCAGCCTACTACCATCCCCCTCTTGCAACAGAGCCCCCTAAGATCATATCCCAAAGCAACAATCTCAACCAAAAAGGTATAGCATTATTGGGCTTTGACAACACGGGTGCAGAAACAAAGGCGTCCTTCAAGTCAGAAAAATGATTTATTCCGACGCTTAAGACCATTTTTTTGGAGCACTTATTGATTTAAGCATGTTAAGGTTAGCAAATTAGAAGAAAAGCCTTTGATGAAATCCCTAAAAAAATTTGATAAGCTTAAGAAACTGTGAACATCCTTCCAACTAATTGTAGGCCAAGATGTGATGGCATCCACTTTGCTAGGTGCCAGGGCTAACTAATTCCTGCCCACAACATAACTAATAAATTCAACTTCCTCCTGCGCAAACTCATATTTTGATATCTTTACATGCAAGTTGTACCTTTTCAAGCTGCTCAAATACCAAGCTAAAGTGCAGTAAGTGTTCCTCCTGCGTCTTGCTGTAGATCAAAATGTCATCAAAGTAGGCTACAAAGAAGTGGTCCATGTAGCCACCCAGCACCTTATAATCATTTGTTGAAATGTAAAAGTGCGTTGCATAACCCAAATGGAATTACCAGATATTCAAATGGCCCAAATTGTGTCTTAAAAGCTGTTTTCCACTCATCGACTTCAATTATACATATTTGGTTGAATGTATCATTCAAGTCAACTTTGGAAAAGATTGTAGCTCCAGACAATTAGTCATTCAAGTAATCAGCATCAGGTAAAGAATACCGGTTCTTTATGGCTATATCATTGAGCTTATGGTAGTTTATACATGGCCGTAGTCCACCGTTTTCTTACTAACAAAAAACAAGGATGATGAACAGGGAACGCGGGACACTTGAATAAATCCCTTCTCAAGATTTGTATCAAGGTATTATCTCAGGGCAATTTGTTCCCTCTTATTGCAACTATTGATAGGTCCATGGGTGGGCTGCCTTCCTTCTAGTAAATCTATTGCATTATTAAAGGAATCATGAGCTGGTAGTTTCTTAACCTCCTCCTCTCCAGAAAGTAGATCCATTTTGAGTGATACTCAGGGATCTTTCCTTTGCAAAGCTCCAATGGACCACACTGAGAAACTGTTGCAAACATATTCAAACCTTTATGCTCTTCTAATACAAACTCAATGTGCGTATTCTTTAGCTTAATTGTGATATAATTACTTCCATAATTGTGCTAGATTTTAACCTGTGTCCACCAAAAATACCCAAGAATTACAGGATGGGGTGAAGTATGTAAGACCCAAAACTCAACTTTCACTTACTTACCTCAAACTTCAAGTCAATATGACGCGAGCAAAGGGAGAATACACAAGTGGTAGAGTATGGACCCTCTACCACTGCCTCCTGAGTTCAATCCCAGTAATGGACTTTGGGTAGGGGACGATTTTGACCGTGTTGCTTTTGCGCGCCAATGCCCCAAACTGAGATAGCGAATAGCAAAGGCGGTCCATGGAGTTCCTGGCCTATCATACACCGCGCATGGAGGTTTTCCGGGTTTTATCCTCCTTTCCCATTTTCTTCACTTCCCTAATCGGTGTGGTACCATCCCCAGGTCGGCCCACCTCAAATAAAATTTAAAATTTAAATATGACGCGAGCAACAGTAAGCTAAAGGCTGTTCATCATTCCCCAAGGCTACTTTCATCAAAGGTTTCTTTGCATACAAGCCACGCATTTTCACTGCGTGCTCTAAGATGAAGTTCCAAGATGCCCCATTGTCCAGCAATGCCATAATTTTCAAATTTTTTTTAACGTTTATTTATAAGCTCAATACTGGATAATACTGTTTATCATTTTTATGAGGAATTGAGAGTCTGAGGTTTACACTTGTGGTACTTCTGAGTCCAGCATCCTTCTGGTCTGCCAATACCTGCTCTTAGACTCTGGATGACCTCAATAACTTCTTTTAAGGGTAGCGTGATGGGGTGGTGTCTGATCAAATCTTCTAAGTGACCTTCTAATTATTGTCTAAAATAAAGCGCCACCATTTCCTCGGCTAATTCTGCCTTCTGAAAGATCTCCAAGAACTTATGAGTATATTCCTTAATGGTTTGGCCTTCCTGTTAGAAGTTGATCAAGGCAATTTGTGTATGTGATATGTTACCAGTGGTGGTCGTTGAAGCTAACAACTGGCCTGTAATGTCTTAATATTTTTCACATAATTTCTCATTATCTTCTAGGGTCCTTATATACCAACTCAATGCCTCACCGGTGAGTTGTGAAAACACTACTATAATCTTCAGTGCATCATTTGAAAGGTTCAGTTTAAGTTTTGATTTACGCCCCCCAAAACGTAAGACCTTCTTTCTTTTCAGCCAAAGGAAATTTTTTAGGCAAAAGAACTTCAGGTTAAGTAATAAAAGTGTGGTTTGCCACGCTCTCTGTCAGCATCTGACTGGGTCCTACTGCTTCTATGTAAATTTATTTTATATTTCTTTGCTTGGGAAAACATCCGCACCAGCAATTGATAACTTCCTATCACTAAGATAGTACCAAAGCTCCCAATTATTAAAACACAATGGAAATTTACATATAAATTTTGGCGGTCAAATTGTCAGGGATTGGCGTACCAATGACCTGGTTGGAAGTAGCTAACCATGAGCTAGAATAACCAAGGATTTGGCTCTAGTATGACAAGGTCACTAGATGCATCTAAATAGAAGAAATAGTGGGTTTACTGGTGTTGCAGTTGCCCACAGATATGATTTTATGAGAGGAAATGTGGAAAGGAGTTCCTTTAAGTTTGGGGTGGTAGATTGGGATTGTTGACGCTTTAGTAAATAATTTAATAGTGCTTGCATAATATATATTTTTTATTGACTGCAAAGTTAAATCATATGATTGCCTTGGTTTTATATACCATCCAACTTCCTGGACTCACCTAAGCTTAATTGATTTAAAACAGTGCACTTTTCTTCTCTGGAGGTTATGGGAATGTGACTTGCATATAATTTTGGAAGGCAGCGGGAATAGTCTCAATCTCATTGTAAATTCGTTTTGATGCAATTAATTGACTCAATATTATTAGAAATTGGGTTTTTAAAACAAATAATTGAGTTTTTTACTACAATTATTCATTTGATAAGCAATTATTTGATCTAAATTCATCACGTATCCTCTTGCTCTTATAGATGATATCTGTAATCTCAGATATTCCATTAATGTCAGGATTTACCCTGAACCATTGTATCTCATCCCCATCCTCCACACTTGGTAGGTGGGAACACAAGCAGATGCTTTTTCTGCAGTAAATTGAAATCATTATTTTTAATCTTTTTTATTTTATTTTTTTTATACTTTTAATTCATGTTTTTTATCTGTTTATCATTTCCTTTTCCTTTACTTCTATATCTTTTATTTTTTTATAAGTTTTTCTGGCATTTTTTGCTGACCTAACATTTGGATTAGTTCCACAAATAGATCTGGAAATGTTCCTTTAATCACAAATATTAAATTTGGTAAAATTATCTCTATAAATTTCATCTGAATGCAATCATCCCTCTTTGCATTTCTTGCCTCTCTCATTAATTGACTAAAATAAGATCAAGAAACTTTTTCCTCCATCTCTGGTTTAATTTCTAATATGACTTCATATAGCACCTCAAGGCTTCTCATGGTGGACCCAGTTTCAATCTGAGATTGCCATGCCACCAGTTCACTAAAACAAATATCTTGTGGAACAAGTTCCCTTTTGAAGCTAGATTTTACTGCATCTAGACTGCAAGGCCTTTCCCTATATTATGAACAGTTTCTTCCTCCTACTGAGTTAGCACAAAAGTTACATATCATTGCAAATTTCTCCCCTAATATTGGGAAGCAAAATCTCTTGTCACTCCACTTTCTCCAATAGTGGTTATTTGAGATTCCATCCACTTGGACTCATCAGGGTTTCCCCTGCTAAGTCCCAATTATACTGATCATTAACTTTTTTAATACTCTCTGGAACATCAAAAATTAATCACGCCATAGTTTGATTATCCTTGTCCAGGTTTTCCTCATGAAATTGATAAGGCATGTTGATGTTTGTCCCAACATCTTAAGATGATCTATCATCTGCGAAGTGGAAGTTTGTTTTACCAGCACCAACGCCATAGTATGATGCAAGTTTTGGTGATACCAAAGCACCACTTGCATTGCAATCCATGTATCAAAATATGTTAGCATTTTTGCCTTATCCTAGATCTTCAACTCCTGGTAAAAGTGATTGGAAAAAGCAGCAATATTTCATCCTTTCTGAACTTTAATGACATAAATTCTTGCTTACAGTTGTCCATGCTGGTTGGGCTATATAAACTACAAAATGATTGCTTCATTTTCTATATATTAGGACTAATTTTCCCCATTCAGATGGGCAACACCAGATTTTAACAATTAGCGTTGAGGCATTTTATAAATGTTACCACTTTTTGGCAGTCTGCATAACTGACCATTATCATATTAAAAAGGCGAAAAACGCTGGTGCGTTATTTAGTGAAATGTGGGCAATTTTGACATATCCTGAAATTATTTGGCCACTTCAATGGAAGAAATCTCCTGCCTAGAAACCTGACTAACAATAGGTGTAGTTTTGGGAGTGATCAACATAACAACGAATGCTCTAGACAACTTTCTTGATAGGGGTACCTTCCCAACTGAAATTTCAGCCATAAGAGCATCAGCTTCATTTGCCTTCTCATGAGTTCAATAACACTGGTGATTCTCTAATTTCTTTATACACTTCCAAATGCGCTCCAAGTCCTCTTGAACCTGGAGTAAACAAATTCTGTACACTTTTCATTCATTTTCAGATATAAAATGTCCTCAAATAATTTGCCTACCTTACACTTCAAGAAGGCAATCTTCCTGAAGAGGTCATTATTGACTATTTTGAATTGTTCAACCTCCTCAGCTTTTATCACCGTTCCTCCAAGGCATCAATATTTGCCTGTGCCTCCAAGCATAACACATTCTGGATGACAGCCTTTAATTCCATCCAGAGTTTCTTAAATTCACTCATTACTGAAGTCTCTTTTTATTAAATTTGGCTTCTTTTATTTTTATTTTTATTTTTTCTTTTTAATTTTTTTGTTTTAATTTTTTAAATCTATTTTAATACCCGAATACTCCCTATAATGAGCACTAATTTAGAAACTTTGAGAACTATGTGTATAATCACCTTCAGTAGTTAGCACCAACTGTAACTTTCTGGAATGCTCTCCTTGGCTCCCACTTCTATTGCTAAAGTTCTATATAGTTTGTTGATTGAATTATCCCTATTGAACGAATAAGGGCAGTAATAGTACAGTGACGATTGCTTAAGTTAAGTTTTATCAAATCTATGTTGATTGTGAAGTCCAACGCTAAACTGGTATACACCCTTCCTAGCTGTGAAGGTATCTTTAAAATGACAGGGAACTATTCTCTATTCTCTTCACGCAGTGCCTGGCGGAAATATTGATAGCCAAATATTTTAACCAATGATAATCTATCCCTAAACTTTTATCCTAAGAACCAACTATACAACCAATATATAGACGTTTAAACTATAGAAAAAATTTCTTAATCTATCTTTATTTGAGAGAAAACGTTGGTATTCATAAGATATTTGGCACTTTCACAGACTTCTAACCCCTGCAACCTTCTCCAGGTTATCAATAAGTGCTTCACTGCATTCATTAGTTAAAAAAATTATTTGAGGTGGGTCAACCTTGGGACAAATATACCACACTGAGAATGTTTCCTAGCCAGTACAAGTTTCAAACTCAAAATCTGCACTAGGGGTGGAAGCAGTTTTACCCGCTCAGCTAACCACCCTTGCATTCTTTAATTAAACCAGATGTTGTTTTAGGCTCATTTTCAGCAGTTTAAGAACTCCACAAACCTCTCCCATCAATCAGCGACAAACCCTTACTGACTCACATAATATATCTAATGTTCAACATAGATTGACAACCTAATTACTCGCTTATTGTCAGGGATCATCTCTGTTGAGTTAATCAATTGGCGTATCAATCCAATGGATCAACCATGATAAATTACCTAATATTTGTTAAAAAGATTCCACTAAACAATAGTTATTTTATTGAAAATGATAACACCCATATCCACGAGAGGGACTGTTCCCCTAGTGAATAAGGACCTATCATAATCTAAGAAGGTGGGTAATATGGGAATATCAAAATTCTAAAAATTGGGCTTTAGAGTCTTGCTATATTTGATCTTCATCCTGTGGCACATCTGCAAATGACCAACTGTCCAATATCACGGCTGAGTTGCATAGCCTCTAATTAAGGGTCAGTAGTGCTGAAATGGCGATTGGGGATCAAGCACATCTACTCCCTTAAGGATCATGTTGTGATTAATTCTGGGATCCTTTAGACTTGAGCCAGTTAACACCCCATGCGAATGCAGATCAGCGCACATGTGACTGCAAAATTTGGAGAAATGCATTGGCCTAAACATGGCGGGCATGTACTTTGAATTTAGCAAACACATACCCCTTTTGCATTTGGTCTTGGACAGAATGTCCAATTTAATAGGCGCCACATGTGCTTTAAGCCACTAGAGGGCGCGGATAAGCGATTTGATCTTACCTTTCAAGCATGGGCTCAATGGTAGAATGTGAGCCACATATTAGAGCCTTGAAAGAATAAAAAAAATTAAGAACTTGCAGCTTTGCTTCGATGTGCAAACAGGCATACTTCCAATAGGCTATCTGGGCTGACACACTGGAAAGCACCGTTTGCTCCATCGCCTCAAATTCCAGACCTGGATTTGTAAAAAGAATAAACAAAAGCTTAAATATTTTGTGTGGGTGCCAAGGGAGTGAGACCAGATGGAAGAGGGAATTGTGGCTGCCCAATATTAACAGCTACCATCTTATCTTTATTAATCTTTCATTTGATTCTAGTTTTTAAAGGGTAATAAGTCCTTTGACACCTTGAAGGTCGTTTTCAAAACTGATCCCCACTGCTATGTCATCTTCAAACGCTTGCTTCCTTATGGGCTCAAGTTGGGGTGCCTGATTCCCCATAACTCGCTTATGCTTCTGCCAATAGGGTATTCAATGAAAAGTTACTAAAATCATGGACATAATCGCCCTAGTGGAGGCCTCATCTAATCAGAATCGATTCTATTAAGCCATTAGCTAAGATGACCTTAGGGATAAGGCCAATGTATAGAGTTGATCCAGGTGTTAAAGGTGGTGAAGACTCCAATGGCATTCAATGCTACCCGCAGGAATGGCCATGCTACTCAATCATAGACTTTCTCCATGTCCCAAAACATGAGATAGCTATTCTAAGATCTGCGCACGTCCTGAAGGGCATTTTGTACCAAACTGATACTTCCCCAGATAGTTCTCCCTTAATGAGTCCGTTTTAGGATGTAAGGATGGTCCTTGGGGCAGTATGCATCTGTGTAAGAAATTTATAATTGGCATTACAAAGCGCATATAGGCACCATCTTCAAAGGTGCCGTTGAGAGCTTTTTTGGTAGAAAAGAATAATATGTATTTTGTAGACAACTGGATTTTGACACTTGTGAGACAGAAAGTAGTTAAGAAGATGGGAAACTTCTAGTGCCATTCGGTCACAGATTGCATTCAGCACTTCTATTAACATGTTGTTGGGGCCAGGGAACTTATTCTTGGCGCTTCCTTAAGCAATCATACTACTTTTGCCACAATAATCTTAGGCTTGAGATCATGCTTATCACCAGGCGAGCACCCCTAGAGCTCTGGCTTAGCCAGTGAAAGTAGGGTTTCCATTGTTATAATATTGGGTTCAAAAGAGTTGAAGAGATCGGTGTAAAACCACTCAACTTTACATTTGATTACTCCAAGGTCACCGGAAATAACGCCTTCAGGTGTTTCTACTTAGTGAATATTGGCGTAGGTCCGGATTTCCTGAGACTAGCCAAGCTCTACCTGTTCATCGTCCCCAGAAGGATTTGGTAGTGATAGGTTGCATCCTGCGATTGTTCACTTTCTTGTTTTTGAAGGAGTGCTTGATACTATAAATGCTTTTTTGATACTCATGGCACCATTCTTTGATGTCCCACCGCACTCACTTAAGGGTAGCCAGGGCATCCTTCAGTTGTTTTATGGCAGCAGTACGCTTGTAAGCTTTGGTTTTCTCGTACTTGGCACTATACATCATAAACTGACTTTAATTTTATCCAATAGTTGAGCGAGATAAAGCACAACTGCTGATATAAGTACAAAACAACCTAATCAAACCCCCTTTTGCAGTGCGGTGCCAGTTTAGGTCTCAAAATGTAATAAGAGATCTGAAACTCCTGAGGCAGTGGGGTGTTGACTAGATGAATGGCCACCTGAACAATCATATGGCTGCTCTCTGTATTAATTGTGATTTTGCTGTTTGAAGTAGACTGTCTGAGATCTAATGAGATATGGACATAATCAATATGGGAACCACTCAATGGCTCATTTTTTCATCGTGCTCTATCATATAAGGTTTGCAGGGTTATCATCCTCTTCATCTATTATAAGACACATCCCCATTGTCACAAGGTATGTTAGCATGTCATCTGCCATACTAGGAGATCAGCCAGGGTTGGAAAAGTATTCCTACTAACGTTTGTCCAACAGTCCAGGTCGTCTATTATAACTGTTGTGGTGTCATTTTGAACTTTAAATATTTACTGCCAGCATTTTCAGTTTTCATGGGGGTTGGGTGACTTGTATACCGCAAGAATATGGAGAGTTTTACCTGTATGATTGTCATGGACCATGGCTGCAAGAATTCTGACAGCATGTGTCTCATTTACAAATTCCAAATCAATATCTTTGTTCAATGTGATGAACCCCACGTGGTCCCAAAGAGCATAGGTGCTTAATATGAAGAGACCATGGGTGATGCTTGAGGTCTCTATTGGAACTTGTGACCTTTTTTGCGTTGGCTGTGTGTCCAAGTTTCTGATAATAAAGATAACTCAGTATTTTTATTAGTTTTTTAATGGTGCATTTTACTCGTTATTTTTTATATGCTAGCCATCCCCTTAGCATTAGTGCTTGCAATGATCATTGATAGTTGCCTGACCCATATGTATGAGGTTTAACTGTATTGTAAATCAAATCTCCAACAGAAGTTGATTTTTAATGGCTGACGTCGCTGAAGCTTGATAATGATCAAAAGATGGATGGTAGTGCATTTCGTTGAAACTGGGACTTTGTTACCTGGCATGGAGTGCACTAGATAATCCGTCGCCATTCTAGTCTTCTTGCTTATGAGAGGTGAGACAGTTTAGCACAAGTGTGCTTCTGATTTAGAGGAGGCGGGCAAGTGAAAGAATCAGCATCAGTACTCTATGAGCTTTTAAAACAGCAGCAGTTTCCAACTGCCTTACAAAATTAGGCTTAGTTGAGTAAGAAGGGATTTTTTTTGCCTTTTTTGGCCAGCCTTTTAATTGGATTTACCAGCGGCGAGTTGTTCAGCAGGAAGGTGATTGCTTGTGGCCCTTTTGCTAATAAGTTTTATACATCTTTTGACCCCGCTTTTTGGCAAAGTAACTCTTCCTTCTCTGAACACTCTTCCTTGGTGGGATGGGCGTGATTAGATGCTGGGCTCTTCTCATCATCCATCTTGTATGATTTGGGGTTCAAATTCATAAATGGTTCATCAGCCTCCTGCACTTTTCCTTTCTGTGCGCTCACACTTAATGATGAGCAGGAGCCAGCTCCTGTTGCTGGCGCTGTATATCTGCGAGCTCCAATAGGTTATGTGGAAGCCATCCCATGGCTTTAGAGCAACGAAAGACCTTAGACCTAACTTTGGTGATTCCACTGAAAGTGTCATACTTGTAGGCGTAATGAAATTTGCATTTATTGTGATGGCACTGTGACATTGTTTGTCCCATCTGGTAACAAAAGCAACACAACTAATTGGATTCCCCTTATTTAATGTAGATCGACTGTTGAAGAACTGGAACTCAGACTAAATATTTAAAAACCTTTTATTTGTCTTCATCAATGATGTAGGCTCATACATGACTTCCACAATACAGGGCAAATTCATCTGGCGATATAATCACTCCTGGCTTTCCAAAATTCGTGAGCCTCACCATAATATTATAGGCAGGTGTGAATTATCTTATATAACCATTTGTGGCACAGTCTGTGTTGAGATTTTTATGCCAAATTACCCAGCTTGGTTGATTATATTAATTCTGCTTGTACACTAGAGGTGATACCTGAAAATATAGGAGTTGTCATTTCAGATGATAACTATTGTCCATCAGAATAGCCCTAACAATTAGTAAATAATCTGCTTGGAAGGGTGGTTATACTGGAAGGTAAAACTGCTTCCACCCTAGTGCAGGTTTTGAGTTTGAAACCTAGACTGGCTAGAAAAATTCTCGGTTTGGTATATTTGTCCCAAGGTCAACCCACCTCAAATGATTTTTTTTGTTCTGCTTGGGTCAATCCACCAGATTTCTTATTTCTTGTTGGGGATCATCCCCTGACAATAAACAAGTGATTTTGTAAATGCTTTTATTATTGATAATTTAATTAACATGTAGAAGTCAACTGTGATTTTTTGCATCAAATAAGGGATTTATGTAAAATTGGCGAAGTGCTAACAATGCTTCTATTAGCAACTTACAGATAAACCTCTTAAGGTAATGCGACTTTCTGTTGCTGATTAAAGGTCCCATCACATAAGCAGGTTACTAGCCCAATTAAGGGTTCCCGCTGGAGTTAATTGATAATGTGAGGACGCATTTATTAAAGAACCAGTAGAAGATCACATTGCTAGATGGCGGCAAACCCTACTATCTCCTTTAAGGAAGTTCTTCATGTGTGCGACCTAAAAAGTAATAATCCAGTGGCAACAGTTTCCGTTTTCCCAGTGGGGCACCAACAGGGGTTGAGCGCTAATTTATTTATGAATTCCATCGTTTTCATTCATAAAAGAAGATAAAAAGATACTCAAATATATTTATATTTAGCCTTTTTTAAAATTATTCTATTTTTAACTTTTGAGAGTAAAGTTTTGTGGGATCAGATATACTTTGGCTATCTTATTATCATCAGTATCTCCGTGGGCTCCTGCGTTAAAAGAGAAACTGTGAACCTCTGAACCTAAGAGTAACTTAAGTTCCATTAAGAAGAAGTGAACCTCTGAAACTATTAATAGGATAAGTTCCAATACCAAGTTTTCACAAGAAGGAAGAGTTATATAGAAACGTTCCCTCAATTCAAAAATCATATAGGATTAGAAGACCGCGCAGTATCAGTCCAGAGTTGGAGGCACTACTCCACATTGGCTGTGAAGATTTATCTAGGTGATAGCCTTAAGACTGTCACCAAACCATTTAATATACCAGCTATATCAATACTTTATTACGATGCACATAGAAACTTGTACAGTAAACTCAAGAGCTACAGCGTGCTGTAGTTTTTTAAAGTTTTTAGCCCGTCATCAAGGTATAGAAGGTCACCCATTTTTCTGAATGGTTCACTTATTGGTGGGTTTGGTGCACAGGTAGGAATCATTATAATTATTTCCTACCACCAATGAGCGCTTAATGTCAAGTTTATTAAAGAGCAATATTTTCGATATATCCTCATTCAGGTACACAATGATGGTCAAAGTCACCACCAGATAGTATGCTGTTTTGCTCGCAGTAGATTGAAACTATCAGATCTGACCACTCCTCCTCCCCACCAGTTGGAAGTGGAGGTGGATCACACCTTTAAAATAGGTTTTGGGTGCCTGTTGGTCAGAAACCTGACACTTATAGACAAACGAATAAGAATAACATGACTTCCGGTGCCTTTCAATGATTCCTTATGAGGGCAGCCATAGAGATGTATGAATTATTATTAGTTTAGGGTGTAGGGGCATTTGCGGGGTTTTCCATTTAAGGTCCAGCTGATTGCTTCATCAAGTCTAGATCTGCGTGACAGGAAAGACTGTACTTGATGAATATAGTAATTCTGTTTACAAATGGTGCAGGACATAGCCGCGCCCATTTTGAGGTCTTTCCATACCAATACATTGGTTGTAAAGAAGCTAAACCAATACTTTCTTAATGAGGCCTTAGGGCTTCACACCTTGTGAAGTATATTTTAGTACACATTAAGCATAATGGATCTCCGCTGACGCAAGTCTTACACAGTGACACTGTTTAACCTCTCATTAGTGAACAGGCGCACTGCATCAGTGGTTACATCCGCTTCACTCCATTGGAAAGCTTTGATGGGTTAAAACCTTCCACAGCATAGGGTGTAGGGTGAGAGGGCCCAAGAAAAAACTTTAACCAGTCCTAAATAGATTTATCCTGAATTCCCACATTGAGCCAATACCTACTGAGCTCAGGGGTCTTTATTCCTTTCAATGCTTCTGCTTTATAAGGCAGGATCTCATGCTCAATCCAGGCATGAGCCATATGGGAGGTGAACCACCGCATCACAATATGCTGCTACAGCCAGTAGGACGTGGTCACGCTAGAGATTTCACATAGCAAGCGAGAAAGAGCGGTTGCACACCGTCTCAGGAATTAAAATTCATTCCCCATATTTACTAAAACCTAATCTTGCCCAATACCAGACTTTGTCTATACAGTTATTAATGTGGATCCAGATTTCCATTATGGGGGTAAAACCATTAGCGCTCCAGCTAATAGCAACTCTTGGTGACCATACACACAGAAGGGCCCACATTCAATGACGTTTTGCTTCATCCAACCAGATTGCAGCAAATCAGACGCCATAGCAGGGGGATCCACATGTACAACCAGCGTAAGGCTTTAAAAGCCTTAAAACCTACTTTTATCAATGGTAGTGCCTAAGTTTGAGAAAAGGTGGTGTTATAATACTCAAGAGCTGTTATGGCGAAAGAGCGTGGCGCGCCCAGTTGATTGCTTTGTCGCATTGTAGAAAATTTTTATATAATTACTTAATTTCAATGATGAAAGATATGAGCTCTTAGCTGAGGGTGCCATCTTTGCGGGCATACTCACCTTATTGAACTCCATGCATCATAGGGGTTGATACATGCATCTGGCCATGTTTGTCATCATAATGCTTCAGGTCCTCGTGGACAGCTGCATCCACTGCTTGGTGGTCCACTTGAAGCTTCATCTACTAAAGGGCTTTCTCAGTACATATGCATGACAATCTAAAGATTATTGACAATTCAATTGGGATTTTCATGTCAACCCACTGTTTTGCTGCCCCTGCAAAGAGCTTTCTAGTGCACCATGTGGCTGCTGTCATAAGGATTATGGCTTTTTAAATATATCGAGTCACTGTCACATATGTGAACTGCAAATTTTTCTACTGCATCACAACCCATGTGGAGATGCCTCTTTGGGGCATAATTTCCTTCTGCACCGGCATATATTTCACTGGTGTGTTATGAAGTACATCTCTTGTTTCCTGGGTTGCCCTGATGGAATTGGTTTTTGGCAACACTTTTATTTTTTGGTAGTGAATTTTGGTTTCTTATAGTTCTAATTTAAATTTTGAGGCAACTGTAATCTTGTTGGGGTTTTGGCCTGATAAGGTTTTAGTAAATATGGGGAACAAATTTTTTGGGACAAATAACTAAAAAATTTATTAGATATATAAATATATGATCTGCCCTGTCTATCTTTGTTTATCATGATGTGATTGTTTTTCTGCATGGGGAGAGAACTGATGGGGGTGAACCCCCCAGTAGGTAGGGCTTCTCCCATCCCTGGGGAAATAGGATGCTCAGTACTGGGCACTGAACTGAGAAAGTGTTGTTTGGGGGCATTGGCTTCTGGTACCTTAGATTTTCTGATGAGTGTATTGTCAGTAGGGAACGCAGAATCAACCAGATATTGGTTTTTAGTTTCTGTTGTATCTGAGAAGCCTTCAGAGGGTTCAGATCTAATTTTATTCTTATAATGCCTGCATTACGTTGATTGCACTGTTTGTGGATGTGTCAAAATAGTGCACCTATGCCTTGATGCTTATACTATCACAACAAGCATTGGCAAACACCCCTCACTGAATGGATTAAAATTTGGAGGGTAAGTTTATCTTTTTACTAAATTTAATTAGTTATGGGCTGTTTTCTATGATATAGTCTTCATATCACATAAGCGGAAAATTAAGGAGACTGACCTTTCAGTCAAGGTGCGTGGACACCCAGAAAGCAACCCATAATTCCAGGGTCATTGCTGTCCAAATGAACTGGTAATGGGTGGGAGAGAAGTAATTAGGGAGCAGCGACTGACATCCACCGTCACCATCATTCCTAATAGTAACCAAACTGTGGCCGCAACAATGGAAGTGGATTATGATGCGCTTAACTCCTTAGGACCTACAAAGGGCCCTGAATGTGCAGAGATTCTAATGAGTTGTTGAGTGTGCGGCGAGGTCATGGAACCTCTCCCAGCGGGCAAAAATGAATTACAATAGTAAGTTAGTCCTGAAGCCAGAGGCGTCCACAAGCGGAACATACCAAAAAGGCCACTAACTCAAAAACATTTGAGGAGGGTAGGCAGCAACTACATAATAGTAGTCACAAAGGCCCAGCGTTGGGATTTTTCCCACATTTCCAGCTTCCTAGGTTATCTTCTAGATTGCTTGGGGAAACGTCCCACTAGCAAATGAACTGGATAATTTTTGACCTTGATTTTGGGTTATAAAGTTTGGGGATTTCATGGGTAAGTTTATGGGTTTTATTAAGTTTAGAGATTGACCTTCATAAATCCTTTTGATTTTGTCAGGCACAGTTGCCAATGAAGTTAGGGCATCTGATAGTTAATTGTTGATTAATTATCAGGCGTACCAATTGGTTTTGGTTGGGTTTCATTGCCAATAGATTGAAAGTAATTAGCAGTTGTGAGGCGAGTGATTCCACCTGCAACTAGTGTCAATCAGTTGGTTCACGACCTGCCATAATGGGCAAAGAGTACCATTATCTAAGCAGGTCGCTAGCCAAATGTGGTTGGTTCGCTGTTATTGAGTGAGAAAAGTTAGGGACACATTTTCTGGCTCTTTCCATTTCATATCACGAGGATGTCAAACATAAGAAATCCCTAATTTGATGGAAAAGACTGTCGCTGGTAGAGATGTCATAGGGAAGTTTCATGCAACAGATGCCGTTTCATGGCTGAGGCGCCAACCAAGGAGTTGGTTACCAAAGTCCCACTATAAATACCTAGCATTACATATTAACAAAAAAGATCCTTCCATTTGGGATATAAGTTCGCTTCATCTTCATTTAATTATTGTTGTGGTGTACAATAATTGTGGACTCTTTTTTGTGTATAAAGAATAAAGATCATGGATACTTAGAAGTTGAGCAGACCTTGGATGTGAATATCCGAAGACTCAGTGTGTTGAGAAGAAAGGATGAGAAACCTCTGAATTTGAAAGTGGATCAAGTTCAGCAAAACAGGGGATAAATCACTATAATTAAAATTATCATTGAATTTTTACAGTCAAGCGTTGGACTATATTAAGCTTATCTACTCAACTACAGATAATAGTCATAATACTATTAACACTCACATATCAATTACTTTCAAGCAGAGCATATTGTGCACATACCAAAACTTTGCGGTTATCTTCTGGGAACTATCATTTGAGCCAGGTCTTAACAATTAAGGAATAGTTCAGATTATAACATTTGGTGCTCACTAAAGAAGGTAGTAAATTAAGATATGCCAATCTAAGATGTCATATAATGAAGAGTTCTGAAAACTTTGGATGGAATTGACAACTGTTAACAAGAACGCCTTGAATTTATCCAATAATAGAGAGTTTTCTGCCTTGTAGAAGAGAGTTACTAAGATCAAGCAAGGAGTAGAAGATGTTTCCATTTTTGGCAATGAGTTACTAGGGAATTAACGTCATTGAAGAAGAAAGAAGGAGATCTAGTCTGAGAAGGTTTATTTTTGAAGACAAAACGCAAAGTGGATCGCGTTAATTGCATTAACTCTGCTCAGACATGGAGCGTATATTATATGAAGTCAAAGATTGAAGACTCAGAGATGCTAATGTGAACCCTATGTTGCAACTGATGCTGAAGAAAGGATTTTAAGAACTCCAGTTGATTAGTTGACAAGCCCTAGAAATATGCTGAGCACATTAACTGAATTTCAGAGATACCCAAGCTTTTGTATGGGAAGGTTGGTAGCCCCTGGAATAAGTCCAGAATAGAGCCATGGGAGACCATCTAGTACTAAAAAAATAGAGCCATGGGTGGCTCATGGAATAGGCATGCTAAACTTAGAGAAATCCATTTTCTCCTGGTGAATTTGAGTGGAAAACTGATGAAGATTAAGATGATTTAGATCGTCATGTTTGTCCATCTGATCCTGATGGGGAATTTTGTAGAGTCCATGATTTCAGCGACCTTCGCTGAGATGGGATTGCTAACTGTGGTGGCCAAGAGTATCAATCTATTAGTCAAATGAGAGCAACATTCTGAATTAATGGAAAGACAGAAGGAGGAGGACTCAAGTTTTTTTAAAAGTATCAGGAAATTAGCACCTAGTACAATCATGATTTGAGAAGTGAGAAGAATGGCATTCATAAAGTCAACACCGAGGAAAATTTACTGATAAGAATGAAAATGATTTGATGGTTGAAAGTAGCTGAAGCAGTAGTGGAAGAAGAAATCAGTAAATCTAGTAAAGCATGGGCTTCTAGCTCTATTGTCGAGTCCCTGGGCGAGCCCTATCTGATCATGAAGAAGAAGGATGGCTCCCATCTAGTACTAAAAAAAGAAGAAGGATGGCTATAATAAGGTGGTGATCAATTATTGGAAGCTGAATAAGATAACGAAGAAAGATTTGTATCCCATACCACAAATTGATGTTGCATTAGATAAATTGGGAGAAGTGAAATATTTAATTACAATGGATCTGATATTGGGATATTGGCAAATCAATTTGCCAATGGAAGACCAGGAGAAATGCGCAATCATCATTGCACAGGGGCTATACAAACCAACTCAGATTCCCCGTGGTCTTTGCAACGCTCCTGTGACGTTCCTGAGGGCTATGGACGCCATACTAAATGACTTGAAGTTGTCATGCGTCATGATAAACTTGGATGACATAATTATGTTCAGTAGGACCTTTACTATCATTTGAATCAGTTGGAAGAAGCTTTAAGAAACTAGATGCGGATAACCTGAAGGTTAAGCCTAGGAAGTGTCACTTCAAGAAAGAGTTGAATATCTGGGGTTCATCATCAACTCCAGTAAAATGCAGCTGAAAACCCAGAAAATTTATGCCACAAAGTGGATAGCCATCCCAAACAGTGTATGAGATATCCAAGTGTTCCTTGGAATGGTCATATAGAACTGAATATTTGTACAGGATTTTTGCGAGAATTGCTAAGATCCATTTCATTTTTTGAAGAATCTGATCAAAGATTTGTTTGGAATGAAGGGGCTCAGAGTTCTTTCAATGATATATGTCAGTATCTGATAAATTCGCCGATTTTCTAAGGATCAAAATTTTAATTGGGAGTTTATAGTGCAGACTGATGCTTTATTAACGGTAACTGGCACTGTCCTGAGTCAAGTAGATGAGCTTGGGGATGAGCATCTGGTAGCTTATGTGAGATGGACGTTATCAGCAGCAGAACGGAATTTTACCATTATTGAGTGTAAATGCCTTATGGTGATTTACTCCTTTCAGCAGTTTTGGGTGTATATTCACAGTATGAACTTTAAATTGGGGACTAACCACTCCTCCCTGCGTTTACTACATAAAAAGAAATGGATGTCTGTCTGTCTCATGGGCATTGAAGCTTCAAGCTTATGATTTTGAGATAATTAACCAAGAAGGAGCTTTTCATTTAAAATGCGGATGCCTTATCAAGATTACTGATGGTCCAGGTGGTATACCAACAGGCTGATGAGCTGTTTCAGAGAATGGTCAATAATGAAATTGGGAAAACAAACCCAATAAATCTAAGGTGAACTCTGGAAAGTGATGGAATACACCAAGGCCAAGGATGGACAAGTATTTAAGAAGATTGACAGAAAAACCATTATTTTCAGACTGTTAGAACGAGTGGTAATCGTTCAGGCTGCACATAAGGTTTTAGGCATGGAGGCCCGAGGAAGATGACCAACCACATCTTCCAGTACTATTTCCTGGAGTCTAACAACTATTACATGGCTAATTATATGGCTTGCTGCGTGGAGTGCCATTTTCACAAAGCACACAAGAACACAACTAGATATGAATGGCTTACCCTGGATTTGCCTGGCATATAGTGTCCATCAATGTGATAGGACCACTGACTATGAGCACAGGGGAATTCAGATATATGTTATTTGCAATTGATTTAAATTTATTGCGGGGAAGGCCGACCATGGGACAGACACTTCTGAATATGACTCAGGACAGACAAACTTAGTACCAGGGGAGGCACCCCAGAGAAGCGATGCTATCTCTTGTTGCCAGCGGGAACGCCACTTATGGGGAGGGGGAGGGAACGTGTGAAGGGGCCGTAGCCACTATTGAGCTCGTGTAAAGAAGGGGTCTGATTTGATGAACCAGACTGGAACCAGGAGGAGACCAGCTGTCGGCGACGCGGTGGGAGGTATCCAAACATCCACGCTTGAAAGCGGTCCACCAAATGAGACCATAATCTGTGGACAGCTTCAGGGAGGGTGGGGGTGGAGCCTGCGATGGCATCCAAGACAATCGTGTGGATAGTCCACATGGCGATTGCAACCACCAGAGCATGGAGGGAGGGTGGAAGGGATGAGGGCATTGATAGAGCAAACATATCTCTTGACAGACTGAAGGGATGCGTTTGATCCTGGCCCAGCAGACGTTGAACTTCGCGCCATATCACTTTAGAGATAGGGCACTTCTCCAGGCGGTGGAACAGCGTTCCATACTGGCCGCACACGACACAGGATGAGTGTAAAGCGTTAGAGCGCTCAGCTGTACGGTACACCTGCCTCAGGCAGCACCACACATGGGAGCGGACTTGAGTCTGCAACAGAGGATGGTGTGCATATTTCCAGATAGTTTTTTGGGTCTCAATGGAATAAGGGATGTCCATCATGTCCAGGTAGTCCACCCTGGATAGGACATGGGGCCTAATGGGGATCACACCATCATGGATGGGTAGCCCCTGTACCTCTTGTGTGAACTGAGGAGAGGGGCGGCCTCTTCGGGTTGTATGTCTGCTAATATGAATTCTCCATTCTGCGCTTCGCATGGAGAGTAGGATTCGTTTGTAGTAGGTTTTAGTCCCGTGAGGACCTGTGGCCGATGTGTGTGATGCGAGGTATTTCATCAGGGAGTGGGGGTTTGATGGATTGTTGAGGCCAAGGCTTGGGAGAAGTTGGAGCAGGCCGCGCGGGACCAGTGTTGGGATGGGAGTGTAGGAGCAGTGACGGCCGCGATCCAGGTGCCCAGGATCTTGGCAGCATGGGCTTTGAAGTCAAGCAGGCCCATGCCACCTTGATGATGAGGGCCAAACATGACCTCTAGCCGTACTGGTGGAGGGCGGCCTGACCAAAGCCATCCTTGCAGCAAGGCATACAGGGATTTGAAGAAGCTTGGGGAGAAGGGGATGGTGTGGGCTCCAAACCAGACTTTGGATAGGAGCATAGAGTTGGCTAGAACAACCCTGCCAGTAAGGGTAGTAGGGTGGGCTCTGAGAGAGGAGATTCGCTTCATCACGTTGTCCAGTATATGGCACTCCATTACTGCTGACGCATATCCGCCTGCCTCCATCCACACGCCCAGATGGCGCACCGGTCCTATGGTAGGACGTGGCACGAGGGGGAGCACCAGTGGAGCGGTGTGTGTTGAGTTAGTAAGGCGTGGACGTGGGCGAGCAGATGGGCCAGGTTGGGAACTAATTGCTGGGGCCCAGCAGTTCTGAAACTGACCAAGGAGGATGATTTCGGTTTTGGAGGCGTTCAGTGCCGCGTTGCTTACCCGGGAATATTCCTGGATGAGGGCTTCAAGCGCGCGTGCATCTTTATTATTAGACACCCCCACCACGCAATAATCTGCAAATGCCATCATCTTGACTGGGGTTTGGCCTGGCACATAGACCCCAGTGAGTTGGGCATTCACATTTCGCAGTAGTGGGTCAAGGTTGAAGTTGTATAAGAGTGGGCTGAGGGGGTCGCCTTGTCGCAAGCCCCTTTGAGGGCGGACTAATTCCGTTAGGAAGCCTGGGCCACGCACTGCCATTGTTGCAGATTCCGTGAGCAGCATCACCCAATTGATGAAGCGGGGGGGGTAGGCGGAATTGATGGAGGCAGGCCCTTAGGTATTCCCAGTTTACTCTATCATAGGCCTTTTGTTGGTCCAAGAATACCAGTGCCCCAGAGGCTGTGGACTGACATGCATTAGCCACGAAGTGCACGTTATCCCAAATTGACCCTCTGGGGATGAAACTGAATTGTTCTGGGGAGATGGTGGCAGATGCTACATTCCCTAAACGGTTAGCCATGATTTTTGTTAAAATTTTGGTGTCTGTGTTTGTTAGAGAAATGGGGCGCCAGTTGGCTAAGTCAAGCTTATCCCCTTTCTTGAAGAGTGTGACAGTAAAGGCCTCATGTCCTCCTGGTAGGAGGCGCGTTTCAAACAGGCTTTGGTTAAGTGAGGCGAGCAGCAATGGGGATATATATTTGAAATATTTTTTGTAGAACTCATATGGAATGCCATCTGGGCCTGGGCATTTTCAGTTTGGCGCACCACAAATGGATGTCCATAATTCGTTCAGGGTAATTAAATTCATTATTTCAGGGTATTGGAAAATGGTACAGATATGAGCTCAGTCGAGAAATTCCGCCACTTTGGCTGGCTGAATTGGTTCAGCTCGGTATAAAATGGAGTAATATTTTTTGCGTTTCAATTGCCACTTTGGCCAGTGTGTCTGCAATGGAATTATCCAATCTTTGCACCTGTGTGCAGGCCATGCTCTGGCGTGGTGCAAAATTCTTTTTAAAGAAATATGTGGTGCACTTGTCACCTTTTGCGATGTGTGTGGCTCTGTATTGAACACAAACCTGATGTTTGTGTTGTCTTTTGAGTGCGTTGAGGTGGGCGGCTGCCTCCACCCACTTCTGGCCTCATGCAGGGCTGTATCCTGTAGCTGGAATGTTGGACTCCAAGTGTGCCAATTCTGCCAGAGCGTGCTAGATAACCACTGATGTGGCTCGTGAGCGTCTGGAGGAGAGATGGCAAGAGTGGCGGATGGTGTCCTCTTTGAAAGTTGCCCATGTGGAAATGGGGTCCGCGCAAAACGGTGCAACAAATGATTTTGCTGAAGTTGCCTCTTCCACCCATGTGGAAAATCCTGGCGATGCGAGCTTGGGGGCGGATTTTGCACCAATGTGGGGCCTTAGCAACTGTGACAGGTAGGTGGTAGGTTATCAAGACCAGTCAGTGGTCGGAGAATTCCATTTTCGTTGTTTTGAAGTGGGAGATGTGGGTTGGAATTTTGCCGGCGTTAGAATAAGGTCAATATGGGTCATGGACCTTAATTGGCTGTTGTGGACGTGGGGATGCATCATGTTTTTGAGAAGCGGGGCATGTCACAGCAGTGCATTCAGTAACCCAAGGGTGGCCTTTAGAATTCTTAGTTCTATGTGACCCTGTGGGGCGTGGGGTGAGGGAGGCCACCAGTCCATTGGTGAGGTTAGCCAACAGTTCATGTCGCCGACTAGGAAAGAATCAGGGGGTAGCGGGAGGGATTTGACCAATGAGAAAAATTCCTGACGCTCATGTGCACTGTTTGGGGCATAGATGTTGAAAATTGCGTGTGCTACATCAGCCCACGAGAAGGTGACGATGAGCACTCAGCCATTTAGTAATGTTTCTAAGGATGTGAATTTGAAAATATTATTTTTCTGAATTAGCACCCCACAGTGCTTTGACCAAAAGGATAGGGATGGGAGGAGCATTGTTTTCCAAGCTTCCTTGGAACCTCGTGGACAGTGGGACTCCTGGATGGCCAGGATATCCATGGGTAAATTGTGTTGTAAAAAACTCAGTTTCCTAGCCCGGGATGGGGAGGCCTTGAGTCCAGCGATATTCAATGCCCCTAGAGTGAAGGTTTCCCCCATCGCACCTTAGGTGTGAGGGGGTGGGCCCCCCAGCCTCTTCTAGGTCCCCACGGGCTTTCACAGCAGTGCAGGTGTTAGCAGCAACGCTATCGGAGTTTTTGTTGATTTTTGCAGAAAGAGTCACGTTGGCTTTGGCCTTCGCTTTCTGTTTCCCTGAC
This sequence comes from Massospora cicadina, assembly GCA_022478985.1. Classification (NCBI taxonomy): domain Eukaryota; kingdom Fungi; phylum Entomophthoromycota; class Entomophthoromycetes; order Entomophthorales; family Entomophthoraceae; genus Massospora; species Massospora cicadina. Next base: position 142,341 of record JAKSZP010002656.1, read on the forward strand.
GTCAGACAAATTTTTTGCGGTGCAGACGAGTTTGGTGCACCGTCAAGCAGGTCAATAAAAAATTTTAGTTGGGATAGGTCCCAAGTCAGTTTTGACCGGAGCTTGGGTGCAACGATTGGGTGAGATTGAATCTCCCATCAGATCCTTGGAATAAGTGGCCCACTCAGCATGGGCTTCCCAATCTGATTGGATGATGGATTCCTGAGTTGCTTCCGCCACGAAGGTCTCCATGTCCTCCTGGTGTTGTGAGTGTGGGATAGTGGTGGTGGCCTTGGCCGCTTCCTTGGCTGTGGCCCTATGGGCCTGTTTGGCCTTCTTCCATTCCTGTGGGGAGATAGGCTTTACCAATAGGTAGCAGCCTTGTGCTCCCCACGGGAAAGCCTCCTTGGTGCTTGCAGTTGGTTTGTAGTGCGCCTCTCCGCTGGCCATGGCCGCCGAGGGGTGCTCTTGGAATGTGACGCCCTCCTTGATGGGGCATGCGTGCACCTTATGGCTGAACGCGTCACAGTGGGTGCAAATGGGGGGCGCGCTGTCCACAGTCACCCGGAATGGGTGGGTGGTATGCCCTGCGATGTCAATAAAGGTGGAGTGCGGGATCTGGGTTAGGTCCTTTGTGATCTCCTCTGTTGGGGTCAGAACTGCGATGGCTTTGCTGGTGCACAGGTGTGGCATCAGCGTGAAGCGTTGCATTTTAAAAGATTTTAGAACGCTGTATACGGCGAGACCATCTTTCAGGTGTTGTTCCAAAATGTCACATTTTACCGTAGTAGGCAAAAAGTCAAACGTGAGGAAAATTTGGTTTGATTTTGTCCATCTGGTGCGTTTGGTTTCGAGGACCCATTGCCCTTTGGGGAGGTTGACCACTATGCGCACCGCTGCAGCCTTGTCTGCTGCTTTTTTGCTTTTGAAACCTAGGTCCAGCCAACCACATGATATGGAGTGAGGTACAACATACACCGCAGTCGGGAAAACTTTGTGTACATCTTCACAAAATTTTTCCCATAAGGCCGTTTGTTGGATGTCCAGAAACATGCAGACTCCAAATTCCACCAATGAAAGTGGCTGGGAGTGCGGCGTGTTGATGTACTGGTTGCATCGTGCTTGCCATGCGAGTATCTCTGGAAAAATTGTGACCGCCAGTTTTTTAAGATTTTTGTCTATTCCGCCAGATTCTCTGGGGCATTTTCGAACGTTGGAGGCCGCGGGCCTTCCACCTGCTCCTCTTACCTTGCTTGCCCAACTGCTCCCTGACATGGGCGCAGACTAATCTCCTCTGTGAGATTATCAAACTAGATTTAGTCTTGAATTAAATAGGTTAAAAAAGTGTTTGCAACGAGAAAGAAAAGTTATCTGTTATTTGCAATTGATCATCTGACCAAATGGGTTGAGATGAAGGCCCCAAAAAAAGTGGACGCTAAAAGTACCACACGGTTTATCCTTAATCAAGTTTTCATACCGCCATGGACTCCCAAATGTCTTGCTAAGTGACAACAAAGCGAATCTCATGTCCTACCTGATCCAGAGGTTGAACAAAATTATGGGGATTTGAGTTATGTCATTATCTTACCAACTGGAGATGAACGGACTGGTAGAGCGAATAGATGGAACGCTGGCCATGACGCTAAGAATTTTGTTGCTGAGAGATCTTTCCACATGGGGACATACTTCAGTTCAGCAACATTCTCATATAAAATCAGTCACCTTATGGCAACGGGAAAAATGTCATTCAAGTTGTTATATGGAAGAAAGAGAGCCGCGTTACCACTGAATTTATATTCAGTGGTTGAATCAACATAATGATGAGTGCTGAGCAGTACTTGATCTAACTTTCCAATATCCATTTGAGATGTAGTTGTAATCATTTGATACAACCTTGAAGAAAAAGATCTATGCTAAAATGATGGAAGATAATAACTGATTGGCATTATCTGAATACCACATAGGCAAAATAGTAGCCTATTGTAACATTATGGCTTCAGAAGAGGAAATGAGTTAGATGCGCAAATGTTGGGTCTTTTCAAGATTATCACCAAGATGGCGACGGACGCATATTCCATCAAGGACCTTGCAGATGGAAGGATTGTTAATCAGGACATGCTAAGTATCTAAAGCAGTGGATCCAAGAAAAAATAAGGGTGTTTGCAAAGGACTGCTCAACCAAATTATTGTTTATGTCTTGTCAATTTTTGGTTAAGTCCTAAAAAAGGGCTTCTGAGCCAAACTAAATAGTTAAGTATTAAAAGATAGACCTCTGAACCATGAAAACTGGTAGGTCAGAGTATACCTAGGAACCAGTTTGGGAGAATAATAAATAAAAATTGGACTGTAGAAACAGGTGAGGGTCATGTCCCAGATAAAAGGAAGAAGGAAAACAATAAAAAATTAATAAAAATATGGAAAAATAATAATAAAACTCATATAAAAGTCATATTTTTTATGATTTTTTATTGGTTATCCTTGAATCAGGGATGATTCGCTTATATCAACTCTTGGAGAGGGAGTATGTATAACAGTAGGAGTAAATAAACCGTTGATATCTATTTGAAATGATTATTATCACTTATTAGCAAATGATTTGATTCAAATAGAACAACTTGATAATCAACACCAGGTGAGATGAGCATGTTTAATAGACAAGGACAGGATTGGATGAACGCGGTAAAGGGTAGTACCTGGATCTTCACCACCCAAAGCACCAGGTGCACAGGTGTAAACGAAAACCAAAGTAAAAATAATAAACCTAGGTTGTTCACCCCAAAGGTTTTGTGTATCTTCTAGTAAAGTACTACAGTTACATGGAAATGTCCCACTCTCAACTGCTGTCATTGGTTGAACATGGGATCCATGTATTTTTAGCACAGAGGCACCGGGTTACTAGGAAAAGTTTGGTGAAGCCTAATCAATAATATTCCAGCATGCTGTGTACATGACAACTCACACTATCCGCCATGGATGGATGGACCTTGGGCTTGAGACAGCGGAGGAAGCAAACAAAGCCGTGAAGGTCAGAGTAGTGATTGACCTTCCCAAAGGTCAACGTTTGGTATCAACCAGATGTACACGTTATACAGCATCCAAAAGTATACATACAATTTTTAACTTTTTTCAGACAACATTGGCGCGCACATTAGTTAAACATCATCTCTGAGAGGGCTTGAAAATCCTATGGAGAAATTAAAGAATTAAAGATGAAAAGATTCCAGCTGATGTTGACCATTAGCACAGGGAAGGCAATTTCAATTGTCTACCCAAACCTGGAGGTAGCGGATATAACGAAAATCCCTCATACTACATCATTATTATTTATTGAAAAAATGAAATAAATATGTGCAACAGTGGAGAGTGCTCCTCCCATAAGAACCACTGTCAGGCCTTTAGACACAAGATTCATGCTTGTCCCAAAAAAGAAGGCCTAAGAGAAATTGAATTGTGAGGAAGAGATGGGCGAAGATTACTCAAAGTATGCAATATCACTGATACCACATAAGCATAGATCTAAAGAAAATTTGATAAAAATATAAATTAAAGTTCCAGTTCCCCCAAAGGAGTGAAAAATGGCCAAACAGGCTCGCAAGTTGGCCACAAGTAAGGCAAAGGCCTTGGTGGAATCATCTATTTCGCCTGAACAGATTCAGGAAGACATGAAAGAACTAGCAACAATGAGCTATTCAAATTCCACAGAAAACCAAGCAACCTATCCAAATAAACAGGATTTGGAGAAACCCAATTTGAAGCAAATGCATCAGCACAGGGGTTTGGCACACTCCCCAATATTACAAATTGCAATTTAAACGGGATTAAAAATCAACAATTGAATGCATCAGACAAAAATGTGACTAATGAGAACACACAAGTGCATCGCAGTGATAAATAGAAAGCCAACCAAGGCAAGAAAGGAACAAAAACAGAGGTAATGAAAGGGGCAGAATATACCCCAGTGCCTACTCATTAATATGCTACCTGCAGCAAGGACGCAAAGATGAGCAAAGAGGGCGAGGGAGTAGGGCTGAGGGGAGCCTGCTAACCAATCCTGAGGCGCACTGAACGTCTCAGTAGAGATAGGGACTATGAACACATCGGGACTAAAGGCCTTAACATTCTGAACCAAGAAGTTGAGTCTCCTGCACAACCCCTATGGACATCCTGGCGGTGCAGGAAACCCACTGTCCACAGGGAAAGGAGGAGGCTTGGAAAAACATGCTTCTTTTAACAATATCGTTTTGGTTGCAACACAGTGGGGTGATATTACGTGCAAACCAAAATTTTAAATCTATTAATAAAAATTGTTTTTGGATGGGTGAATACTAGCCGTTATCTTCTCATGGCACAAAGAAATGCACATAAAAGCCAGTGTATATGAACCAAACTGTGTTATGGAGTTTCAAAATTTTCTATCATATTTGACATAGCTCCATCTTCCAGCAAACACTTTTGTCATAGGGAGACATGAACTGCTGGATTAACCCAGACAACGACCAATGGCCACACATAATGGAGTTACCACAAGGGCATGTGGAACTTTACGTGTTAAAGCCACCTTGTACCTATATGATTCTTTACCTAAGCGGTTGCCTCTCCTGCAGAATATGACACGCACACATGTGCACAAAAGTACTATTTAATGTCAAAAATAGACCAAATACTTGCGTTGGTAATTTTGTGACATCAAATTTATAAATTCAAAACTATAAAAATTTAATTTTCTGATCATCATTTAGTTTCAGTATCCTTCACACCAGCAAAAACGTTTATTTAAGCACACAGGTGGTGCAGAATACGCCCAGAAATTTTTAGCTGACTTGTAATTTCACTTCTAGGTGGAGAAAGTATCCTCAATATGGGATTTTCAAACACCTTTTTTTTCAGACCCACTGATCACCTGGGAAAATTTCAAGGAATCAACATTACAACATTAACAACACAGCAATAAAAAGCTACATAGTAGCTTCAGCCATCATCAAACGCACCTTAGTCAAAATTGATCACCTGGAAAACAATGTCCCACGCATAGGATACAGTCCTGGATGGGGATGAAGATGGACAGAGGTTTCTGCACGTCTAAACACCTTGATATGCAAATACCAACACCGTGTTGGTGTTCAATACAGACCAAAAAACCTAAAAGTCAGAAAAACTTGTTCACGTTTTTTCTCATTGATTTTATGCTGAAAAGAACACAGTATTCTGCACACAGTCTGATGACTGGATAAAGCCATAGCAGAAACACCCAAGGAAGTCATGACCAAAGTACACAGGTTTTATACAAATTTCTATAAATCTGACCTGGTCAAACCAGCAAAAAAATTCATTGCAAATGAACTTATTTACACTGCATCTCAAACTAAATATTAATTAACTTAATATTACGTGAGTAATAAGGGAATTAGTGTGCATTGCACCATAAGGGAAATGCCCTGGACCTAATGGGCTTCCCTACAAATTTTATAAATAATATTTTATAACATATCTACTATTCTTTTAGATTCCATGAATAAGTGCGTTATGTAAACATACCTTCTACCTGAAGGCAAAGAAGCATACACAGTCACTCTTTAAAAAAGGAGATAGACTAAACTTATACAATTAGCGCCCAATTTCACTAACTAATACTGACACTAAAATATAACAAAAATATGGCCAAACAAGTAGGGGAAATTGCAACTGATGTGATATCCCCATCACAATATGGATTTGTACCAAGAAGATCCATATGGGACAATATTCACACAGTTGCAGATTTCTTCCAATCTATATAATCTTGAGCGCTTGTCTTTTTAGATCAACAGAAAGCATATGATAGGGTATCTGAATTCATCTCAGGGCTGCCTTCAAAAATTCAAACTCCCATATAAATTATAAAATGGTTGATGTTGTTCACAGAGTCAGCCTAAATTACTGTGCGCAGAGCAGGTTTTTTAACTAACTTAGTTTTTCCACAGATGGGACTCAAACAAGTGAACTCTATTAGCCCTCTACTCTATACTTTTAGTTTTGATTTTATAATCTGGATTACAAATTCCCTCATTAACAGAATCAATGTTTATGGCAAACCACAAGTCAAAATGATCGCTTTTGCTTACAATTGTGTCTTGGGTGTCTCATGTGACCAGGATGCTTGCATACCTGAGAAAATAATAAAAGAATACTCATACATAAGCAACTCATCAATTAATACTAGAAACAGAAATTATACTCCTGAGGAATTATCAGACCCATTGGATGCCATCCACCTTGGGTCAACAGACCAATACAACATCAAAGATCCTCACCAGACCTAGGAGGCAAGGATCATCAATTACCCCACTAGATCTTCCCTTCACTACCAATCTGACAGATGGACCCATCTGCCACTTGGGGGTTTGGTTAGAGGCAAAGGGTTACGCCAACACCATGATGGAAAATTCAACTCCTAGAAAAAATAACAAAACGCATTGCATCCTTGCATGGACATCATATAGCTCTAACTGGACGAGTTGTGATAGCCAATTCAATTATATCATCAATTATATGATTTATGGCCCATTCAGTTGCTTTTTCTCCGTCTTTTTAAAACAATATCATTTAATAAAGGATGGCTTTGGTCTAATTATAAGCCCCTGTGCGCCTTGAGACTTTATTTGGCCCTATGAGGAATGGATGTATGAGACTAACTAATTATGTAGAGCAAGCGGCCCATTTACTAGGATCCTGGATAGCTCAGGTGACTAGCAGGACCTTCCTAACATACATTGGGCTAGAGAAACAAGATCTAATATTGCATTAGCACTCCAATTAAAAAATCTGGTTCATCCAAACTCATTGATTAAGTATAAGGCATCTCACCCAACCGCTGGAGGACCGCATGGCACTCCTGTACACTTTTGCAAATAATTTTAGCCATGAGAAGAGCAGAGTGGAAGATTCACAAAAGTGGTCAGACCAGTCACTGAGGTCACCCAAGTTTAACTCATAGACAAGAAGTTAATGTCCAAGTAGTTACAGATAACCTAATAAAAGTGTTTTTTGAGTACCATTGTCAGTATTTATTACCTGAGATATATGGTTAAATCATACAGCCTGAAGACCCAAAGAATGGTCTGGAGATACACACCACTCCTTACTAAAAACCCAGGATATGTGCATTTGTATGGAGGTGCATGCGGAGGATGTATTGTATGGCAGAACGATCAAATGATTCCCACTCTTCCTGCACGATATGTGGCTAATATGAAAGCCTAGTCCACTGCCTAGAACAATGACCAAAATTGGTAGCTATCTGGAAAGAGGTCTTGCCCTTTTCCGTCAAGACTATGGACGATCATTTAGTTTAGCTATAAAAATGTTTGCTCTCAACAAGGAGTCACCTATTCATCCAAATTATGGGCATTAATAGTAGCAATAGCACTATAGAAAATCCATATTATAGTTTTATATTCATTTACAGGAGCAACTCCTACCCTCCAAGAAGTCATCAATCGTTTTCACTACCATAAATTGAAACATCTTCAAGTATGGTTGTTTAACAATATGACCTTAAGCAACATAAGGATAATCAGTACATAGTTCCCATATGATTCCTTAATATTGACTCATTCCTTCACTCATGCTACATTCAGGTATAAACAGCATTAATCCCCCATTGTCCTAAACCTGGCGGTCCTGGCGGCAACAGGAGGAGCTATGAACCCTCTGGGGTGTCCTTCAATTTATTATAGTTTATTATTATTTTGTCATCATTACATTGGAAGTGTACATCACATGGTTGACCTTCCCCAAATAAATAACGAAACCTATTTGAGATTAAACGCTAGCAAGGGCTAGATCTACACAAAGCCAGGTTCGTTGAGCAGAGTTTGAACCCTGAGAGAATTCAAAAAGGGGAAGAGAATATGAGATGTCAGTATTTGCCAATCACAATACCCCAGATTGGGGAAGGAAGCAACAGAACAATAAGGCAGTCAGCAAATAATTCTGAGTAATCCTGCTATGGCACAGGGGCTGTAAGTTTGGCTTTTAGCACTTGCCAATGAGCTTCATCTAGAACATTGGACATGTGAGCTGGCAATAAAAAAGGGATACTAGACGAGGGTTGCCAAATCATACTCCAATTAAAGCCATAAGGGGAAGGTACCAATGGGATGCGCCAGAAATGATATAGCCACGCAGGGAGTGGATGGAATCTTGCAGATGATGACTACGAGATTCTTGAAAGCAAAAGCATAATGAAAGATGGAAACCGTGAGAGGCTGGAAGCTTCATAGCCCAACTTTGAAGAACTTGGCTGGTAAACCAAAGGGCATAGGCTGCAACATCTCAATCTAAGATGATTGCAAGATCAGAGGTATTCAGAGCTATGGAAAGAGACTCAGTTACTTGGTTCCTTAATTATGCATAGGGAAGCTCAAAAAGTTTATGATTTCCAATAGCCAAATCGGTTGAAAGAAAGAATGGTTTATAATATTGGCTGAGTCAAAAAAGGAACTCAGGAAGCAAATTGGATCCATCACAAAATGACTGAATAATCAGATGGCATTGCTTCAGGAGGCTTGACAATAATAGTAGGTTATCCGTGAAGGGAGAAAAATCTAGAGAATATTGAAGTCCAATTTAGGAACTGAAGAAAGAGGGATAATTGACCACAAACCATTTGAGACAATTGCTACTCTGGTTTCATTGGGATTAAATACCGTTTCTTGTAGTTCAGAGGACGGACTACCTACATGTGCTTGACTTGGAGTATGGGTTCTAGGGGGACCATCTAGTACTAAAAAAAAAAGAGTATGGGTTCTAGGGGGACCATAGAATAGAATTTTGGGCAGAATGACCCATCAATCATTAGAGCTGAGTATCTGCATCAAAAAGATTGTCAAGATATTGCTGGTACCAAGGGGTGTTAATTTGCCATATGAGCTAAATGAGAGGGGGAATGTCAGACATTAATAATAGTCAACATTATCCAATTATGTGCAGATTAATCTCTAATTTATTCCAATTTTGTAGCAAGTATTTCTGGTTTTGAAATAAGCTCTTAAAAAAGAAAGAATGATATGATTTAAAGAATTTATTAAGACATTATAGAAGAGTGAATATAATTGATCATTTTTAATTTTGCCATGAGACAGACATTGACAGTAGCAACCTTTTGTCAAGGATGGGGAGAGAGATCAAGAAATTATTGACGTCAAACCAAGATTCTGAATACAACACCGGGTTGTATTCCTTGACGGGGGAAAAACACACTTTCTGGCAATAGAGTCATTTCAAGTAAATCGACTAGACTGGCACAACAGTAGGTTGTGAAGACCGTGCTATGAGGAGGCTGTAGCAAGGAAGATAAAGAAGAGAACTGCACGCCAAAGGTTTTCCAGAGCAGCGTTGAGTGCATATCAGTTGTGCCCCACTAGAAACTAAAAAATATTTGACCTGTTTTGATGTGGCATTCTCCTGTCCCAAGACTATTCTCACCAGAAGTCTAGGCAAGAGGGGGGATGTGTTGCGATTTTTGCCCACCTTTCCAGCTTCTTAGGCTATCTACTGGATTGCTAGAGGATAATTCCCGCTAGCAAATTAATTGGATATTGGTTGGCCTTGATTTCATGTTATAATGTTTGGGTTTTTTTTTAAGTAATTTACCAGGTTTGGATCAGTTGAGGATAAATCCAGGTGAATGATTAAGATCTTTTCAGGTAGAGTTGCCACCAAAATTGGGGCGTCTGATAGTTGATTGTTAACTATCAGGTATAATGATTGGGAGCAGTTGATTTCATCACTGACCAATTGGGAATTTTATTAGCAGTTTTGAGACGAGTGATAGCACCTTTAATAAAAATTTCATTCAGTTGGTTTGCGACCTGCCATAATGGGTAAAGAGTCCCATTACCTAAACATGTTGCTAGCCAAATATGGTTGGTTCACTGTGATCAAGCGGGAAGTTTAGGACACGTTTTTGACTCTTATCAACTCAGGTCTTGAGGATGTCCAACAAAAAAATCTCTAACCTGATGGAGAAGACTGTCGCTGGTAGAGATGTCATAAGGAAGTTTAATGACAACAGCTGCCGTTTCATGGCTGAGGCGCCAACCAAGGAGTTGATTGCCGAAGTCCCACTATAAATTCCATAGCATTACATATTAATAAAAAAGATTTTTCCATTTGGGATATAGATTGTATTCATCTTCAGTTAATTATTATAAAAATTATAATTTATTTGAGGTTTTCCAACAAGGGATGGACATTACTGAAACTCAAAGAGCCATTTTATAAAAAAATTAACCTACTGAACAAAATAGAGTCAACCTCCCAAAATGAGTGAGCAAAACTTGAACGAATGAGATCACAACCAACTAGGTGGGACAGCGGCAAGCCACTCATCCCACCATGGAGGAAGGTGAAGGGGGATCGAGGGGCTCATTTTTGTACCAGAGTCCTCCTCATAGGAAAGAGTGCAGGTCAAGGTGGAGAGTAATGGTGTGGGGTAGCCAGTGACATGTAGTTGGAGACTGATGATTATTGGTTAGTTGTGGTAATTACCTGCAGCAAAAATTGCACCTAAGTACTGGGATAAGCAGTTTTCCACATGAAGGCGGAGGAATGAAGCTGGGATAACAAAGCAGCAATGGCGCAGTTGCTTTTTACTTGTATATTGAAGTGTCAACCACTTTCTGGATGGCAGCAGCTGTTTGTTTGGAGGTTGAGGATGTCACGTTTTCCCTGCGGGGACAGAATCAGGGCAATAATGAGAGGAGGGAGGCCCTTATTTAGCATCGCCACTGACCCTTCAGAACACTAGAAGATGTTGCTAATATCTGTGTGATCAGCTGATGCTATAGTGAGCTGGTGGACAGTTCAGAACACATAGGCGTCCAGCTGGGGGCCATAAAAATGCTGAGTGGTCTGAACGGGATGCTGTACCTGGATAAGTTCTTTAATTTGGACTTCTGAGTCTTCAAAAACATTTCCCACTTCATTGTTTTCATCCAATATGGTCCATGGGTTCAAATCGTACTGGAAATCAGGGTTAGTGAATTTATGGGCTGTGGCTGTCAATTAAGAAATATTGTGGACCAAACCTTTGTACAAGCTGTCTCATGATTGGTTGAAGCACATGTGGCACTGGACTGAGGAGGGGGCTGATTGGCAGCTGTGGGCGCAGCAGTGGCTGCAGGTTTTGGGGGAGGGGGGAAGGATTGTACCCCATACTGGAAAAGCAGTGGGATGTGTGGCGTATTGGGGGCCAAACAGAGGCAACGCAGGTTCTGCAGATGCAGAAAGAAAGGGCATCTATTGCTTGAGTGATCCAACTCAAAGAAGGATGGACAGATAGTCCACCCGCCCTTGACACAGGCCTAGAACAGGTGGTTGGGGGCAGAAGAAATGACAGCGTGGGGGGAGGAATTCACAAAGCAATTTTGTTAAAATTTGGACCGATTGTGGAGAATGCCTGAGGCCCAGTGAGCTGAGAAGCCACATTGGGGACCACAAACTGAAGGATGGGGTTGGAGCCATATGCACTAAACTTTCCATCAACTCCAGATGGAGCACCGTGGGGGAAGGTGAGTGGGCAACCCCACAAACTGAACCACCATGGTGGTGTTGGAAGGGAGCCAGGTGCACGTTGTGGGGATAGGGGTGCCCTGGAAAATTAGGGGCACAGTGGCGGCGTCAGATTTTCAGGTGAAGCTGAGCTCAAAATATCCCTTATAGGGGCAGAAATTGATAAACCTTACAAGAAGCATCGCTGCTTGGGTCATGTTGATAATGGCTTTCTCTGAATATAGGAACAACTACCCATACTCAACCTGAAGGCTGGAATGCAGCTGGGAGCTGGGGAGAATGATTGGGCTGCAATGCATGACCTGGCACATGCAAGGTGGATTTTGAAATCCTTGGACGGAATGAACCAATCCAAGGATTTAGTAGGACTGGACAAAGCAGTCCAAGCGCTTTTCCCACTGGACAGAAAACGCTGGATGGGGTTTTGCCATTGCCCCACATGGGAGCAGCGGTGGAGAATCCAAGGTCATTGGTGATAGAATAGGGAGGTAGGCAGTAGGCATAGGTTTATATAGCTTTTACTTATTTTTAAAATCACTCAAAAGTTCATCTGAGCGGAAAGAAAAGTCTTTTCAGCTAATTATTGTTGTGGTATAAAATAATTGTAAACTCTTTTGTTTGTATAAAGAGTATGGATCTGAGATCTTTAGAAGAGAAGCAGACCTTATATGTGAATCTCCGCAGAATCAGCATAATTAGATGAAAGGCTGGTAACCTCTAAATCTGAGAGTGGATTAGGTTCATCTGGAACTGTGAAGAAGTCCCTATAGTTAAAATAATCAGTGCTTATTACAGATCTAGCGTTGGACCATATTGAGCTTATCTACTCAGCTACAGATAATAGTCATCATACTATTATCAATCACATATCAATTACTATCAAGCAATACGAATTGTGCATATACCAAACCTATGCATTTAATTTCTGGAATCTATCAGGTGATCCAATTTTTAACAATTAAGGTATAGTACAGGTTATAACAACCAGTCATTGGCAACCAGTGGAACATAGTAATTAGAAGCAGCATTAAGAGATGATGAAAATTTATAACTAAAAAATAAGTAGGAAATGGAATCAGGTTTATTAAGAGAAATTATTAAAATTAACAAGCAAAAAACAGTGAGTGAAGCTTTTGTTAAATAAATAGAGGGCTTAGAGAATAGATTGGTGTTTCATGAACTGAAGGTATGCAAGATTAACTGATTCCTGCAGAATGTGATTTCGCACCTAACTCATTTTCAAAATTGATTTCCGCTGGCCAGTTGACTTTCTCTCAATTTTCGCCACTAATTTTTCTCCCACAGTGATTTTGCTTTGTTGAATTAACAAGGCTTTGTTAGCAGGAAACTGGTTGCACCCTTGGCCAGATGAATAGGGGCAATCACATTGGGTCTCAAAGAACTATGTCACCCTGAACCCACTGGAGTTAGACCCCTCTTCTGGCAGGAGGGAAGCACCATGGCGGGTTTCAAACTGATCATAATGCAATAAGAACAAAATCCACCGCCCCTTAATTTAATTCTTTTTTTGCCTATTTGGCAGAACCCAATATGATTGTCAAACTAGATGCCTGCCATTTTACCTCCAGTGACGTCCTCTCACTGCCACCACCTCCACGCACAGCCCCAGATCCGCTGGAGCAGCCCTTCTATGGTGAAAAAGGATAGGAAAACTTAATGGGTACGCCATCACCCACCTCTTGTCCACCACTTGGGCTAAATTGGCCTGGGTACAAGGGGATGGCCGCCTTCTTCTCCTCTTTTTGGTGCATAATGGGAATTATGCACGATTGGGGCACAAGAATGTTCCCATAATTTTACATTATCCTTCCCTCTTTGACTAGGGGGAGCACTACCACTGAGTACTTGGGTGAGTGCTACTTTATTAATAGCCTTGCGCAGCATAACATCTAAGAGCGTGACGACTTCATGGGATGAGGAGTATTAGAGTGCAAAGTGTGAAGGGCCTCCACCAACTCGCCTCAATTGGCACAGTACCTGGTGCTGACCCAACTGTTTTCATACGCTGGGAATTCCTTCCAAGCCATGAGATATTGGACTGGATGGCAAGATCATTGGGAAGCCAAGATTGATTGAACCTCAGCCCCCTCCAATACTTCAACCATGACAGGCACCTGTTCCACTAGGATCTTCTTTTTAAATGGGGACAACTGTGATACGTGGGAAACAAGTTTCTATTTCCAATGTGTTGGGAGCGTTAACCAAAACGCCCCATTGCCCAAGTAAGCCTTTACCACATGGGGACAGAGCGCTTTCTGGAAAATTTCTGGGATGGCACGCATCTGCAGGTTGCTCATTTCCAACATGGCGGGTGACCCCACCATGGTTTCATGGGCCAAAAGACTTTTTGTCTGAAAAAGTATGTAATCACTGATGACCTTGATCAGATGTTCCCAAAACTAGGACTAAATGATCTAGATATAATCCGCGTGATCTGCCGCAGCTAGAACCTCTGGAAAAAAACAAGCCCAACTGAGAACGAGGGGTTGTACCCCAGCATGGCTTTATATGGCAAAAAACTAGTAGATGCATGAGTACCATTATTATACTCAAATTGAGTCAGTGGAAGATAGTACACTCAAGTGTCATGCAAGGCCATTGCGTGACAGCGAAGGTACTGCTTGAGAATCTGGTTAACTGTTTCATTTGACTATCTGACTGAGGATGATATGCAGTTGAGCGACATGGAATGATATTCAAGATTGCCTTGAGTTCATTCCAAAATCGCGCCATAAACTGTGACCCACGGTCACTTAGATCATCCTTTGACAAGCCAAACATTGAAACACATGCCGCATAAAGAGCTAGGCCATCTATTCAGAGGTGATGTCAGAGTAACAAGGGATGTAATAATGCTAACATAGTAAAGCAGTCTACAACTACCATAATAGTGGTAAATCCATTGGTTATGGGAAGATCAACAATAAAATTTAAAGATACTTAGGTCCACAGGCATTACCCCTTATTCAGGGGATGAAGGAGACCATATTTACCTTATTAATATGACTTAGCATGCACGCATTTCACTCAGTTGGTGATTACTAAAAATATCCATGGAAGTGCCATCCAGTTAAATGTCCGCTTAACCAAATTTGGAGATTTCTTATATCCTGAATGACCCATTATGGGGAGAGGTTATGGTGCACCCAAATAAATTCGTCGCAGAGGTGGGGTGGCACCCACAGTCTCAACCAAAAAAAAAAATGTTCCCCTCCGCCAAGGAGTATTGGAACTGCTTATGCATCAGAAGTGCAGATGGTCCATTAACTTAAAACCTTTAAGCAGGCAGTTTGCCCTGCCAAAACATGAGAGATCAGAGGCATGTCCAGATCCCAATCTGCCACTGAAATTGCGGGAGGACGATGGCTAAGCTATAGGTTGGCAAATTACTGTGGTTAACTCCTGCTCATCCGCCTCTGCCAGACTCAACGCAGGGTTGTGACTCAAAAAGTTGGGACTAACATTCAGAGCCCCTTTTATAAACTAGTACTTAAAACTAAACCTACAGAGGTCACAATACATCCAGGCCTGATGATGTGCCAACTTTTGCAGCCTATCAAAAAAACATAAGAGCTTGATAATCCATCCGCATGGTCACCATATGCCACGCTCCCTGCACTAGGTGCCGCCAGTGTGTAAGAGACTACACCACAGCAGTCAGATTTTTGTCATACTTGGCCCAAGCTGTTCAGATTCTACGAACTTGTGCAAAAAAATAACCAATTATAAGCTCCAAACTATTATGCACCTGTAACAATACCAACCCTTACATTGGCAGATGAGGCATCACATGCTACAAAAAATGATTTGTTAAGGTCCACGTGTTTAAGATTGGGAGGTGCCAAAAAAACCACCTTGATGGCATCAAATTCCCGATGGCATTCCTTCATCCAGAGAAATGGAACATTCTTTTTTTTAGTACTAGATGGTCCCAACCCGAGGGAGGTAAATGGAACATTCTTTCCAGTCAGGGAATGGAGCAGCTCGGCCAGCTTTAAGAAAGAGAAAATAATTTCCTCAAAAATGATAATGTTGCCCAAGAAGCTCCGCAACTTCTTCTTAATCGCAGGAGTGGGACATTCAAGTTTGCTCATAAGCTTTCTAGGATGGAGTAACTATCCTTCAGGACTTAGGATACCTAAAAAGGTAACCTTTTCTGGAAGAATTAACACTTGGACGGCTTTATGTAAAGCTCTACCTTTTGAAACGCAGCTAGCCTCCTCCAAGTTTTTTTTATGCTTCTCAGAGTAGAGGAGTGAACAAGGGTATCATCAATGTATGCAACCGCACAAGTGAATCTGAGGTCACTAAGCACATTGTCAATCGTCTGTTAAGACGTGGCTGGGGCATTTTTCAGGCCAAAGGGCATCATGCGGAACTGAAATATGCCCTTATGACCTGAATCTCTGTAGTACATTCCTGGCCCTCTGCCACTCAGATCTGGTTACATGCATTCATGAGGATTATTTTTACTAAATCCCAGGATTTTGCAATTTACTATATAATCATTTGCTCAAGGGTGAGAGGTTAGGATTATGAACGGTGATTTATTTAAATTCCCAAAGCAACGCATGAGTGCAACGTAATGTCAGCCTTCTGAGCAAAAAAGTATAGGTGACGCAATAGCGTATGGTTTATTAAACACCCACCCCTATCTTGAGCATATTGTTTAAACATACTTATAACGCCTTGTCCTCCTGTACCATTTAAGGATAAAACGGACAGCTGATGTTGATCATGGCTACCATCTAATGAAAAGGCAAGTGATATTCATAGTGCAGCAAAGGCGATTAGCCTTTTCCAATTAAAAATATCTCAATAAGCCACTAATGTTGGGCAAATATGGTGGAAGGCCCACGGGAATGAGGAGCGACGTGATAACTTCTTCCCATTCTATTGAAAGCGTAAAAGGGGAAACTAGCTTTACAACTGGGTGTTTTCAAAGTACAGAATATTAGAGTCCGGTATAAATCTCATCTGATGCTGACTCCACAACACTCAAACCCAGAACAACTTGGAAGAGCAGATCTAGCACTTACAAACAATTAAACCACAGAAACAGAACTGGTATAAAAAAGACACGGGCTACATATTTTATATGATACCATTGGAGAGGAAGATGCTATCAACATGGACGCCCCCGCTTTCAAATCCAAATCGTGATCCTGCGCTAGTTTCTTTTTTATAAAGTTTCCCTCCACTCCTATATCTATCAGGGCCTCAATTGACACCATGTTTGCACATAAACAAATTTCTAGCAGTAATAAATAATAGGCGAAATCTTGTTTATTGGCAACTGTACAGGATTTTACCATCTGGGTGGTATTAATCATGGACCGTCTGGAGAAGATGAATAAATTGAGGAATTAGCACCCACCGTGGAAAAAAAATTCTCAAATTTTTCGCACTGGGTGCTGACAACCTGGGGATCAAAGGATTTAAGGGCACCAGGTTCATCGCGGGAACCACCTCACCAACTGGCACCAGGGCTGGGGAAGAAGAAGCAATGGGCATATGTGACACTAAAGCATCCTCTGGTACTAAAACACGTACCTGGAAGCTTAGATAGAACTAGGACACTGAGTAAGCAATATTGGGCACACTTAATGGTCATTTAACAACCCCTTTTAAACCTCTTTGGTTAGGTAATCTATTACCAGCACCTCCCACCCTGCCCAACACCTGCTGGAGCATAACACCAATAGAGGCTGCCATCATGAACATCTGATCCAGTTTACTCACCTGCATGTCCCAGATAGAATTATTATAAGACAAGTGGTATAAGGCAGCATGATGTACTACTACCAATACATCCAACTGGAGCCCCAGTCCAGGGGCATGGCCACGGAAAGCTTATATTAATGAAGCCAGATCAGACAATTAGTACCCAGAATAAAAATTTGGTTTTAAAGAGCGTTTGCAATACTGGTTCCTGCACTATTAAAGATATCAGCATAATCATTGAGGGAAAACCTCCACTTGGTTGGCTGAGAGTAAGATTCCGTGCACCCAGAGATGAGCGTCCCCCCATGACATCCAAAAAAGCCACACTCCACTGAACATCTGTCAGAGAGTCTGGAGCCATTTTGTTGGCTAAAAATTGCACCTGAAAATTATTTAAAGTGTCCAACAACTGGTTCACAATCTCCACGGATGGATCTGATGAACCTACCCACAAGGGCTGGATGATACCAGAACTGGAGCCTTTGGAATGATTTACTCAGTCAGGAGCTCACCACCACCCCATGAAAACACCCAACAAATGTGACAACTGACCACATGAACAGATCCAGGCTAAGCACTGGCTACAGTTGCATATGGTATGCTGAGACCATCACATCACCATCTTTAAACAGAAGGGTAGAAATGGTGGACACTAAGATTGAGAAATTATGTCACAGAAATGGAAAACAAAATTGAGACTGGACTGCCAGTTGAGGTTTGGGAACACCTAGAAAGCAACCCAGAATGCCAGGGGCATTCCTGTCCAAATGAATTGGTAATTAGCATGGAGTGAAGCAATTAGGGAGCAGTGACTGATGATCACTGTCACCATCATTACTACTAGTAACCAAACCATGGCTGCTGTAGTAGCAGCGGATTCCACCATGGTTAACTTCCTTAGAACCCACAGAGGGCTTTAAATGTGTAGAGTTGCCACGAGTAGTTTAGCATGTGGTAAGCTCCTGGAGCCTCGCCAGTGGGGAGAAAATGATCTCCAATAGTAAAAGTATGTCCTGATGCTAGAGGCGTCCACAAGCGGAGACATACCCAAAAGGCCAATAACTCAATAAATTTATTTGAGGAGGGTAGGCTGCAATGTCATAATAATGGTCAGCATGGCCCAGTCTGCAATAGAAAACATCTTCTAATGGTTGCTCTGAAAGGTTTGTATACTGTGCTAAAGTCATTGCTATTAAACAGAATAGAGCACAAAAATAATAGTGTGTCCATAGCTACTCAGGCATCTTAGGAGATACTGAATATCAAAGAGATTCCTACACTGAATATTCTCAGCTGGGTTTCATTCCTAAGGAGTGGCAGCACATGATTGCTAATCTGTTCTAGCTCTGGGGTGTCCTTACTGACAACCATGGCACCAGATTTCTGAATTCTAAGATATATTTTTCAAAAGCTTAAGAAGTACTTCAGAACTATTAAACTTTATTGGGGGATTTTAAAAGATAAAGTTGCTCTAAGTACCTTCACTTACTAGTTGATATACTTTATTAAAGGGAACTGGGGAATATTGCTTAAGGAAGATCCCAAGGAGTCTGAAGACAGCTTGGCACTTGGTATCAAGTAATGGGAATTTGAATCATAATTCACATCTAGACCCATTCTAGACCATCTGACAAGATTTGGGCTGTCCCAAAAACTTTTAAATAGTTTTTGATTAAATAAAATATTTATTTAACTGAGGCAAGCTGACCAGGGGACAGGCATTACCAAAAGAAAGAAATGAAAGAAAGAAAGAAATGACATGAAACCTGAACAGGGTCAACTCCATCGAAGAAAGTTTTTCCACCTCCAGATTGGGACTCAAATTTTTCTGGTTACATCACGGGTAAAGTTTTCATGTTATTAGACCTACTAGCCGCCAATAGCTTCTTTGGCTGGCACCCCAATCAATGTGCAAAGGGTGGGAATCGAACCCGCAACCTTCAGGTTGGTAGCCATACGCCCTTACTGACTCGCCTTCCACCCCCTTTGACCCGAGTTAGAACCTCGATCTAGAGGCTTTTTTTTAAAAAAATTATTCAAGGTGGGTCGACCTTGGGACAAATATACCATACTGAGAATGTTTTCTAGCCAGTAGAGGTTTTGAACTCAAAACCTGCACTAGGGGTGGAAGCAGTTTTAACCGCTCAGCTAACCACCCTTCTATTAAATCAAATTTTATTACCTTTTATTCTCTCTGAGAACTTGTGAACTATGGGTCAATATTAACATTTTTGGTGGTATGTCATATATGAAATTTTAATTTAGATTTTTAATCAATTTTTGAGGGTCAAGGCCCTCACAACCTGCATTTTAAACCTTAGAATTCACCTTAGGGGAAACTAAAGAAATTTGGTGATCAGGAATAACCTTGACTATCAGAGACATTGTGAACCTGGGGATAAAAGTACTTGGTAGTAGTAGTGGCAGAAATGATGAAATCTTAGAACTGGAAACTGGGTAGGAAAGGTAATTTTTTAAGAACAAAGATATTAAAAATTGACTGACAACCATAACAGTGAGGTACGTTTGTCTTAAGTACTAGAGGGATTAGGGTAAAATGGGGTTTCATGAACTAAGGGTATTGCAATAGCAACTGGTTCCAGGAAAATGAGATTTTGCAACTAACTAGATACTGAATAAATTTTTTTTCTGTCCCAATTAATCAATTTAGTTTTACCACTAGATTTTTCCTCTTACCACAATATTCTTGGTGGATTCGTGACGCTTCATTCAGCAGGTGACTAATTGCACCCATGGCCAGGCTATATAGGGGTGATCACATTGGTTAAAAGGGATTTGTCACTTAAACCCATTGGAGTTGAATCCCCTTCTCTGGCGAGAGGAAAGCATCCTGGAGGGTTTTTGAACCCAATAATACTTTGCCTGGCTCAATCCTGCTGCCCCTCAAGATATTTTGATTTTTTCACCTCTATAGCAGAACCTAAAATAGTTGACAGGATAGATGCCTGCCATTTTCCCTCTGGCGGTGTCCTCTCACCACCGCCACCTCCATGCACACCCCAGATCTGCTGGATCAGCTCTTGCATGGTAAAATAAGGGGAGGGGGCAACCTTGAGGTGTGTCAGACATTTGCTCTCTCAACTGAAAAGGAAGAATGTATTGGGATGAATATAGCCAAAATGAGGAAATGTTGTCCATTTACAAGTTTGCAATGAACCTAAATGTGATTTTAAAAATAATGATATAATTGACCAAAATACCCTGTTGATTCTTGGTAGAAACCCACACATTGGGGTATCACAATTTTGAATAATTATCGGGCTGCAACCATAAAATCAGCAGTTGGATTACTTTGACCATGCAACAGACCATGGGATGACCATTGGAAAGTATGTCCCCAAACACCATCAGGTCCTTCAAAGCACCTACGCGGGGACCACCCCCTTTTATAGGCGTGGCAGAGGTCCCCCAAGGTGAAAGTATTTTATCAAGTGGTGATTGGCTGAAATACATTAAATCAATACTGCTTGGGTACATTCTGCCCCAAAACCCCATCTCAACTTATCATTTTGCCAAAAAGTAACTGAAATTTCCTAAGGTCTATTAAGAGCGTATACCATATTTCCTAATTTGGAATGCGTCTAAGCTATATTGAACCTATATTCAAATTCCCCCCAAAAAAGTTTATTATAATCAGTCTAATATCAAGAGGGATCAATTTTTTTTACCCCGCACTGATAATAACCCAAGAACTAAAGTTTTTCTTTGTATTTATTTATTAAATTTTATCAAAACTTTTGTGGGGTCTGGCAGCATAAGCACCAGCGAGCACCCATAAGCTGGATTCCTACAAGGTGGTATGCTGCCATCCACCTCTCATCCATCATATGGGCCAAATCACCCTGGGTTTTGGGGAAACAGCCAACTTCCTTGCCCCTTTTGGTGTTCAAAAGGAATTCTGTGTGATTGAGGCACAGGGGGTGCTCATCTAGACAAATGCTACCAGGCAGGAGTCTCGTTTGTCACTGCAGTAGTTGAAAGTTTCAAGTACTGTACTAATAAGGGCATTAGGCATGACCAAAAAATTACTTATTTTAAAACTTTACCAGATCACTTTTTGGCTCCTTTTTTTAAAATTGATGCTAAAGCACAAAAGAGACTTTACCTTGATGACAATACCATGGACTCTCAGGGATTTAAATTACATGGACAACCTGAACTTCAGTTATGGTGATACCCACCAAACCATTACCTAATCAAAAAAGTTTAATATAATATTGTGATTACTTTTGTTAACTCATTCAAGATAGTGCCAATCCTATACCCTCTACTACCATGTTACATGTCAACTTTATGCAAGCTAAGGCTAGATTTTAGGACTTTGGTATATTTTAATATAAAACTGACATCATAGGCTCAATAAGAACGTAAGATTCAAATAATTCTAACAAATGCACAGTAACTTTAAGTTCCTTAATCTAATTACCAAATATTAACATTTAGTGTTACAAATTATTAAGAAAGATTAACAACTTTTACTTTCTAA
The DNA here is from genome assembly GCA_022478985.1 of Massospora cicadina. Taxonomy (NCBI): domain Eukaryota; kingdom Fungi; phylum Entomophthoromycota; class Entomophthoromycetes; order Entomophthorales; family Entomophthoraceae; genus Massospora; species Massospora cicadina. The sequence continues at coordinate 164,125 of JAKSZP010002656.1, forward strand.
TAAGTCTAGCATATGAGACATATAATATTTCTAATTTAACTACAGTGGCATAACTAAACACATTATTATAGAGGAAGTGAGCGCTAATCAAATAAAGCTTTTTGTGGTAGGCTAGGTTTAAAAATAAATAAATAGGTATCTTAGTAGCATTATAATAAAGAGTAAAGTGTTTTCTAAAAAAGCTTAGAAACGCTCATCTTCTCTTTATAGTTTCCAAGCCGCCTTTTCCCTAAAAATTGCAATTGATCCTAAAATGTTGATCTTTATATAAAAATGATCAGTAGGATATGTGGAGGCAACCTTTATGGCAGTTTGAGAATATAAAAGCAAAACCTTTAGCTTAGGGTAAATGCCATCAATATACTGAGGCTAGTGGCAATAATTGCATATAAGTAGTAGTTATTTTTTAAAATTCTACATAAGTATACCTGAGTACTATTCCACTTCTCAGAACTCAGGGGAAGCTCTGATATTACTAATATATAATATAAATTTAAATTTTCAAAGTTACACCCCCTTTGATTTTTCTACCATGTGCCTTTTCTAATTGTTCATGTTTCTTTTATTGAGTGAACACTTTGATTACATTACTAAAACAAAGTTATGTAGTCTTCATAGTGATGGAAAATATGCTAGCATATAATTAAATATTTGCATTAGTGAGTGTTTACTATATAAATACTATCATTTAAATTTATAAGGGTCATAAATTTACCAACTGCCTCTAATTACAATCTTTAATACCTAATGGATTTGTCAGATAGGTGTATTCCAGGGTCCTATAACCTTAAAGAATAAATTTACGTTTTACAAATTTCTGGATATTTATTTTTCCAAACAGGTCACACTTTATCTGAGGAATAAAATTAAGTATGTTTGTCATCAAATTTCAATAAAGATATATCTTTATAATTATGATGACATTTGTTCACTATTCTAGAATATACATCACCAATAGACTAAGGATTTCTAACCTTTGACAAGAGCTATATAGTATAACAGGCCAGAGATTTAGATATGATATACCAAGGCTTCCTTCTCCAGTATTGTATTAAAAGGGGATTATTTTTATTAATGAAATTTACCTAAAAGAAAATGAATTTGGTATTTAAAGTATCTAGATTTAAATATAATTATTAATAAAGCATCTTATATTATAAGTTTACACAGATTATCAATCTTAGAAGCAAACATGTACACAACCAAACTTTGACAACTCTGAAAATCTTTTTATATGGTTATTAGGGTTAATTACCTCCTGTTTATCTAGAACTAAACTTACCATACCCAAGGGCTCATATTCTGATGCTTAGAAAACCAACAGACTCATGACCTCACCTCTGGAGGAATATAATGATTGTTAGACCTCACCAGAGTCCTGTTACCTAACTACTCGATCGCCTTCTGGTAGGAACTCATATATCACATTTTTCAGAAAAAAGATGTACCAAAAACCTAGCTTCAATTGGATATAAAGAAGTCTCAATGACTTCTTAAAGGCCAAAAGACACCGTTGTTCTGAGTATACTGGAGGAAGACCTGCCATGAGATAAATAAATAAGTTTTTTATGAAACATAGTTACTAAACCAAAGGATAAACTCAAGCAGGAAGCATGTGAGCCCAAGTACTAAGCATCTGTTTGTTGGAGTCAGTCATAGTTAAGGGTATCTTTGAAGAAAATCAACCTTTCATCTATCTTTCAGAATGTCATTGTGGTTTAAAAGCTTGTGATCTTGATGTGTGATTATCAGGTTTTTCTTGCTGCTCACCATACACCTATAGACAACAGTTACTTTAGTTGTGGTATCATCATCATAGTATGCATTGGTGAAGACATAAAAGTCCTACTTACGTTAGTAAGCGTCTGAGTTATAATAAGGAGATTAGACTAAATTAGGTGGCTGGTACGCTGGGGCTACCCCTTGTGCTCCTGCATGCTTACGTAGGTGGTTGAATGAACAGAAACCACAAAATTGATGGCACAACTAGATCAGTGAGAAAGGGTTGTGCCTCTATTAGCCTTAGTTGGGTGAACTTCAGGAATTAGAATTATTAGTTTAACGCGTAAAAGTGAGATGTTGGGAAATTTTTAAATATAAAACTTAGATAAAAGTAAAAAACAACCCACAAAGTAAAAGTAGTTGGGTAGTATACCTTTGGGATGGGGCGAGGATTTAGTAAATTTAATATGCATTAAAATGTGCCAGAGCTATACTGTAAGTCCCAGGGATTGTCCTCTGGGTGTCAATAGGGCCATTTTACCATTCCTGAGCAAGAGGGCACCAAAGAGGATGGCAGTACCCCTCGTTACTCAGGGTGATCTTTCTCACATGGTAGATGAGCGCTGGGTAACAGCCCTCCCACTTTGTATACCACTTCCAGTACCCACACTCTCCTCAGCAGAACTGCTACGAGTAATTAGTGAAGTCTGTGCTGAGATTGATAAAATAAAATCAATTGTAACCAATTCAAGTGGCAATCAGCCTGATGCTCAGATTTAAAGTGGTCAAAAAGTATGAAGACTGATCTATTAGCCAGAATGCCCAATGGTTGCAATTTGGTTAACATGGCAATTGGAAAAATCTCCCCTCCCAAATCCGTCAGGCACTACCCCCAATGGGCAGTTAATAGCATTAGACACCATCGATGAGGTTTTGAAGCTTCCTGTGGGCAAATTGGGCATAACGCCTGATGCGATGCCACTGACCAAATGAATGGTCCAGTGACTGAGAATGGGTGGGTTGGGTGTCCTGAACCCGTTCCCAAACCAAATGGGCCCATCCCTATGTGAGGTGTCCTTGGGGGATTCCTGCCACTCATTGGTCCAAACGCCATCATGCCAACTGTCAGAAATGTAGCCAAGCCTTGATTTGGACATTTGAGGTCAAACTGACAGCAACTTGGCCTGCCACTGAATTTTTTGATGGAGGTTCCCAGGAAACTAACCCGCCCATTCCCGAATAATCTTCTGGTTAGGTCAAATTTGTGGGACCCAATCCCAGCTTATTTCTCCCCAAATTGACTACTATTTAATCAGTCGCATTGCACTGAAATTGTTGGTCAATTTTTATTTTTAATTTTTCCATTAAAAAAACTTCCCCAAAAATTTAGTTTTTATATGTTAAAAATTAAGCCGCCTTATCCGCCAACGTTCTCATACCCCTCAGGGTTAACAGCCATGTGCATCCGGTACTCTATTTTGTGCCTATATGAGATTCTGGCTCACTTGCAGATATTGGTAGAACTCCTTTCCAGTTCCATATTTGTCATATCAGCAGCAGTGCCCTGGGCATTCTGGGTTGTTGTTTGGGTGCTCTGGCACCCTGACTGGCAGCCCAGTCTAATTCTTACTTGCTGTTCGCCTGACATAATCAATTTAACCATTATTATTAGCCATTTTCGCCTTTCTCACGTGTATTGGCGCAGCAATGGTTCCTTCTTTTCAACTGAATCAGGTTGTAAAGAAGATTATCTCTGTCCACATTAGTCCAGTCCCACTCTAAAACTCCAAAACCATACCCCATAGTTGCCGCGGCTATTTGCCCATTGGTTTCCCCTGACCCCACCACAATATCTTTGGTATCTCTGGATTCATCCACAACTACCAATAAAGAGAACTCCGCTTACTTCTTTGTAACCATGAAGATTATTGTTGGGTCCCATCACGTCTCCTTTGAGGCTCTGGTGGACACTGGAGCCGCGGGAAATTTCATGAGTGTAGAACGGCCCAGCAAAAGGAACTTGCCATGTATGCAGGCCCTTTGGTGATGGTTGCATCTTCAGCCTACCAAACCTCATACCTGGTACGTTGCCCAGTCACTTTTTCAATACACCAATTCAGCTTCTGTGATCATTTTTTGGTCATGCCAAACTTGGTGTTTCCATTGATCTTAGGTGTGGGGTGGTGGCGCTGACAACAGGTTAAGATTCACTTAGAGTCTAATACGTTGTTGTTTACCAATAATCATCTGGAGGGAGGATTTCCTTTGATTGACACCCTTAAGAAGATACAAGGAACCAGCTCTATCACTACCATAGTCACTTCTGCGGGCATTCTGGCCAATTCTACGAGAGCTAATGCATTATCAGAGAATCTTTGACATGAAAAAGGTGGATCATCTGCCTATGCACACTAGGTTTGATTATGGGTTTCAAACGACCATGAAGCTGGTGAAAATCAACTGCCCGTTATATCCCCATAAAGTTGAGGAAGAAGTTGCACTCAATACCTGGTTGGACATTATGTTGATAAAAAGGCTGGCTGTTCAAGGAGACCTACCCGTCACCTCCCCCCATCGTCTTCACCAAAAAAGTGGATGGTTCTCTCTGTCCCTGCATGGATTACGGCCATTTGAATAAAATAACGGTTTCTGATACCTACCCATTGCCTCTGGAGCAGACAATAAGCCAGGCAATCGCCAAATCCCATGTGTTCTCTAAGCTGGATCTGGTGAACGCCTTCAACCAAATTTGAGTAATGGAAGGTCAGGAATGGGTAACAGCTGTATAGACGAAGTGTGGCATTTTCCAATTTCGTGTAATGACTTTTAGACTGAATAATGCTCTCACTAAATTTCATCAGATGATTGACAATGCACTGGGTGACCTCTGGTTCACCTGTGCTGTTGCATACATTAATGATATTCTGGTTCACTCCCTGACTTCCAAGCAACATTCTATTGACTTGGAAGCGGCGGTGGTCGCCTTGCATAAATCAGACTTGTTCCTCAAAGCTTCCAAGTGTGAGTTTTATAAGGAGGGAGGTTACTTTCCTTGGGAACCTGGTTCTTAAAGATGTTGTCGCAATCCCTCCCAATAAGTTGGAAGATATCCAGGAGTGGCCAACCCTGACTAACCAGAAACAACTACAGAGTTTCTTGGGAACCATCATTTTCTTAAAGAGTTCTCCCCGCACTTTCACAGCTCGCCGCCCCACTCCACCCACTCACAGGGAAAAACGCACAATTTTGCTGGATGGATGAATGCCAACAGGTGTTCAAATCAATTAAAGAAGTGTTTTTATCCCCTCCCAATTTAAAACATGCTGATCCCACCAAGCCATACATTGTTGCCTGTGACGCGTTGTCAGTAGCTGTTGGAGCAGCGTTGCTCCAGGAGCACAATAGTTTGGAACACCCAGTCGCCTACTTTTCCCAAAAGTTTAACTCTACGGAGCAGTCTTGGGCTATTTAAAATAAGGAGTTGGCAGCCGTTGCATGGGCCCTAACTCATTAGAGGTACCTGTTACAGGGTGCTCAACATGAATTAACGGTTCGCATGGATCACCAGGCCCTGTTGTACTTTTGTAAACCCCAAAAATTGGCAAACCAGAAAGCTTGAACCTATCAGGACCTGTGCAGTTTCAATTTCAAATATGAATTTGTAAAAGGTGCACTAAATGTACTCCCCAATTTCTCAGCCGCAGCCCCATCCACAGTTCCGCGGATCCAGAGGAAGTGGATCTCATTACTGTAATTCCTACCACCCAAATCTTTTCGATTGATCACCCTGTCTTTTCTTCTGTCACTCTAACCCCCGATGCTCCGTTAGTTACTCAGGTCTTAGCCAGTAAAATGGCCTGCCCTGAGGGCGTGGAGTTGGTTGAGCAGTTATCTCACCAGAAGCATAAACACTCCCTATACTCACTGAAAAAGTCTCACATATTTTAGATCTCGCGTTTGGGTTCCTCCCTCCTTCTGAACTGAAGTATTCCGCGCACATCACGATCCCCCACAGTTGGACACCCTGGTGCTAAGAAATGCATCAATTTGATCAAACGGACCTACAATTGGGTGGGTTTGACAAAGGAAGGTCTGGCTTAGATCGCTGACTGCATCACTTGTGCTCGGGCTAAGTCAGTCCGCTCTGGTAGAAACAGTCTGTTACACCCCTTAAAGCAGACTGAGGGCCCATGGACATTGGTGTCCATGTATTTTATTGTCAACCTCCCCTGCTCTAACAGGTTCACAGTGGTGATGGTGGTGGTGGACTGTTTTACCAACTTTTCCCTTTTTATTCCCTGCCATTCCACGATTATGTCAGAGGAAACTGCTCATCTTTTTGTGCGTCATGTGTTCTCATTGTTTGGTCTCCCCAGGAGATTATCAGCAATTGCGGTACACAGTTCATGGCGCAATTTTGGAGTGAGCTCCTTTCTATCCTAAAAATATCCCCCTGCCATTCCACAGCGTACCATCCCCAGTCCAATGGACAGACCAAGCGAGTCAACCAAGTCATCAAACAATGCCTGCGTTGTTATACTGTGGCTGCCCAAGACACCTGGGCCAGTGATCTTCCCCTCGCCCAATTTGCCTATAACAATGGAACGCATGCATCAACGGGATTTTCGCCCTATGAGGCAACCTTAAGTTACAACCCTTCATTTTCATTTGGTCCATGCTTACAACCGGAGGTCCAAGCTGCCGCAGATCATGCTGAACATATTAAGTCAACTCGTTTCTTGGTGCGGGAACACCTCACCAAAGCTATTGATGACTACAAGAGGTTCGCGGACCATAAGTGGCTCCTGGGTCACGACATTACAGCGGGTTCCTATGTTATGCTTGATACCCGCCATTTACATGTTCAAGCGCTTTCTAGTAAGTTTGTGAGTAAGCGTTCTTGCCCCCATTTGGTGGAAGAGGTCTTGAGTAATGGCGCATTCCAGTTGAAGCTTCCAGCTCACTGGAAACAGCATCCCATCTTCCACGTTTCCCACCTGTCACCCTTCAAGTGTACAGTTCCTGCAGAACCTGAACCAATCATCATTGAGGGTGTGGAAGAAGCTGAGGTGGAAAACATTTTGGCATCCCATAAGTCCTGCCAGTCCTTCCAATACCTCGTGGCTCATAAAGGTTACCCAGCTTATGAGAACAGTTGGGCAAGGCTCGCGATTATGAAAACTGTATGGAATTGGTTAAAGCATTTCACAAATCCTACCCCACAACTCCCGCCCTCCCCAAAAAGTCGTGATATTATGGAAATCAAGTTGCCCAACGCACAAGAATGTGGCTCTCATGCAGTTCCCCGGTGGTGGGTTCTTTCCTTGGAAAAAGGAAAGGGTAATGTAAGTCCTGGGGAACATCCTCTGGGTGTCAATAGGGCCATTTTCCCATTCCCAAGCAAGAAGGCACCAAAGAGGATGGCAGTACCCCTCATTACTCAAAGCGATCTTGCTCACATGGTAGATGAGCGCTGGGTAACAGCCCTCCCACTTTGGATACTGCTTCTGGTACCCACACTCTCCTCAGCAGAACTGGTATGAGGAATTAGTGAAATCTGCACCAAGATTGATGAAATTAGATTGTTTGTAACCATTTTGAGTGGCAATCAGCCCGATGCTCAAATTTCAAATGGTCAAAAAGGTATGAAGACTGATCTATTAGCCAGAATGCCCATTGGTTGCAATTTGGTTAACATGATGATTGGAAAAATCTCCCCCTCTAAATCTATTGGGCATTACCCCCAATGGGCAGGTAATAGCATTAGACACCATCAATGAGGTTTTGAAGCTTCCTGTGGGAAAATTGGGCGTCGCGCCTGTTGTGATGCTACTGACTGAACGAATGGTCCAGTGACTGAGAATGGGTGGGTTGGGCGTTCTGAACCCGTTCCCAACCAAATGGGCCCATCCCTATGTGGGGTGGCCTTGGAGGATTTTTACCACTCGTTGGGCCAAATGCCATCATGCCTACCATCAGAAACGTAGTGAGCCTTGGTTTGGACGTTCAAGGTCAAACTGACAGTGACTCAGCCCGCCGCCGAATTTTTTGATGGAGGTTCCCAGGGAACTAACCCGCCCATTCCCAAATAATTCGCTGGTTAGGTCAAATTTGCGGGACCTGATCCTGGCTTGTTTTCCCCCAAATTGACTACTATTTAATCAGTCACATTGCACTGAGAAAATTGTTGGTCAATTTTTCTTTCTTAAATTTTCCATTGGAAACTTTCCCAAAAATTTAGTTTTTATATGTTAAAAATTAAGGCGCCTTATCCGTCAACGTTCTCATACCCCTCAGGGTTAACAGCCATGTGCATCTGGTACTTTATTTTTGTGCCTATATGAGATTTTGGCTCACCAGCAGATATTGGTGGAACTCCTTTCTGGTTCCATATTCGTCATATCAGCAGCAGTGCCCAGGGCGTTCTGGGTTGCTGTTTGGGTGCTCTGGCACCCTGACTGGCAGGCCAGTCTAATTCTTATCTGCTGTTCGCCTGACAGGCTGCAGCTACTCATCTATCATCCAAGTTATGACTTGATTATTAAACTTGACAAGAGGCAGAGCTTCTGGATTGATGCCACTCTTAGTTTTACAGGGTGTAAAGTCCTCTCCATCTTAAAAGCTGGGACCTGTAACTTGTAATATTTTTTATATACAAGTTCCACGCTCCCCTCTGGTGCTATGCCAGAGCGTAGTTCTTATTGAACGTTGGCAGCTTAATTGCCACGATAGCAGCTGTTTGGTGGGGTAATAGATGGTGAATAATGATTATACTTAAGAATTTTTTGTAATTAGCTCATAGTAGTTAGTATAATCCTTAAAAGGTACTCAGATATTTTTATAAGCTGAGTACCCTATCTATGACATTAGGTATTATATCGCTCTAGGGTCATCTTAAGTCCAAGAACTTTTTCATTTCTGATTCCAGTGTTTCTTTTTTTTTAGTACTAGATGGTCCCAACCCAAGGGGATTCCAGTGTTTCTTCAACTAGGATAAAATCAACTTCCACTGATTTTTTAATGGGGAAAAGGACTGTGCAGGGAAGATGATAAGGATCTTCCAATGCATTGGCAGCTCCAGGTAGAATTATCATTTGATCAAAACTTTATAAAGAGAATGACCCAGCTTGTTTGCAAGCCAACAATCTGGCATGTGACTTTGAAGTGATATTCTTTGAGCCACCATCATTAGATCGCATACTTGGTTTTAGAGGCAGCGTGGAGCTTCTTGTCAGCAAATCTCTTGGAACAATTATTTGATTTATTCAAGCAATTCTGGACATTTTTGATGCACTTTTCTGTATATGCGCTGTGAATAAACTGCTGCTGTATTGTTACTGAAACTTTTGGAGCTAAAGTCAAAGGCGAGATTGTACCCCAAGTTGTCATACATTAGTGATGCCCCTGTTGACGGATTTGTAGTGTTATTGTATAAAACTAGGCTAGAGGGAGGCACCTGCACATGTGTCTTTAGTTACAGTAGCATAGCATCGTAGGTACTCTAAAAATGGTGTTTTTGTTCCATCTGGCCATTAAATTGGGGGGGGGTATGGTAAAGATCTATTGGCTTGACTTTTACATGTCACACATAGACTCCAAAAATCTTAAGATAAACTGAGGCCTTTTGCAATAGTCACTTCCTGTGGCACTTCAAACAGTTGTAAACGTGGGTTGTAAACAGATACACCATGTTTTCAACCATAATTATTGTTAGATAAGGTAAGGAAAATGGAATAATTCACTAAATGATCTATTATAAATCTCTTTAAATACCTTTATTTGGAATCCACACAGTAAAATCTACAGAAATTGAGGTATAAGTTCCTTTTTCCTGTTGTAGGGGTGGCAGACCATTTCTCTCTGTCCTACCAGATATGGAGTGGGTGTAAGAATAAGCTTTCTATTAAACAGGAACGGCCTCCTGAATACATTTCATCCATAACCACTTTATAAAGTTGACAAAAGTTTCATACCTGGGTGCACCATTATTGGTATCACAACGGTCCTTTTTTTAGTACTAGTGGTGCCCAACCCAAAAGGGGGAGCCACCATGCATCTTTATTCGCAAATGGGCCAAACAAAAATATTATCATAAATTAAAAAAATCCCTAGATATAGTCCCTAGGCTATCAGCCTAGGAAGCCATATCAGATGGCGAGGAGGCTTTGGGGAAACTTTTGTCCAGCGCCTGCTTTAGCTGGCGGACCATGGCGGACAGCATTGGAGTGGGAGCATCAGTGACATGGGGCATAATGTGGTATAGTTGGAGGTCATCTTCATCAATGAGGCTGGCAGTGTCCATCGCCTCAACTATTGAGCATGTTGATGCTCAGCAAAAATGATGAGAGCCAGCACACAAATAAATGACTTAATGCGCTGGCAGGTTTCAGAATAATTGGGGTCAAAAAGAGAAGTTTTTGCTGCATTGACGCATGCGCAGCTCACACCAAAAGCAAGCTCCTCGGTTTCATACTTCGCATCTTCCTCAAAATCATGAGGAAAATTGGGGATAAGAATACCCTCAACAAGGGGCTACATTGCCCTATGGAGTTGCTGGCGGAGGATGGTGTTGGCCGGGGCAGCTGCAGCCGCAACTGCCATTTCATTAGTATTTTTAATAAATGGGAAACCCGTTTTTTGGATAAAAATTGTGGGAATGCAATATGAGAGGGTCATCACAATGTTCCTTTATGATGCAGAAACACAGGGAAGGGGGAAGCATACTTTTTTAAAAAAAGGTTACCTCTTTTTTAGAAACTCGTTTGTAGGGGCCTTACTAAAGTCAAACTTTATTATAAGATTGCAACCCTCAAAGTCTGAAGACTAAGATGCTAACACAGTTAAGGAGGGAATTTTCTTCTGCAGATGAGGTTGGGAAAGATTCCCTTAAACCAACCAGACCAGAGGCTCAGAGGATATTATGTTACATTTGGCATTTTGGTAAGATGGGTTTAAGTTGGGACTTGGTATTGAGAATGCTACTGCGGCAATGTCTAGAAGTGATAAGGTAACACTTTAGCTGATTGTGATTACAATGACTAACTAAGAGTCATTTTTAGAATCAGAACTCTTTTAGGGAATTTGGCTAAGGATGTCTTTCAAGATGTGTGTGGACCTCTTAACAAACTCATCTTTGAAAACAAAAGTTTAATGATCCTGGTGTGTCTGATCATGCCTGTGTACCCACTTTTATAGTTTGTGATAGTATATGAGTAATTTATGAGCCATAAGCACAGCTATAGTATGTTTAACTCTTTGCAGTAGGTAACTCCTTTGCAATTAGAACCAGAAAGCGGCAGCAAACTCTTTATCTTAGATAGTCAATGTGTGGTCAATCACAATATACTTTCTTGTAAAACTGCAACGGGTGTTCTTTGTCATGCTCTAAGACCAAGACAGCCCCCACCACCCTATAAGAGGCATCATACGCCATGATGAAAGGTTTGCCCTTACCATTGTACCCTAGAATTGGTTAATGCCTCAGAATTTACTATTGCATTAAACGCATGCTGCTACTCAGATGAATAAATGAATAGTACATAATTTTCAAAGAAAATTTAGTATTTAATCTAAGTCCCTCTACCTAAACCACAAGCAATATCCCTTTAAGCATAAAAAGGACCAAAGCCTACCACCGTATCTACTTTCTCATCTTAGTGACATGGCTCAAGTTGTAGATGAGCGATGATTTACTGCCTGAACCACAAGGATCCTCCCTCTCTGCACCCTTTCTTTAATTCACATAAAATGTTAGAAGATATCTGCAAGGAGGTGGTCCAGTTAAGGGCCTCTTGCAGTACCCTAAGGATCATCATATTTATAACCAGATAAACCAAAATTCGTATGAAATCACTCAATTCAGCCCAAAACACTAATAATCTAAACAAGTCAAAATAATAAAGATTAGGTACTTAATAGTAATCCAGTTCACAGATCAAAACCACCAGATTAATATAATCTACCATCATAGTTATTCCAACCAATTCCTCAGTCAAAACAGATTCACAAAAACTGGGTGCACCAATTTATAAGTCCAAACAAATTATGCAAACTTTATCATTTTGTTTCTCTGGTCTATAAAATGAGATATCAAATATTATTATGACGTGATATAAAACTACAATGCTTATCCTAACCCAGCCAATAAGGGTACTGCAGGGGCCTAATTGCAGGCTAGTGCTTATGCTATTTGAAAAATATTTCAACCTCTCATATTAAGGCAAAACCACTATAGGTAATGTTTTCAGAATAACTTTCTAAACTAAACATCTTTTACATAAACCTAATTTCAATTGGAATATATCTTACTAACACAGATACTTAGTTATTCGCTAAAATTATGGCCAACCGCCTAGTGGAAAAAGCCTCTAATTTAATCTCCTCTGAGCAATTCAGTTTCATTCCAAAGGGGTTTATATAGGACAACATACACACTGTAGCCAACGTCTGCCAATCCATGGCTACCAATGTACTTGTTTTCTTAGACCAGCAGAAGACTTATTATAGGGTTGTTGAATCTTGGCGATTCCCTATGTACCTGCTGAAGGGTTTTCGCACAGGGGTTTGGCCATTGACTTACTAGAACGGATGATATGATGATCGCCCGTTCCTCAATACACTTGCAAACACTTAATTTATAATAAAATAAGAGCAATTTTCCTAAACACTTCTTTATTTTAGTATACTAAATCAGAGGGTGGTCAGCCTGGCAGGTAAAACTGCTTCCACCCTAGTGCAGATTTCGAGTTCAAAACCTGTACTGGCTAGAAAAACATTCTCAGTGTGGTATATTTGTCCCAAGGTCAACCCACCTCAAATATTTTTTTAAGATAATAAATTGGCGGATATTCCTCTAGTCCTCTCTTCCCTTTCTTCTTTTCTACTCCCTCAAAGACCTCCTCTTCCAGTCCCCACGTCTCACTGATATCCCAGCCACTTCATTCGGTACTGACCCTTTTGCTTAGTTTATTTGTTTCGCCATCTTTTCATTGGTTTTGACTTGTTGTTCTTCAATTCTTTATCGCCTTAATTCAAGGTACTCCAATTTATTTTTGTCAAATGCCGACATCGCCTTATCACCCTATTTAGAAGGCAACTCAATAAGATCCATTATAGCCCATTATCTCCTCATCCTAAGGAGAAAATTACTTATAGCTCTGAAACATCCTCGGCAGATTCTGTCCATTGAACCTTCAGCAGATTTCCTCTAGTGATCCGCTTGGTAATAATGGTAGCTTGTCATCCAGTCATATAGAATTGTGACATTACCCCCTTTGATTGGATGATAAGCTGTACATCTCTTTTCCCTTCAATCGCCATGGGAACCATTCCGCACCAACAGTCTTGAGTCCAAGAGTTCACTTTCTTCTACCATCTGTGGCTTGGTGCGGAGTTACCTAACCCAGGCCACATCTCTCTTCCCTGGTTCCCCTTTCCCCCGGCTTATGAGGATGAGGCTGACGTGGACCTCACAACCATGCTAACCCAGGAAGAGATTCTTCCTGAATTCGTCAGCCATTTGGCTTCTTGGCGAGCCCCTTTGGGGACATAGTGTCCCAGCTATGCTGGGGAGGGGAGCGGACCTGAGGTCCATCGTATAATGAAGCACTCCAGCTCCTGGAGAGCAGCTTTAGTAGCCTAGTGCTTCCATCTCCTGCTGAGCCTCATCCCGTGGCTCTGTCCATTCAGAGGATTATGTGCTTTGTGCAGTGGGTTATAGCATGCTGGTTGGGGTCCTTTCCCCCACGCTCCTACCCACTTCCAGTCCCTGGGGTAAACTTCCATAACAACATGTTAGCTCGCCTTTGCTCTGGGGTCACTGCAGCATCACTTCCCACAGCGCCGACAATCCATCAAAGTACCTTCCCATCATGGCGCTCTTAGGTAACTTAGTTTTGCACCTTGCAACTACTTTAGGTTCATGATTAGAGCTGCACTGGACAGCCATAAGTGGGCCCGGCGAGCAGCATTCACCACAACTACTTCTTTTCCAATAGTGTATCCAAGCATGGAGAACTTCAGTAGATTGCCTGGCGTTGGGCGCAGCCTTTTCTCCTTGAGCCAGCACTAACCTGCTTACTCACCAGCCTTTTAGGCTCCGGCCACCTCTGTTGGCATACTCATTGATTTCCCAGGATCATCAATGAATGTAATTGCAAGCTTTGCTCCTCATGGGGCAAGAACAGTTTTGACTCAATAAACCAACCAACCGAGCTCTCACCACTTCGCCTGCTACCCTGGAATCCCAATTCATATTCCTCTTCTAGTCCTGTCGCACTAGCCTCCCCTCTTTGGATTAGTGCAGTGGCCCTGGAGCATATGTTGGTCCCCTCACTCTCACCTCAGCAGCCTTCGCCTCCACCCCCCCAGATGAGCCCATAGAAATGATGGCACACTCATATCAGTGGAAGAAGAAAGAAAGGTCCCATCAATCAAAACAAAAGGAACACCGCAAAAAGCCAAAAAAAGACAGGAAGATGAAGGAGGCGAAGTGAAAGACCTTAAGTAACAACCCCAATTGAAATTAATAAAACTCACATATGTTATTCTTTGATTAAGTTTCTCATCAGCAGTTACACATATATATAATTTTTATATTTTATATTGTTTTTGTTGTTTTTTGTTGTTTTGTTCTTTTTTCATTTTAGAGGGTCTTATATTCACGCTTATATGCCCAAAGGAACTTTGCGTGCACCTGATTTATAATCTGACCACTTGTGGGATCCTTGATAGTATAAGCGTCAACTCCCATTTTTTTATTATCTCAAATGGCCTGATCCATGTATTTGCGAGCTTATGCTTCCCCCCAAACCCGTGCTGATCGTGGAATAGCACCATATCTCCATCTTTGAACTGTTCTAGGCCACTTCGCCATACCTGATCAGCATCCTGATTTTTGATTTTCTTGGCTAAGCTGAACAAGTACTCTTTATTCTGTAACATAATCAGCGTATTTGTAAGGGTGGTTAAGTATTGTTGCAGTTCCATTACGCTGGTGTCCTCTACACAGGCATATTGCAGCGCAAGCAGAGCGGGGTGCCATCCATAAAGCAATTGGAAGGGACTTTTTCCCATGGCAGAATGGTAACTTATATTGTAGGTGAACACTGCGGTAGAAAGAAGGGTACTCCAATCAGAGGGCCTTATCATAATCAACTTCTGTAGTATTTTTACCAGAGTCCCTCTAACCCGTTAAACCATTCCTTTGGACTCAGAGTTATATGGGGTTGTTAGGACCCCACGGATGGCCATCAATTCTTTGAGCTTGGGTAAAATGTGAGAGGTGAAGTTGATTCCAAAGTTGAAAAAGGATAAACTGTGGTCAGCTGTGATGCTGTATGATGCATTCCATAACGAACTTAGCTGCAGTAAATGCCCCCAGATCCCTGATGGCTCGCGCCTCAACCCACCTGGTCAAGTGGTCATTTGCCACCAGGATATACCTAAGCCAGTTAGCTCCAGTCAGGAGAGGCCCCACGACATCAATAGAGAAATTATGCCAAGTAAAGCGAGGTTTTACCAACTGGTATGAAGTCTTCTGATGGAACGGCTTCTCCACCTGGCACTGATGACAGCAAGACAGGGTCTCAAGGACATGAAATTGCATGCTTCTCAATAATACCACAGCTTTACCAAAGAGAATTCCGGACTCTACCATGGCCAACTGCTCAGTGTGCACTCATAATAATATTTAAGCGTGTGGACGGTCTTGGGATATTTACATTAAAGTCTCCTAAACGCTTATACAACTCCCCATTTTTCAGGAGCATATTGGTCCTGAGTCCATCTAGTAACTTGATAACTTGAGGAGGTTCATCATCGTACTTCACGCTGAGCATTTTGTCAAAGATTATGTCACTTAAATCTGCCATAACTGCAATTGTTGACAATCTTGATAAACAATTGGCGTTTTGGTGTTTGCTCCCAGTCGGTAAAGAATTTCAAAGTCATAAGCTTGCAGCTTAAGAGCCCATCAGGCCAATCGCCCCTCAGGTTCTCTTAAGTTCTGCAACCATCTCAATGATGCATGATCCATCATGACTTTAGACTTTGCTCCATACAAGTAGACTCAAAACTGTTTATATGCATAGATCACCGTTAAGCACTCTTGATTGGTTATGGTTTAATTCTGTTCATGACAATTCAAGCTATGACTACAGTACGCCATGGGGTGCTCCTCTCCATCATCGTCCTTCTGAGACAGGTTGCACCAACAGTGGAAAGTGACGCGTCAGTTTGCACTATAAATTCCTTATCAAAATTAGGGTAGCGCAACACGGGCGCACTAATTAACGCCTTTCAAAGTGTATCAAAGGCACATTGGCATTGTTCCGTCCATTTGAACATGGCGTCCTTTTTAGTAGCTCAAACAGTAGACATCTGATGCAACTGAAATTGGGTATGAATCGTCAGTAATAACCTACCATCCTCAAAAACACCTGAATTCCCCGCTTATTAACTGGCTTAAACATCTTCTGGATAGCCTCTACCTTGGCTGGTTGAGTTTTTAGCCCAGTTGCATCCACCACAAACCCAAGGTACTCAAGCTGATCCTTGAAGAAGTAACATTTCTGAGGCTTGATTTAATATTGGCCTCAGCCAGTCGGCAAAATACCTCTTCCAAATGGGTAAAGTGCTCAGTGAAAATATGATATAACATTACTATCGTTGAGATACATAAGAATGCACGACAGCTTCAGATCACCCAGTATAGTGTCCATTGCTCGTTGAAAAGTAGCTGGGGCATTACATAGCCCTTGCAGCATGCGAGTTGGTTGGAAAAGCCCTTTGAAATGATTACAGTGCATGTTTCTTGTTCCTCCAAGGGCAACTCAATTTGCCTATAACTGGATATCAAATCCATCACCGGGAAGTAACAGGCTCCACCTAACCATACCAGCATATCATCAATCTGCGGTAGAGGGTATGAATCTTTTTGGTGATACTTTTGAGCTTCCAGCAGTCAAATACTATGTGGTTAGTGCCATCCTTCTTTTTAACAATTAGGAAAGGCAAAGACCATGGACTCTTAGATGGTTTGAGCATTCCTTGCTCTAGCAGCTTTTCAATCTCCTCAGAGATGACTTCTTCAGCTGCTCATGATCAGTGGATTGGTCGAGACCTGATGGGATAATGATCCCCAGTGTCCAGTTGATGAACAACCCCCTGAGCGCACCCCAAATCATGATTGTCAACCATGAAAATTTCTTTATATTTTTGAAATAAAACTTCCGCCTGATCCTTATGGTCTAAAAATACCCCATTAAATTCTCCCATGGCACAACTGCCATTACACTGGAAGGCTGCTCGATGGGCAGACCAAATTCATCCAAAGTACCAAACTCATGAACCTGGTTGATCTCCTCAACCGGGTTCAGATGTAAAACACTATAATCTGATGCCAGTGGATTTGGATTGGTCTGTTCTGAAGACTTGCTATCAATATCTTAATCTCCCCATTGCCCAGAAGTATGATGCCTGGAGCTAGTGGGGCTCAAGCCGCAATTAATGATAAGGCCCAATGATCTCTCCATAGAGCGCAGCTGCACTTCCACTTTTAACTCAGTGTCTACTTTTAATTAATGTCCAGAGGGAATGGATATAGCTCCAGATGCTCTAAGCGGTAGCCTTGGGTATTCATATATCTGATGGGGGAGAGCCCAAGTTTTCTCTCTTTTTTTTTAGTACTAGATGGTCCCAACCCAAGGGGGGGACTCATCGAAGTCCCAAGTTTTCTCTCTTAATTGATGATAGTGCACTGGAATCACCCCATCGCTGTAGGTGATGTAGATCTGTCTCATATGTACTGAGCTCTTTGGCACTCTGCTATAGATGAAATAAATAGGGATTCGCTGTCTCAAAATGGCTAGGGTCTCATCCACCATGTCAACTACAGCCCCATAGTGTCACATAAATGCAGTCCCAATAAACAGATCATAGTTCCTATTTGGTAGTACCGCTGCCGGAGCCATCAAAACAATGGATCTAACCTTCAAGGGAAGCGCGCTATACGCTCCCTTAGAAACTGTGGTTTCCGTTCCAAAGGTCCTATACACCATCTGGTGATCTATGTCAGGTTTTAAGGACAACCTCGATACCAGTCTAGTGGAGATAATATAAACAGGAGCGCCTGTATCAATTATAGCCCATATGAGTTTTAGCTACCACAATATCACAATAAGTGCATTCTGAGTAAGATGAACGACGGCTATTTACTATGTGTATGTTCAGTGATTTATGTTTTCCCAAGAAACTCATAATACCCGCACCAAGTTTGGTTATCATGTTACAATAGCGTCCACTGGAAGGGCGACATCTACTCCTCTCAGGGACAAGGCATCTGCAAACGGCTCTAACTGGTCTGACAGATTTTGGTCTAACATTTGAAAAGCATAAATCTTCGGTCAATCTGGAGAGTCTTTGTCCACCATTTCTTTGACTTGCACTTGAGTCAGCACATTTACTCCCCCAACCAGTTGTTGGTAGAGGAATGTATCGTCATACTGAGAGGCTTCTTCTAAAATTAACGCAGTAGATTCAGGTGGGACATATGAGTTCAAGGTAGCAGAAGTAGAGAGTCCCTTCTATACTATTCTCTGACTTTTCCCTGAGAGACTTGATCCCGTTGCACGGGAGGGATCCGTTGATTGGGGCACCATTGTCCCATGTACCGAGTTCAACTTCAATTAAAACAACTTACTCTGTGGGGCCTATGGCTGTGCTTAATATAAGTTGTTCCACTTAGTAGGTGATTCCAAAAAGAATCAACTTAAACAGAGCCCCATCAGTATAATGACCGCCATCAATAAGCACAGATTGAGCCAAAACGGTAGTTGGTCAGAAGTTGATTGGTAATTAAGAAATTCCCGTTGTATTGCGGTGAGTAACCTGATGGAACCCTAACCAACCAGTTGACTCCCACCACATGATTAGGGTGGACAACAGCGACAGTGTGGATTTGTTTGATATTGGGTGGAGGGAAAGTTACATCTAAGCAACGTACAAACTGAACAAGTTTAAGAAGAGGTACATCACCTCTAACAATGGGGCCATGACATTGTAAAGTTCTGGGTATGGCTTCACCGCTGAGGCCATTGCAATACACACATCAACTTTTTTTATAATCCCTGCCCTAATCAGCATGTGTGCTTCCATCATAAATCATTCAGCGAATGCAGTGAGGGTCTCATTTCGCTGAAACCTGATGGTCAAGAACTCGGCTTTTCACTGCGACATTTTTGCAGTACCACCAAACAACTGCAGCACATTCTCCTTAACTTCATGGCATGAAATGGAATTAGCTGAGAGGTAACAAATGACCTGATCAGCACTCTCAGCATCCAAGGAGGAGATCATTAGTTTCGCCCTCCGCTTATCCAAAGTTCCTTCAGTTGCAAACTTAAATCGGTGAAAGAACCCATAAATATTTCCTTCATGATCAAATGGCGGCAACTCATCACTGTAAACCTTTTGAAGCAACTCATATTGCCTTTTGAGCACAGTATCTAATGGAAGTCTCAGCTCCTCATATGCAGCAGGCCCAGCATGTCATGCAGATTCCCAATCAAAACATCCTGGATGCAACATAGCCAGTGGCTGAGTTTTCATTGTATAGTTATTGGTCAATGGGCCCCCTGTAGTGAGCATCACTGGTGAATCTTGGCGATTCCTTATGTACCCGCTAAAGGGATTTCACACAGGGGTTGGCCATTAAACAATTATAATGGATGATATGATGATTGCCTGTTCCTCGATACACTTGCAAACACTTAATTTATAATAAAATGGGAGCAATTTCCCCAAACACTTCTTTATTTTTAATACAATAGATTGGCGGATCTTCCTCTAGTCAGCTCTTCCCTTTCTTCTTCTCTTTTATTTTTTTTTCTATTCCATCAGAGACCTCCTCTTCCAGTCCCCTCATTTCACAGATATCCCAGAAACTTCAGTTGTTACTGACCCTTTTGCTTAGTTTATTCGTTTTGCCATCTTTTTATTAGTTTTGGCTTGTTGTTCTTCAATTATTTATCGCCTTAATTCAAGGCGATCCAATTTGTCTTTTGTCAAATGTCAACATCGCCTTGTCACCCTATTTTAAGGCACCCCATAAGACATGTTATGACCCATTATTGCCTCATCCTAAGGCGATCAATTACTTATAGCTTGAAGCATCCTTGGAAGATTCTGTCCATTGAACCTTCAGCAGAATTACTCTAATGATCCGCTTGGTCATAATGGTAGCTTGTCATCCAATCATATAGAATTGTGACAAGGGTCAACTGGGAATACCTCAAAACCTGTTTCCATAAGTTCCACCATCCCCATCAATTCATTAATTGGGTGATGTTGCTAACGGAATCTGCCACAATGGGTGTTTGTGGCCCTGGTTTCCTCACTGATGTGGTTCACCCTCAAAGGAGACTCCAACAAGGGGACCCTTTAAGCCACTATTGTACAACTTCAGCCTCAACCCTCTTTTTATGCAATGTTAATGCCCACCTTTCTAGAGCCATGTGCAAGGCCAAGCACTAGTTATGTGCTGGCATTTGCTGATGATTGTGTGTTTGGGTGTCTAACAACCATGATGCAGATGTGCTTGAGGCTACTATCCAAGATTAATCCAGGGTAAGTAACGCAGCACTTAACGCCTCCAAAACCGAAAATATTCTCCTTGGTCAGTTCCAAGCCCGCTGGTCACCAGCACCCCGTTTCTTACCTGCTTTAGCAGCTAGCTCACAGGTTCGCTTGTTCTGCAAACCCCATACTGCTCCGCTTGTGCTCCCTTTCATGCCAATACCCACTGCTGGTCTAATATGCCATTTAGCTGTGTGGCTGGAGGTGGAAGGGTTTGCCTCCTTGATAATGGAGCACAAAATTTTAGAAAATGTCACAAAACGCATCGCTTCTCTCAGAGACCACCAAACTACCCTCTCAGGCAGGGTTGTGCCGGCCAGCTCTATGCTCCTGTATAAATTATGGTTTGTGACCCATGGTATCGCCTTTTCCTCATCTTTATTAACCTCATTATATGCCCTCCTACAAGGGTGGCTTTGATTAGGCCTCCCACCGCCAGTGCGCCTGGATGTCAGTTTGTCCCTCTCCATAATGGTGTTATGGGCCTGCATAACTTCAAGGCCAATGACACCAAAATACTTGGCACCTGGATTGCTGCAGTCACTAACCCTTCACTCCAAGCTAACGCTAGTCACGCGCAGCCCGCTCCAACTTTTCCCATGCCTTGGACTCACCTACCTCCCACCCTCATTCTCTGTTAAAATATCTTGCCTCAGATCCCTCTTCTGTGGGCCCTCATAGGACATCGCCACACTTCAAAAGAATCCTCCTCTCCATGCGGAGCGCTGAGTGGAGAATTAGCATCAGTGGGAACACCGCTCAGAGAGGTATCCCTATTTCCCGCTTCAAACAGGAATTACAAGGCCAAGCCGTTCTGAAAAACTTGATACCTAGAGGTCCCCTACCATGGACAGAGTGTAATATCTGGACATTTTTGGACATCTCATACTCTCTAGAAACCCAGAATACATCTGAAAGTACACCCATCTCCCTTTTTTAAAGTCACAAGTTTGTTCCCATGTATGGCTCTGATTGAAACGGGTATACCATATTGCCAAGAAATCCAATGTATCACACTCCTCATGTGTTGTGTGTGACCAATATGAGACCTTGTTCCACCTCGTGGAAGAGTGCCATCCATAAAAAGCAATCTGGCGTGAGGTTCAACGTCTCTTTTTCCAGGAGCAAACACAGACCTTCAGCCCATCTAAGGAAATCTTCTCATTATCCTTGGATTCCGCTGTACAACCTTTCCTCTAAGACTTAGTGGTAGAAAATGATATATGGACTATCCACATGGTTGTCCTGGATGCTTTTTCAGTCTATATTCCCTCTCTCCAGGAAGCTGTACACTAATTCTGATCGCGTCTTATGGACCACTTTAGAACATGGTTGTTTGGTTATATATCATACCGTCAATGACAGTTGGTCTCATCCTGGTTCCTTGTATGGTTCATCACCTTAGACCCTTTTCTTCATACGTGCTCGTTAGTTTTACAAGCCTATAATAAAGATACCCTCTTCCTTTATTTTCCGCTTCTGCTGACAACAGGAGACAGCATTATTTTCTCTGAGGTGCCCCTAGCTTATATTAGTGTTTGATTATTACACATCAAAAGTGTTTGTCTCATGGTTGGCTTTTTAAATAAAAAAATTAATTACAATATATCCAGTGGAGTTTTCCCTCCACACCATACTACTAGGCTTATAAGCCAATCCAAAATCAGTAATATGCTATAAGTAACAATGGCCGGAGCTTTCTTATCATGGGTATAGCTAATTGAAAGAAGACTACCATCCACTCTGGGTGTGCTAAGACCAAATGCATGGCCAAGGATACTAAGGGCTCAGTAACTAAAGACTTTGAAGTGAACCGTTCTAAGGGGCAAATGGTTAGTAAAACAGTTCAAATGTATAACAAGGATCCATAACAAAAAAAGTTTGCCTAGGGGGCAACCACAGGACTTTTAAGGGCAACACTTGATAACTGGAGAGGCAGGGAGGGCGATGATTTCTTAAGTTTTACGGTTAATGGTCTAGATTAGCAGATTAAAAGTATAGTGTAACATAGTTACAAATATTGTTCCATATTGGAGGCTGATTGTCAAGGAAAATTATGGTCTCATTGATTCACAACACGTGCAAAAGATTGGCTTTAAGTGGATAGTAAGAAACATTTAACTAGTTAATCACTAAGGGTTAAGTTTCTGGATTGATGGACTAGAACATATGCTTTATGATCAATTTATAGCATTCTGCGAATAACAGCTTGAATAAAAGATAGATTTGACAACCTGATAGCATGGTGTAGAGGGCGAATAAGCACTGAGATCTGAGAGAAAAGTGGGTTATATACAGGATAGATAATTTTTAAATAAAATGCCAACATACTCAAAGGAGGGCTGATGATATAGTAGGAATGGGGAGAATTAGAAGAAGAATATGAACTGGATCTCACCTGAACTCCTACGGCAAAACATAAATAATTAGGTCAGGAAGAGGATATTAAGTTTTCTGGAAGAACTAATAAAAAGTTTGGATCATGCCATAGAAATTATATAGCTTGTGTTATGGATCAGAGAATAATTTAAATCAATAGTTCCAATCATACAAGGATTTATTTTGACTTATGGGTTATTGCAACCAGTTTTGTATGAAGCTGTTCCAAGCAAGAAATCTATCAAGCTAACACTATCGCCTTTTATATGATCCAGGGAAACAATGTGTAGTCTATATTGGTATATATGACCTAATATTACTAATCTGCTCGGTAGGGGTTATAGAGTGTTGAAACAAGAATGGAAGGTTTCATGCAAATTTAATTAACTTGATGATTTTGAAAATGAACCCTAGGGTACTGCCTTAGGCACCTATATTGCATTATCTTTTTGCAGATTTTTCAAACCATTTCACCAATGCAATAGAAGAAAACGGGGCTTAGTGTGAGAATCCTTGGGGGGCAGGGCAGTTACCCATTTACTCATCTACCACAGGAGCAAGGTCCATAATATGAGAAAAGGGAGTCACGGGAGGCCAGTTGTCCTTCTTAATCCTGAAGAAATACTTTCTCCTGCTCTAGCTAAAGGGTTGGGCTTCTGGACAAAAAATTGTATTTAATTAAAACAAGAAACAAGCACTCTTCTTGAACATGGGTGATGTCATTATTCATATGTCTATTGGGCAGTTTGATGGTGATAAGGGCTAAAACTTGCCAAGGGAACGAAGAGCACCAGGGTAGGATATGTGGAAGGCTTCCACCAGTTCTTTGCAGTTGGTGCAATCTTTAGCGCTAAGGCTGTTTTTATAAAGGGGATAGCCTTTACAGGCTACCAGATACTGGACTGAGAAGCGAGATTTACTTGAGGCCAAGATTGCTTCTACCTCCAAATCCTAGTACATTTACTACAAGGACAGGTTCAGGAGACGTATACATGGGGCCTTTGAAAGGTGATAACTGGAATACATGGAACACAATATGTTCTTTCCATTGGAAGTGGACTTTGATCCTGAAGAGTATTTTACCAAGTACTTTAGCACTTTGTAAAGGCCAGAGAGTTTACACGCTAACTTTTTAGAAGTGACTTTCATGTCCAAGTGATGGGAGTCTAACATGACAAAGTCCCTTCCTTGAGTTCATGATATGGGTGCTTCCTTAAATCTATGAGCTTCTTGTAATTGATAAGCTTTGAAAAGGTGCTCCCATACAAGATTTTGGGTTTTCAAGTAGTGGTTCATGCACTCATATACTTCCAGAACTGTGTTAATAAAGTGGGTGCCAATATAGAATGAGGGGCAATATACCAAGTTTTCATCAAAGGTGGAGAAACCAGTAAAGGTAAGGTGCGTTGTTATATAAGGTTGCCTAAAGGAGATCTGATGCTCATGTGTCATGACTGGCTGAGCCTAGACAGCGGGGGTATTGCTACAATATTTGGTTCAACCTAAAGTTTTTGCCATCCAATGGAGGAGATAAGTGGTAGAACAACATGGTTTGATATGGAGAAGGTAAATACGGGCACTCTTATATCTGGCGGTAATTTAAGGTCTGAGCATATTAATATCTTCATAGGGAGACCAGACATAGAAATTACTTGGGTCACAAGCAGAGCTGAGGAAACCTCAGCTGTGACCGTTGTTTTTCAATGGGATAAAGAAAGTGAACTTGGTGAAGCAATAATCAACTACCTTGATCACATCATAGCTCTTGTAAAAATTAACTCTAAATTTAAAAATGACAGATACTAAGGTCCAGGGGCCCTCAGACTTTTATAATAGATGCAAGAGGCCTTTATTTCCAATTATGTTTGATTTGGAGAAAGCAAACACTACATAATTTGAGATCCATAAAGAACACTACATAGAAGAAACTAGCCATTTGTAGTTTCTCCTAATCATTCTCCCACACTTTTTGAATCAGGATTCCCCAATGTTAAAGGAACATGATGCTCCTGAAGCGCCTTGTTGTGGAGGGTGAGTGAGACCCAGAAACTATCCAAATTAATATTAACCTATACTTCAGGGCATAGTGAGTACGCTCTGGGAATTGTTTCAGGTTATCTTATAGCCCTATATGTAAGCCTTGGGGAAAATACCTTTGTGGCTTAATTAGGATGTAATTCACATTTAAAATCAAGAGGGGCGCAAGCCAGCAGCTTTTCCTCTCATCAAATTGAGTAATTTGGCTTATTTGGTGGATAAGAGATGGGTACCGGTGCACACCAAAAACAAATTACTTTATCCTAAATTTACCACCTAATAGTTGTTGGGGAAAGTTATAGGGGTGTGTCAGGAGGTGGCGATGGTTATAAGCCATCACCATTGAAAAGTTGGAAGCGATTGTTCTCAAGAGGTTCCCACAACCAATTCAAGCTCTGCCAATAAAGCTTAGTTGATAGCCGGCAAAAATAAATTAATTGAGTTAGTTTCAGGATCAAAAATCCCCATTATACATTTGCTCCCAAAAATTAAAAAGAAGACCATCCCCAACAGGTATGGGCGTGGTAAACCCTTTACCTACACGATTAGCCATCCATATGCTACATGGATGTTGGCGCAACCTACTGTCTACCATAGGAGCCATCATCATTGCACCAAGCCTGCCGTAGAATGAATATTATTTCTAGCATTTGATGCCAATCTGACTAAGAGTCAAATCTGATTCAGTATGAGCAGTTACTAGATTTTGGTCTTCTGGGACTAATTTGTACAATTATTTCTAATAGTAGTGTAATTAGTCTCAGGTCCACATTTCAGCGAGCATATAGGGCAGCAGTCCCTAACAGGTACCACTGTTACTCCATTTTTCCCCTTTCCACTATTTTTGTTTAATAAAACTCTAAAAAATAGAGCTATTTTGTTGCTCTAATAAGTCCACTGAATAGTTAGTGGTAAAGTTTTATAATTTTGGAATATCTGGCTAGTACTCACAGTTACCCTATTCCTGTTGAATCCTTCAATAAGGATTACTATACCTGATTTATTCTGGCTGGGTTTTTTTGTATTTTACTCATATTGAGTATCAGGCAAGTCTTATTATTATCAGCACAATCCATGACATAATGGGATGACCAAAATTCTTGTTGTTCTCCACCCTTCTATATAATAGGCTGTTGCATTGGTTTTGTTTTAAGCATGGAAGGTCCAAACTTTTGTTAAGGCGGTATTTTTAAAGGAATTGCCCATTCTTTGGATCACTTGGTGTACGCCGCGGTTAACCAATATACGTATGGCCCAAACAACGGTGAATTTAATCCTTGAATTTAGTTTTGGCCAAGCCATAAGTGTGGGGGTGTTGGTTGTTCTGATTGTCGCAGACCTTTTTCCCATTCTGTCAGTCTAATTTATAGTTATAACATTCTCTGTTGACTCAAGTGTTTATGGGAAGCCTTAATATGTGAATCTGTTAATGCATTGTTGTCTGCTGGACCACAGCCAAAAGTTGAAGTTTTTCAAGTGGCCAAACCAAAATTTCTCCCCTTAAGGATGGTACAGCAGATTAGCAAGAGAGTACGCCTTCCCCAAAGTGAAGTCTCAGAACGTTGCCAATAAACATATTGTGCCTAATTTCTGTTGCCTGTTATGATTCAGTTGGGATACCATGTGAAAGCCATCGAGGTATTTGTAAATACAGGAGTAATTGGAATTTTAATGAGCTTGCAAGTTAACCATGATTTAGATTTAGATCTTGACGCAAGGTCCTCAATGTTTTTTTTTGCTATATTAGCCTCAATAATTTTCTACCTAGTAAAACATCCTGTACCATTATCATTACAAGCGTTTGGCTTCTGTGACCGTTTCACTGCAGTGTTTGATTTTTTGTTTCTTGTGATTCTAGGGTTGGGTGGTGGCGGTGGCAACAGGTTAGTATATTAACCTGCAGCCCAACCCTTTGTCTTTTGAGATCCACATCTGTGTGGTAATTCCTAATGACAAATACTTTTTCCCATGACAGAGCAGTGGTCATTTGTTATTGTTACCTCTCTCACTGAGCTTCCATTTGATCTCTCTATCAGCTTGGTACAGTACATATACATTTTTGATATAAAGAAGACCAACTAACATCTCACTAACTCAGAGTATGTTCTAGACTTCCGCTTGATGATAGATGTAAACAATAAAACTTCCCTTTGTACTTTTATGCAGAGAAAGAAGATAATGCCCTGGAGGATGTATAAATGATATACTTACAAATAGGCGAGTGTTTATTTGAATTTCCACTATTGCTTCACCTATAGTTCACGCCCATTGAGCTGACAGAACTTTGCGCCCCTGAATATACTATATGCATCTAAATATTATTACTATTCAAGAAACATATCCCCTCCTCCTCAAGAAGATAATTAACCTAGGGATTGAAAAGTCCAGGGTGTTTTCAAAGCTCTATCCTGTGAAAATATTTGTTGAATTTCACAATACTTAATGAAATTCACTGTTTAAATTTAGCTAAGATTTTAGATGTAATAAGTTGGAAGTCATGATAGTTTCAATAGATTTTTGGGTAAAAGTCTTTTGAATCAATTGGAATTTAAATAAGATCAATCAAGATCCATTAAGAATTAAAATTTTTTAATAGCATCTATAAGTTTGGCTGAAAGATATTGGCAAGAAAATTTTCTGAGTGCCTCTCTACTAGGATTTTTAATTTCTAGTGCAAACTTTTTTATGAGTTTAATTAGCTGAAGTTGTCATATAACGTTTTCTATTAGCAACCTATTACAGGACATATAATTCGAGGAAATTGGGGCACTATAATAATTTAAAGCATCATCAGTTGGTAGTTTAGTCCCCAACAATGAGAATAGCTTACTTTCAATAAATTTTGATTTTGAAGTAGGAAATGTCAGCTGTTTGCCATTGTGAATCCCAACAATGGTCCCTAAAGATATATTATAGAGGGACATAAGGTGTAAGAAACTACTGTGTATATGCTAATAACAGTACCTTAGATAATGTCAGCAATGAAATATTTTAGTCCAACTTTATAGATATCTTTGCAGGGTCTAGACCAAGGAACTTCAATCTTAATAGATCAGCTTTAGCTAAATTATGATAAAAGAGAAACAACATTTTTACTTATTAAACAAGTACACTGTGTGGAGCAGAAGATTTTATTTGATTCACATGAAGTGGTTGACAAAAACTTTGTCATTGGCAATTGCTTGCAACCAAAATTTCATCAGACACATTTTCATCACATGATTATAATTTTTAGGAGCCAAATTCTCTAATAAAGGTTGAATGGTACTTAGTAATCTTAATTTTCGTCCATATAATACCTCAAATGAAGACTTCTTAAATATGAGAAAGTTGTTGATTTAATAAGCTAACATAGCAGCGGGTAGATAAAAATTCCATTTCATTGAATCAGTGGCTACCTTTATTCTCAAGATGGATCCTAGCATACTAACAGCTCGCTCCACCATTCCATTAGTGAATGAATTATATGGAGCTTCAAAAGTCTGTTTTGGGTTGAAGAGTGAAATTAATTCTTAACTTATTTGAGCAGTTAAAGCTAAAACCATTATTTAAAAAGGAGGATCCATGGTCAATTACGTTGAGCAATTACAGCAAGATAAGACTAAAGAAAAAAGCTTTAGCTGATGCTAATGGTACCAATATAGCTTTCACCCATCTTGTCAGATGATCAATATCTAGAAAATATACTATTGTTTATGTATACCTGTAGGCAACGGCCCCACTACATCTACACTTAGAACCCTAAATAGCCCTTATGGTGCTACCACTTGATGGTGATGTTTTGGACAAACTTGAGCTTGATCCTGACAATTTAAGCAGGCATCCTTTACTTCTTGTATTGTTTTTAACATACAGTTCCAGTAATAATATTTGCGTAACCACTCAAAGATTCCTTAACTCCTTCATGGCCAACAGTTGTATGACCTTCTAGGATAGTGCCTTTCTGAGATGAAGGCTGAATAATGCAAGTGCAAGGCGTGCCTGACCTCCAAATTGCACTAATCTTCCCTATTGTAATGATCAGGGCCAAGGGTGATGAGCACGATTAATGAAAATTTCAAAAATGCCAATATGACAAAACTGATGCCTCAAAATCAAACTTTAAGAATATTAAAAGTTTGACAAGGAAGGAAATCCTCATAAAAATTGCGCTCTGGTCAACCAGATGCTGCAAAATCCAATGTTACCAATTATGGCAATGAGGGTGTAGATCCTCATGAACGAAGCTCTGGACAACCAGATGCAGCTGAGTCTGATGTCTCCAAATGTAGCGATGAGAAGGAAAATTCTTGCAAATGTAAGTCCAAGGGACCAGCCCTTGCAACTGGATAGGGAACAGCACACTCTTCCATATGAAAAGGGGCCCTAAGGCTCCAGTGGACCCTCTGTCACAGATGGGCGACCTAGCCCATGTGATTGATGAGCGCTGGGTGATGGCTTTCCCAACTAAAGATATCCCACTCCCACCTCTTCGCCCCTCTTCAGATTTGGTAAGTTTTATAGAAGGGGTCTACAGGGAGATTGCACACATCAGGGGGCAAGGAGAGGCCCTGAGACCATTCACCCCCAAGTAAACCATGTTCAAAATTTGGGAAAATGGCAATTCCCCACATCAGAGCCTGGCTGGCAATTTCTGGACTGGGAGAGCCAGTCTAGACTAGCCTGCTTTGGAAGCCAGATCAGAATGAGCTTGGATCACAAACCTGGTCCCAAACGACTTGGATCATCTTCCCCAACGCTCCAAAACAGATTCAGGGAGTTCCTATTGCACGAGTAGCCCAATTGAGGGACCAGCTCAAAATAAAATAATCTGATCCATGACCCCTGCCTCACAGGATGAATCTGGACCGTACAAGCCATGCAAACAGGCTGACTCAAGTCACCAGGACCTGGATCAGTAGTATCAACTTGGTTTAGCCCCAAAAATTTGGAAAAGTTAGCAAAATTTCTAAGCTTTTACCAGAATCAGGAGCAGCCTTCTATCCCCTCCAAGCCAGCTATCCAATCACCTTATCAACCCCCAAATGACCAATCCCTTGATTCCTCCCCATGCATATAGCCCAAGTTAAAAGGCAACTGCCTCAGCCGGAGGTAGTTGTCAGTTCATTCTTTCCCTTTCAAGGAATAATATCCGAATTATCCACCTAGTTTGCCGCGGCCTCCGCCTACCCTATAAAAATTATAAAAAACTCCACCATTCAATCTGATGAAGCGCTCCATCACCCAAATCCTCCCGCCAATGTTTATTAACTAGATTATCCAGTGGCTCGATCCCACCACATGGTGGCAGATCATAAATGCATTAATCCGCCTTACCCCAAATGATGAACCCACTGCTCCATTTGTTTTCATGCATCCATCTAATGGTGAACCTTCTGTCCATTTAATTGACAAACCCGCCGTACTGTCTCCCGAGTTAGAGCAACCCCCAGGCAGCACTGCCCTGCCGCATGTGGGTTCATTTCATAGCCACCTCTGCTGCTGGCCCAGTCCACCTTGCGGGACCTAGAGCTTCTCCTCCCGAGAAGCTTGGTCCCAGCCCCTCTCATGGGGTTTGCCATACCTCCACTTATATTTACAATAATGTAACGGCCTCTGTGACATCCCTTGCTGGCGCATAAGCCCCCTATCTTAATTCGAAGGGCAGCAACTGTGATTTCTGGAGAAGTCATCATCCTCCCTGACTCTTCCGCCCTTGGTGTTTGTCCCTCGCAAGGCTTGTGTTTGCCCCTAACGCAACCATCTGGTTTGCCTTGGGGGCCTTCAGTATGTTACTGAACTTTTTCTTTCCTCACGTCTCCCATAAAACCCCACTTCTATTAGTCACTCAGACCACTATGCCTTTGGCATCCTGGGCCTCTACTGGGTGCTCGCAAACCCCGTCTGGGGCCCAGTCTAGTTCTTCTTAGCTAAATCCATGACACAATGAACTGACCCCTAATCTCAGCCTTCTCCGCCCTCCTCACTGGGACGGCGATGCGCTGGCCTACGCCCTCACTCTAAATGTACTCTCCCTCTGTGACCTGGCCTTCTCCTGCTGAGCGGTGGCCTTGTTCATCTGAGCCTGCCACCAGGCTTGGCTGATTTGGTCCCCACCCCGTCAAGCACCAATGGTGAGCGCCACCCCATCAGAGAATGCAATAGGGTTGGGGATTCCCCCTGTCCCTTCTGATGAGGTGGCCGATCAAATCCTGGGAGTCCTGGAAGAGCTCCAGGTGCACCTCACTGCTGATGGTTGGAAACCCCGCTTCCCTCTGATGCACAGCAGAGCGTGGCCCTACTTGACGCCCTGGGTGGGGATTCCCACCGTTGGGTCAGGGGAGTGCTCCGCTCTGCTGACAAGCCAGGCAACTCCACCCTCTTGTTGGCGTTGGTCACCTCTTTGGTCCAGGCCCCTGAGTCAAAACTGGCACGCCTCCTCCGCTTGTTTACTTTGGGACAGACAGACATGGTCCTACTTTCCCTGATCGAAGCCTTCACAGTCCTGGATCCAATAGTCCCCATTAATGTTGAAATCATGGTCTCTGCATTTTGTGCTGCTCTGGACCCCACTCCAGCAGCCCTTACAGCTTGGGATCCTCTTCCTGGATCCTTAGAGGTCACGTTTTCTGTGGCCCTTGCAATTGGGGCCAGGCCCTGGAACAACCCCAAGTGTCCCGTCGCCGCACCTGAGACACCCTGTACCACACCTTAACCTGACAGTGGTCATGGCCAAGGGAAGCGTCCCCCTTGTTTAGCTACCCTTTGCTCCCCATCAGGCTGCCTCAGTTACCTCCCCCAGGGGAACCCCTGACTATGGTACTGCCAGCCCCAGCCCAGATCAGGAGGCTGGATCGTTGGGTCCCATTGTTTGGAGTCTGCTCAATGTGATGAAACAGTCCTCCAGGGTGACCCCCTCCCCCTGAAGAAAGTTGAGTAGTTGTGCATATTAACCCTCATCTACCCATGTGGGACAACGAAGTGGTAGAGACCCCAGATCATCCGCACCCCACCCCTGCGCCCCAGGCCAGTTACTCCTGATGTTGGGTTATGGCCCCTCCTTGGGTGCCCTTTCGCTGGCTCACCACAATAAAGGGGAGCAAGCATACTTCTTGTTTCCCATTTCCTTTTCCCCGGATTCAGGGGAAATCAAAGTGTAAGCCCTTCTTGACACCAGAACGGCGGGTAACTTTATCAACTTTGGCATGGCACAGTCCTTGGACTTACGATGGAGGAAGCTTCATCCATCCTTGGCGCCTCGTCAGAGTCCATGATTCCCACCGCATCTGACATTCATTGCACTTCTCAGTTCATGACTTTTGATTCGCCAAACACTTCTCAGTGGTACAGGACTTACTCTACCCTGTAATTTTGGGGGTGGGCTGGTGTCGCCGCCAGCAAGTTCATATCAAACTTGCAATCAACTCCTTGTTGTTCAAAAACCTCAAGGTGAGTGGTGAGTTTTCCTTGCTAAAGACCCTTCCACAGGCACCTCCCTTGGCTCCATCGCCCCACCAGACTCTACCCTAGTTGACCTCCTTCTGGACTTTTCCTTCCTCCTAGCCCCATATAAGGACATCTTTGACATGTCACTGGCATCCAAGCTCCCTTCACACTCCAAATATGACTTGACATTCCAGCTGACAGTTGACCTAGTCAAGATCAACTGCCCCCTCTACCCCTATACCAGAGAAGAGGATAGAGCTCTTGGCAGTTGGCTGGACGACATGCTGGAGAAGGGGTGGCTCATCATGAAGTCTTCCCCTATCGACTCCCACATAGTTTTCGCCAGGAAAGCATATGGGTCCCTGCGCCCCTGCGTCGACTATGGTCACCTCAACAACATGACAATCCCTGACCCATACCCCTTACCCTTAGATGAGAGCATCTCCCAGGCCATTGCCAAGTCTCGCATCTTCTCAAAGTTAGACTGTTGAATACTTTCAATCAGGTGAGGGTGGCGAGGGGACAGGAGTGGCTCACAACCATCTGCACTCTCTGGTGGCTTTTCCAGTTCAGTGTGATGCCGTTTGGCTTGAAGAATGTGCCAGCCACCTTCCAGCGCCTCATTGACGATGTGTTGGGGGACTTTCATTTCTCATGTGCAGTGGCCTATATTGACGACAGTTTGGTCCATTCCCCCACCCCCAAACAACATGTCAGGGATCTCAAAGTGGTAGTGGCAGCCCTACACAAGGCAGGGCTATTTGTTAAACCCTCCAAGTGCGAATTCTTCAGGGACGAGGTTAACTTTTTAAGAAATCTTGTCCTGAAGAATTTGTATGCCGTCCACCCCTGCAAGCTGGAAGCTATTCAGTCTTGGCCTACCTCAACCACTCAAAAACATCTTTGCAACTTTCTTTTACACCGTCACCTTTTTTTTAAAGAAATTTTCCCCCGCTCTTGCCCAACTGGCAGCACCCCTGCACCTCCTCACCGGGAAGAACGCCCCCTACAAATGGTCCCCTGAGCGCCAGCTGGCCTTTATAGCTATCAAGGAGGTGTTTCTCACAGCCCCTGTCATGTGGCATGCAGACATTTCCCACCTCTTCATAGTAGCCTGCGATGCCTCATCAGTGGCAGTGGGTGCCGTGCTGCTACAGGAGCACAAGGGAGCTGAAAACTCGGAGCCTATTACTCCCTCAAGTTTACTGCAACAGAGCAAGCGTGGCCAGTATCAAGAAGGAGCTAGCAGCGGTGGCGTGGTCAATCACACACTGGCAATATCTCCTGCAGAGCGCTCTGCACAAAACTCCCCATTCAGACAGACCATAAGCCTCTGATCTACTACCACAAACCTCAGAAGCTAGGAAACTGGCAAACTCGCATGTATCGATACCTCTGTGGTTTCCATTTTAAGTAAAAATTCATCAAAGGTCCCCTGAACGTCTTGCCGGACATGCTCAGTCATAACCCTCCCCTGGTCCCCAACGGGAAAGAGGACCCATTAGACCTTATGACTGTAGTTCCCCCTCCCAAATCCTCTCATTGGCCCCCTTAATGTATCCTTCGCTGATGTAGACCCTGACGCTCACTCCTCCCACGTGTCCTTGCTTCCCAAACTTGCTGCCCTGAAGGAATCGAGCTTCTGACTGACTTAGAGTCCATGCGCCGCAAGAGAACTCAATCTACCTTGCAATATGGAACAATCTGGTTCCAAGATCAGGTTTGGGTTCCTCCTTCCCTACACAGCCATGTCATTGAGGAACACCACGTCCCCTAGACCGTCGGCCACCCTAGTATTAAAAAGTGTGCAGATTCATAAAGAGAACCTATAATTAGCCTGAGTCCTCAAAGGACATTCCCAATTGGATCTCTCATTGTGTCACCTGCGCCTGGGAAAAATTGGATCATTCTGGAAAAAAGGGACTGTTACACCCCTTGCAGCAGGCTGAGGGGCCATGGACCTCAGTCTCAGCGGACTTCATTGTGGAGCTCCCACCCTCTTGTGGCTCTGATGCAATAATGGTAGTTGTGTACTTATTTACCAAGTTGGCACTCTTCATCTCCTGCCTCTCTTCTGTTACTGTGGTGATGACTGCAAATTTATTTGTCAACCATGTCTTTGCCATGTTTGGTCGCCCCAAGGATATAGTGAGTGACAGGGGACCCCAGTTCATGGCCCAGTTCTGGGAAGAGTTGTTGACCCGCCTTCACATCAAGCCCTGTATATCCAATGCCTACCAACCCCAGTCCGATGGGCATACTGAGAGGGTGAATTAGTTACTGGAGCAGTACTTGCGTTGCTATGCAACGGCCTCACAAGACACCTGGGCCAAGGACCTAATTAGCACAGTTCGCGTACAACTCCCTCCATTCCTCAACCAGCTTCTCTCCCTTTGAGGCCACTCTGGTTTATAACCCTCTTTCCAGATTGGTCCCCAACTTTCCTCCGCAGTTCCTGCCACCAAGGACTGCATAAGCTCTCTCCACGAGATGCACAACCTGGTTCATGAACACTTGACATAGCTCATTGAGGACTACAAGAAGTTCGCTGATCAGAAGCATCTTCTGGGGCATGAGATCATGTTTGGGTCCCTTGTCATGTTAGATATCCGCAACCTTTCCCTGAAAGCCCCCACCTGCAAGCTCACAGCCAAATGCTCAGGACACTTTGAGGTTAAAAAGGATTTAGGAAACAAAGCCTACCTCCTGAGAAAGCCCGCACACTGAAAGCAGCACAATTCTTCCACACCTCCCTTCTAACCCCCTTTAAGAGGAAAAGGCCAACATTCACCAAGCCAATTGTCATCGGAGGAATCCCAGGAAGAGATGTGGAGGCCATTGTAGCTTCCTGAAGGTCCCGCCAATCCATTCAGTACTTGGTCGCCTGGAAAGGTTACCCCTCATATGAGATCAGCTGGGTGAATGTTCGCGATTGTACAAACTTCAAGGACCCAATAGAGAAATCTACGTCTCCCACCCAACAGCCCCCCGCCATCCTCAGAATATTGTGGCCATTATGGCATAAAGTTACCGGAGCGCCACAAGAACTATGCTTTGGTCCATGCCCTGGGGTGAAATCCTCCCTGTCAAAAAAGGAAAGGGTAGTGTAAGTCCTAGGGATCAGTCCTTGCAACTGGATAGGGATCAGCACCCCTTCCAGATGAAAAGGGGCCCCAAGCGTCATGAAAACGGCAGAATAAGTTTAGACCAGCCTTCCAGTCAGGATGTGTAAGCACCCAAAAAGCAAGCCAGAATGCCAGAGGCATTGCTGCACATATGACGATGTATGGAGCCAAGCATTGATAAATAATAAACCATTGGTGCGAAACAATTGTTAATAACAGACTGAGAACGAACTAAATAGAGACTTCCACAAAACCTGGAAGTCTTGCTGCAGGGAGCGAAACCACAAGTATGGTTTCTACAAGGTCGCTGGTAAGCGGGGTTGTTTCAAATAAGGAAATAAGGGGGCGGATCCTGGCTTGAAGATGGTGGATGTAGGGCCACAGAATCCCAGAATATTGTTGACGAAAATTTCACAAATGATGGGGTTAAATTGCCAGAAGTATATAGCTCACAGAATCCAGTTTACGACAGTGAAGTCATAGTGACCATCAGTACTGGTAGAGCACATCTGTTATAAGGACTGATGGGCCACCAGAGAAAAGCAATCGGAAATGAGGTCAGAAGGATATCAATAAAGCAAAAATTGATAATTTTTTGAGGCAAATTTTTATTGTAAGGAAAGGAAAGAAATTGACCAGCAATTATCTCAGTGAAATGCAAATGATTAAATAGTGGTCAATTAATGAGGGGACAAGCCAGGATTGAGACCCTCAATTTTGACCTAACTGGCGAATTGTTCAGGAATGGGGGCGAATATTCATAGGGAAACAACATCAAAGAATTTGGTGGAAGGTCAAGTTGCTGTCAGTTCAACCTCAAACGCTTGAACTGAGGCTAAGCTATGTTTCCAATGGTTGGCGCAACAGCGTTTAGCCCAATGAGCAGCGGGGATCCCCCAAGGCCATCCCATGTAGGGGCAGTCCCAATTGGTTGGGATTGGGTTCAGGATGCCAAACCCACACATGCCCAGTCACTGGGCCATTTGTTCAGTCAAAAGTGTTGCATCAGCTGCAATACCTGAATTGCCAGAAGGGAGTTTGAACCCTTGTCGATGGTATCTGATGATAATACCTGCATTTTGAGGCATCATCCCTGAAAATTTTGGGAGGGGGTTAATTTTTATATTTATGGTGTTGGATGAATCAAAACTGTCGCGATTGTGGATAATGAATCAGTCTTCATCCCTTTTCAACTAAATGGGATCCAATCATTGGGATTGTTACCACTCAATTTTGGACCAATCAATTTTATTTCAGCAATCTCAGTACAAATTTCTTCAATTATGTGTACTATTTCTTCTGAGGTAAATGTGGGCACTGAGGAGGGATCTAAAGTGGGAGGGCTGTTACCTAGTGCTCGTCTACCACATGGGCGAGGTCACCCTGAGTAACAAGGGGTACAGCCACCCCTTTAATATCTTTTTACTCAGGAATGAAAAAAAACCCAATTAACGCTCAGGGGATATTCCCTGGGACTTACACTAAGGCTCTAGTGGACCCTCTGTCACAGCCGGGCGACCTAGCCCATTTGATAGATGAGCGCTGGGTGATGTCCTTCCCACCTAAAAATATCTCACACCCACCTCTTACTCCCTCTTCATTCATATTAAGTTTGATAGAAGGGGTCTGCAGGGAGATTGCACACATCATGGGGCATGGAGAGGCCCCTGGGACCACCCACCCCTCAGGAAAACCATGTCCAAAATTTGGGATAATGGCAATTCCCCACATCAGAGCCTGGCTAGCAGTTTATATACTGGGGGAGCTGGTCAGGACTTTCCCACCTTAGAAGCCATATTGGAATCCAGCTCTGATCACAAGTCTGGTCCCAAACGACTTGGATCATCTCCCCAACGCTCTGAAACGGAACCAGGGAGTTCAGATTGCACGAGTAGCCCAATTGAGGGTTTGGCCCAAATTAAAAACAAATTAATCCATGGACCCCGCCTCCCAGGATGAATTGGACTGCCCAAGCCATGCAAACAGGCCAACTCATGTCACCAGGACCCAGATTGGTGGTATCAACTTGGTTTGGCCCCAAGAATTTGGAAAAGTTTGCAAAATTTCTAATCTTTTTCCGGAATTGGTAGCAGCCTTCTACCCCCCAAGCCAGCCAACTAAATTCCTTCCCCAACCCCCAAAATGACCAATCCCTTGATACCTCCCCATGCATATAGCCCAGTTTAAAACGAACTGCCTCAGCCAGAGGTAAAAGTCAGTTCATTCTTTCCCTTTCATCGAATGTTATCCGAATTATCCACCTAGTTTACTGCAGCCTCCGCCTACCCTTTAAAAATTTATAAAAATTCCGCTATTCAATCTGATGAAGGGCACTGTCACCCAAATCTTCCTGCCAATGTTTGCTGACTGGATTATCCAGTTGCATAAGCCCACCACATAGTGGTGGATTGTAAACGTGATAATCCGCCTCACCCCCAACATCAAACTCACTGCGTCATTTATTTTCATGCATTTGTTTAATGGAGGTCCTTCCATCCATTCAGTGGCAAGTCCACCAAAACTTCTCCCCAATTAGAGAGCCCCCCGGCATCCCTGCCCCACTGTACGTGAGTTCAGCTTCCATAGCAGCCTCTGCTGCTTCTGGCCCAGTCCACCAGCAGGACCTAGAGCGTCTCCTCCCGAGAAGCTTGGTCCCAGCCCCTCTCATGGGGTTTGCCATACCTCCGCTCATGTTTACAATAACATGGCAGCCTATGTGATGTCACTTGCTGGCGCACAAGCCCCCTATCCAAATCTGAAGGCCAGCAACCAGGAGCCCTGTAGGAGTCGTCATCCTCCCTGCCTTTTCCACCATTATGGGTTGCCCTTGCAAGACTCACGGTTGCCCCCAACACAACATCTAGTTTGCCTTTGATGCCTTTGGTATGTTACTGAACTTTTGCATTCCTCACATCTCCCATAGAACCCAACTTCTATTAGTCACTTGGGCTGCTAAGCCTTTGGCATCCTGGGGCCTACACTGGGTGCTCATGCACCCTGACTGGGATCCCAGTCTAGTTCTTCATAGCTGAATCTGTGACAGCAAATGGTTCTCTGGCCAACTAGATGCCGCTAACCACAATATTACTAAAGAGATGACGAGGATGAAAATCTTCATAAATGGTGCTCTGGCCAACCAGATGCTGCAACTTGAGTCGATGCTGGACAAGCCTCTCAGAAATGGGAATTGGGAAAATCAGAGGCCGCCAAAACATTTTAGTTAATTTAAAATTTAGAAATAAGGTTGTTGATGAAGGTTCAGGCTTTGAGAATTATTTGAAACAAATTAATAAATGCAGAAATGTATTTACAACAGCAAAGGTGCCTGATCCTAGTGCTGAAATCAGTCTCAACAAGGCAATCAAGGGTCTAAATCCTTGGTTTATGCATGTTATCAAGAAGTTGCCTTTTAAACTCTGCAGAGAACAAGAGCCACATTCTCCCTAAGCCTAGTATAAATTAGAATTGACAAAAATGCATAAAGCATTTTAGTCTTCTATAATTTTGAATTTAAACTTCATTATTTCAAAAAATAATTTTTAAATTTTAAAATCATTTTTATTAACTAAATCAAGGGAAACTGCACATGGACTACAGCTCAGAATTTGACAAGGCCATTGAGTTCTTGAGTGCACTTTCTGGAGGGCAGACCCTCTTGCTTGGCGCCAGTAAGGTTCTGACTGTTGTACAAACTTAAATAGTCAAGTGCTTTCTTTACAATTGGATTAGGGATATTTCTGTGGCTGGGTTATCATGCTTGTGGGCACATACCAGGGTCATCTTGACAAACTCTTTGTGACAGTGTCCAGGGACCCCGTCTGTCACACATTTCTTGATCTATGTGTATCATTTTAGTGCTTCTTTTTTGCAAGTTTCTGTACTGTGTCCTCCTTACTGCCACCTCCAAAGAGGACGGTTCCGCAGCCACATGCTGTGCCATTCTAATTCTGGTGTTATTGCCAATAAAAAGGTCTTGAAATCCTGATTTCCCAGATTAGGTTCAATGACTTCTTGTCATTTAAAGGATATTCTTGGGTTCTTCTCTCATTACTTGTTCCCTGTATTAACCCAGGCTGGGCATAATTTCTTAAGGGACCACTCCCAGAGAATCCAGTTTCAAACCATCCTGATTCTGTATATTTGTTTTGCTCCTTTCAGTGCCATAAAATACTTGCAGTGGACCCAGTTTCGCCTGTTTTGGTCCTACTGATAACATAAGGGCACATCACCAGATGATTTAGACAATGATGAATAAAATTCAAGTTTTATTTTTTTGCTCTTTATACTTTTTATATATATCCCATTATGAATTCTTATCTTGAGATATTTTTGTATTTTTCTTGTGTTTTTTTGTAATGGGATTAAATCTATTTGTAGGTTCAGAAGCTTAACTTTTCAATTTCTACCCTGGTTAAGCGGTTTTTTTTAAAATTTAACCAGCAACCGTGGTTCATAGTATCTATTTAATACTTTATCACCTATTATGGTCTAGAAATCCCACCTGGGACTAGACCAAAAATAGGATTGATCTATTTTTCTAGGTTCATTGGTCCTTTGTGAAAATTGCACTTTTCTTCCTTAGATTTGTACTTAAGATATTTTATATGCACCCAGTTCATTACAAGACCATCCATGATATCCTTAATTGTGTAGGCATAAGTTGCTATCTTTGCAATCACCTCATATGGACCCAACCACAAAGCAACTAGCTTATTTCTTTATCCAAAACCATTGGTATCGCAGTAGGCTACCCTATCCCCCACATGGTAACCTGTATAACTGGTCAGTTCTTGTCATTTTTTGACTTCGATTTAATCTTTTTTTAAGGTGGTATTAAACGCCTGCAATTTCAGACTAATCTTTAAACTTGCAGTCATTTTGGGTATTGCTCAGTAATCATCACCAATATTGGTTCTATTGCATAATATAAAATCAGTGGTAAGGCTGCCCTTCATTTGTAAAGTTTTTCTGATGGAATTTTTTTCCTGTAAATATATGATGACTTCTATTTTAGCATAGGTACCTTAACTTAGGTACTTCCACAAGCAGAGGTTTTCCTCATGATTAACCTTCATTGGTTGTGGTTAGCGTTCCATTAACTCTTTTCACCATTCCGTTTGTTTCTGGTCCATATGGAACTGATACTACTCCTCAAAACGCCAGCAATTCATAAAGGCTCAGGATATTATAGGAGGCTAAGTTGGTTCCATTGTCACTCAAGATCCAGTGAGGGCAACCATGCCACTAAATCACTTTATCAAAAATAAACCTCGCAGTTCTCACCGCATCCACCTTTCTCAGGGCTTTGTTTTTGACCCTTTAAGTTATATGATTTATGGCCACACTGAATATTTCGCACATCATGAGCTTATACTCAAGGGGCCCATCCTATCTATTGACACAATGTGGCACATGCATCCATGGTATACTATCCTGTATACTGTTACATTCTTATGAAGTTTGTGGATTTGGAAAGCCACGCAACAGGCCAGGTAGTCAGTGATACTATAAAGGATTGATTCTCAGTATGATACTGGTGAATATGGTCGATGGTTTCCCTTAGGCTACCATGGCTGATGACTTTGTGTGAAGCTTGGATTATTTCCACCCATTCTGACGGCTTTTATAATAAAATCGTTTTCCATTAATTGTTTTAAATAGTTTTTCATTCCTTATCTCAGTGTTATTTATTGCTTTCTTCAGTGCACCATGACTTTCTTGGGGTTTGTCCCTGAATTTGCCTTCAATTGTCATTTAAAATGATTCATTCACTTGATGATGGACAATATGGACTGCAGGAAATCTTGATAGTCCATCAGCGTTTTGGTGCGCTGCTCCATCCCAGTGTAGTATCTCAAAATCATAGGCTTGTAATTGTAATGCCATTAGGCCAGTCGCCCCTCTGGTTCCTTCAATTTATGGAGCCAGTGTAAGGGCGAGTGGTCCGTCACTAAATTAAAGTATATTCCATAGATGTATACTCAGAATTGCTTGCATAGATGGATCACTGTAAGGCATTTGCGTTCAAGTCTTGGTATATACCTATTTATGAAATTAGTGTTTGACTCACATAGGCCACCGGATATTCTTTCCTGTTTACATACACTTGGCACAAAAATGCTCAAATCATCTTTAATAGATGCATTGGTTTATGTGATATATTTCCAATAAAAATTCCAGTACTTCAAGACAGTACTGGGCATTAGATATTGGCAAATTTTATTGACTCTTAATCTTCTTTGTTCCATGTGTTCCTTTTTTATTCCTTCAATAAGTGGAATAAAGGCTCCACAATTGTTGCAATTTTTTTATAAATTGGTGGTGGTAGCTGACCATACCAAGACTTAAATGGATGTCTTTAATGCTTTTCAAGATTGCATCCAATTTGATTACCATAATCTTCTGCTGCTGGGATTTCATCCCTTTGTACTTGATAACAAACCCCAAAATTAACTCTAGCTCCTTCTTGAATAATATCTACTCTTCAGCTTAATTTTCAAGTTTGCCGTCACCAGGTGCTTGAAAACCTCTTTTAAGTGCT
Source organism: Massospora cicadina (assembly GCA_022478985.1). Lineage (NCBI taxonomy): Eukaryota > Fungi > Entomophthoromycota > Entomophthoromycetes > Entomophthorales > Entomophthoraceae > Massospora > Massospora cicadina. The sequence continues at coordinate 205,987 of JAKSZP010002656.1, forward strand.
CCAAATGGTCCGTTAAGGTCCTGCTAAAAACATTTATATAGTCTAGATATACTAAGACATTTTCAACTAAAAATCAATAAGGATAGAGGCCATTGAACTCTGGAAGAAGACTAGCGCATTGAAAATCCCTGGGGCATTTGGGTCATTTGATAGATACTGTGCAGTAATGATTGCAAATTTTTCTTATTCTTCTTTTGGCTAAAATAGTTTATTCAATATCACGAAATTAAATTTATCTCCAAAAGTATTTGGCATTCACTAGGTAATTGAGCACATTGTTGATCTTCAGAAGTGGATCTGAAACCTTCTTAGTGATTTTGTTCAGTTGGCAATAATTGATCATCACTTGATTTGATTGGTCCTTCTTTTTTTACTATAAAAAGTTTGAACTCGCCCATGGACTTGAAGATGGGATGAGGAGTCCATGATCAACATGCTCGCTGATTTCTTCACTGACCACAGCTTAAGCAGCTCTAGACCTTCAAACAGGTCTCATATATATCAGCGAATATTTCCCTGTGTCAAACTTGTGGATTATGTTCTTTGCAAAACTCAGGTCATGGTCAACTTGGGAGAATATCTCCCCATTTTCTCAAATAGACAGAGCACCTCTTCTTACTATTGCTTTTTCCACTTCAGCCAGCTGCTCTCAATCTATTAAGACATTGACACTTTTGGCAGTTTAGACCCATCAATTCTGTTTTGGTTAGCGTTATTAAATCATGGAATATGCTGATATCTGGCGTCAGGATTAAATTTTGAAACGGGAAAACTTGATTTTTTGCTATCTTTAAAGTCTCTTACCCATACTTACCAGTAGCACGTTATTTTTTCGTGTACTGGCGTATTGATCAAAAATTGCTACAGATGGTTTGATTTTTAATTTTTCGTCATGGGCCAACAACTTCTCTATATAGTTGCTCCATGAATTTGAGCGGTAACCCTGTGTTGATGATTAAATGCATCCCAGGCAGTATAGTGTTCAGCATTCTAATTCTCAAGGAGATCCTACTTTTTCCCCTAATCTCTTTTGGCACTTCTCTCCGCTTTCACCCAAACAACTTAAGCTGGATGGGGATGATGCCATCATTGTAAATCAAATTTATAAATTTGTTTTTTAATCAATGCAGTTATCCTTCCTGCTAATATATTAAAGTCAGGGTTTGCCCCAGAATACCAGATTATTCTCCTCAAAATTACATTTCACTTCATATTTTCACAGAAACTCCGTCCCATTAGGATATCCTAATTTTAATTTGCCAACACAATGTTGGGAGCTGATATCACAAGTAAACCAAACTGAAGTGGCGGCGCATTGTAGGATCCAAAGGATATTGTCATATCTGGTCTGGCCATTCTGTATTCCTTCTGGCGTTCTAGTTCAGGCAAAAAATTTATTTGTTTCCCCAATCTGGTCAAAACAATATTTATGGACGCTCAACTGAAAATAATTGACCTCACTCTCACTCAAGTAACAATGATATCCACATAGTTACACTCATAATATCATAATAGGGTATTTACTGAATGAATTAAGGAGTTGTTTGCCAAATTGAGAGAATTAATTGGTTGTGTTGAGAGATCAGAGAAAGATTCCTTAATTTGCACTAATTGGAATAAATACGTTTATCTCATCCAACATTGTCTTGCTTAACTCCTCCTGGTTCTCATCTGATTTAATCTTTTCCATTGGATGAAAAACATATAATTAAGCCACTTCCTTACACATTTGGGATTGATACCCTTCATTTTGTCTCGAGTATTAACGTCAACATACATATTAACAACCCAAGATAGTGGATTAGTTGCTTCATCATCTTTGAAAAGAACGGATGTCTCTAAATTATTGTTAATAATATTGAGAGGAACAGGTTTAACTACGGTTCCAGATTGTTCCTCTCTAGACTTTGAGACCTTTTCCCGACTCCTGATTACTTTCCTTCTTTTTTCCTGGATTAAGGCGAATTTTTCCTTGGGCTTCTTGCTCCAACATTGAGCAACTACATGACCAAATTTACCACACTGTTGGCAGCTGATTAGAATCTTATCCGCTTGCTTTTGTATTTTGTGCTTATTCTCAAGCATGACTCAATTTTATTGCTCCTTTTTTTGTCTCAGCAAATTTTCCATTGTTTTTGGTTTTAAGTTTGATTATATTTAAAGCTTTTTTGGGGGCTCCAAATTTAGCTCCCAATAACTTCAAGTGATCCACCATTTGGGATGTGGCCATTTGCATTACTAACGCTGATGACATAGTTCTGTGCAAATAACAATAGGGCCTTAATGCCTCTTGCATTATGAGTTGGGCATCAAAATTTGTTAGCACTTTTGTACCAGCCAGAATTTGTGATTCCTGATAAAATCAGTTTGAAAAAGTTACTAGGATCTCATCTTGATGAAATTAAATCCCCGTAAGTTCTTGTTTGCAGTTAGACATTTGTGTGGGGCTTCCAGTATATTATGATGGCTTCTTTTCCTCCTGATATTACCAATTATCCCCATTCAAGTGGGGTAGCACTAGATTCTATCATCTGTGTTCAGGAAGTTCATGATGGTCACTGACCTTTGTTGGTCACTAATAACTGAATATTCAATCTTGAATATTCAGAAAAATGCAGGATCACTATCCTTATGAATTGCAGTTAATTTTTAGTGTGATAAGAAATTTATCTGTGACTCCAATTTTAGGTATTATGTCTGACAACCCTATTGAACATTGGAGTACTTTTGATGTCATCTTCAAAATGATCCAAATGCCCCGAATTAATTCTATGTTGGTTATTCTTCCTGAATGGATTTGTAGGCGTTTCAATTTCAGCTTCTTCAACCTTCTTTTTTGCACAGTCATTTAAGGTCGTTCAGTTTTTCTGCATGCTTCAATTCTCATGCTATCTCTTCAGTAAGCCATTATATGCATTCTCAGTCTGCTTCTTGCTCAGTCTTCTGAAACTGTACTTCTTTGATCAGTTAACCCTCATTGCATTTCAAGGATTTATCTTTCCATAGAGCTCATTGTTAAATTTCCCCACTTGTTTGACCTCTACCTCAGCCTTTTTTACCCATTCTTCTAATGCAGTAAAGTCATATTGTGACGCCAAGTTAAGTGCGTTCTTGTTGATGGTTTCAAGTTTCTTCCAAAGCTTGCATATTTTTTTATAAGACATATTTAGTTTAATCTTATTAAAATCAGAAAAACTCTAAGACCCCATGTAGTGAGCACCAATTATTAAACCTTTAAGAAGATTGAACCCTTAAGTGAGCTCAAATTATAAGTTCTGGATTTGATTCCTCATTCTTAATAATTCTCACTTCAGCTTCTTGTTCGATGAACAGGTTCTTTTTATGTGCAATGTTCAATTTTATAATATGTTATAATAAGCAGTAGTAGTATAAAGATTAATATTCTAGTTTGAGCTGAAAGCCAAAATAGTGATTAGGTCCAACGCCAAAGCGTTGCTTGTCCTGATATTGATTTCATCTAAATAATAGATGTTTCTTCCTTAATCCATATAATAGAACTTAATCTAGTATAAAGTTCAAAGGTTCTTTTTCCTTCTAGTCACACAGAGTCCATTTAGTAGCAATTATTTAACAAAGTATCTTCTTGTCATTCCTTCTCTAATAATAAGAGCAAGTAGTCAAAAAGGATTTTACTTCCAATTTTTATATATATTTATTATAAAAGGATTAATATGAATTTATAGGATTTTCAGTGCACAACTCTTCAGTTGGCTCACCAAATGGTAATGGAGGCCATCGCTGATGAAAAACACTTCAGGATCACAAGAAATGATGATCTTTCTCATCAAATATAATTAAGTTCTCTTCTTTACTCAACTTTGACCTCTTTTAAGTTGAAACGAGAAGATGTTTTAACGTCTGCGCTCAATTCACTTTGGATTGATTTTTGTTACCTAGTATCAACCTGCTTATTAAATTGGATTTATATCTATAAACAGAGATTATGATACATAGAAAGAATTATTTTGAAAGTTTATCTACGACATGCTGCATATCTCTCAAGCAACTCATAAATCTTTTAGTCAATCAGCAACTAAACCTGATCAAATATTACAAAACAAAAAATTTTAATATTAAAATCAACCCTAATCGCTTGTTTATTGTCAGGGATTATCCTCAACAAAAAACTTTATAATTTGGAATATTGTAATCCATCAAATCAATGAATATTCGCTAAAATATTACTCTGAACAATAGTTATCCTAAAAGGAATTGATTCTATAACAATTACTAATGAGATGAATCCCCTAATGGACTAGGCGATTAATTAAAATCGTAGAGCTGGGTGATGAAGGCAAAAATTCAACACTGTTTCAATGACAAAATTGGAACAGTTAACCCAAATGCCATGATGCCTTCTCTATTGCTCCTGAGCTGATACCCCTCACTTTTAAAACAGTAAAACAGAAAAATTATAATTCAACCTCGCCCTCTCCTTTTCCTGTGCCAGCACTCCTTATTATTCAAAATTACAAAACAGATCAGCCAACCCAAATGACCTGGAGCCCAATTCATTAACCTTCCTACCATCGCCCCTAACTGTTTTGAAAATGAAACAGAAAAGAAAGACTTGGCACCCTCACCATCTTCATGCGCTGATGCTCATCACGTTTTTATGATAAGAATAACAACCAATTAATGTAGCTTGGCGCCACCTCCATTTCCCTATGTCAATACTCCTTGCTGTTTCAAAGATGATGTAATCAACTTGAATGCCTTGTAGCCCTCTCTGTTTCCCTGCGCCAATCTTCTCTCTTTTCTGACAATGAATTTATAAACTAACCTGAATGAAATGGCGCCCTTTCATTTCAGTACTATGACGTCACATGCTATTCTGAAAATTGAATAAAAAACCCAAAGGCTTCAGAGACATGCCTTTTTTCTTACACCAATGCTCCTCAAAGGTCTAACAACAAAATTGAAACAGCCAAACTGATGCTTTGGCGCCCTTTACATTTTTCTGCGCTTCAGCTCCATGATGTTAATAATAAAATTAGTGCAGCCAAATCAAGGGCTTTGGAGCCATTTTATTCTGATGAGACCACCAATGGCTTATTCTCTCTTATTTTAATATTACTTTCAGTTTTTTACAAATATTGTAAGGTTTTCCTGTCAGCACCGCAAAATTGAAATTCTTTACTATTTTAACTAATTCAGGAATGGTTTAAGAAGTTGATACCTGACCGTCTTTTTAAACTAAGCATAGCTTTGCTCAAAATCATTTATCCTTGATGCGAGGTTTAGCCTAGGCAGCCAAAGTACCTTCCCATTGCTTCTTAAAATTATTTATCTTTTGACACCACAATTTTTTGTATAACGACTAATCATGGAATTAGAACTTTCTTGAGCTCCTGACCAAATTCATGACTTAATTTGAATACATTATCAATAATTCTTTTTCTTCACTAACATTTCAACAAAGCCAAAAATCAATATACTTTATTTTAAATAATTGACTCTCACTAAGTTTTCTAGTCTGACGCCTTTTAATTGCAGTTTATATCTATCCATTGATGCAGAAAAATTCTACTAATGAAAAATCTGCAGAACAATCAAATTTAATTGTCTGACAGCTGTTTCAAGCTTTGTATTTCTATAATCAAATAAATAACGCCTCTTTTTACTTGAAAAATTTTGCTAAGAAGCCAAGCTGTTTTCATTTTGATATTTCAACAGTTACATTTGATCTGCTGAACTAATTCTCTTGACTAGAGTTACCTTTATCTATCATCAGGGGAAAGCTCTAACTAAAAAACAACCAATCTCACCAGATGGTTTCATAGATACTTGTTATTTCCCTAAATTAACTTGATTTCATTATACAGTTCCAGATGCCACACCATGAAAAACCAAAGGCAACCATAACTCAAGGAAGCCTTTCAAGGATGTTACCAATATTTATGTACTGCACCTCAACCTTAATGCTGAGATAAAGATTGCCAATCCTAAGCGAAATTAGACGTTAAAACCTAGCTATTACTGGCTCCTTAAAATCAAGCTGGTTAAAGAGAACAAAGTCAAAGACAATGTCAATGTAGTAATTCTCTAAACTATTAATTTACTTGAGATTATTATGGTGAAAAAAAATTACTCACTAGGCTAACATCTAACCCAAATACCTTGATTTAGTACACTAAACTCTACTCTGGTAGTTTGGGACCCTAATGAGGCTAGCTGACCTCGGAGAAATTATTGTTACCTTCAGTCATGCTTTTGAGGGTCAAATGCAATGATATACCTAGAAGTAAATAAGTCTAGACCTTAATTTTTTGATACATTTTTAATTGGACAATTTTGGCCTATATTTAATATTTCTTTAAAACTATCAAGCTTAAGTCCTAAAATTAATATTAAACTAAATAATATAGTATCAAACAGTTGATAATGACACTTTCACATCTAATATTTTTAGGATGAATTAACTGATCAGAGCTAAAACTTTTCTTTCTCATTGCAAACACTTTTGCAACCTATTCAATTCAAGACTAAATCTAGTTTGATAATCTCACAGAGGAGATTAGTCTGCGCCCATGTCTGGGAGCAGTTGGGCAAGCAAGGCAAGAGGAGCAGGCGGAAGGCCCGTGGCCTCTAACGTAAAAAAATGCCCCGGAGAATCTGGCGGAATAGAAAAAAATCTCAAAAAACTGGCGGTCACAATTTCCCCAGAGATACTTGTGTGGCAAGCACGATGCAACCAGTACATCAACACGCCACACTCCCAGCCACTTTTGTCAGTGAAATTTGGAGTCCGTGTGTATTTGAACATCCAAAAAATGGCCTTATGGGAAACATTTTGTGAGGATGTACACAAAATTTTCCCAACTGCAGTGTACGATGCACCTCACTCCATGTCGCGCAGTTGGCTGGACCCAGGTTTTGAAAGCAAAATAGCAGCAGATGAGGCTGCAGCGGTGTGCATAGTGGTCGACCTCCCCGAAGGGCAACAGGTCATCTAAACCAAATGCACCAGATGGACAAAATCAAACCAAATTTTCCTCACGTTTGACTTTTTGCCTACTATGGTAAAATGTGACATTTTGGAGCAACACCTGAAAGATGGTCTCGCCATATATGACAATACAATCTTTTGAAATGCAACATTTCATGCTGATGTGACACCTGTGCACCAGCAAAGCCATCGCAGTTCTGACCCCAACAGAGGAAATCACAAAGGACCTAACCCAGATCCCGCACTCCACCTTTATTGACATCGCAGGGCATACCACCCACCCATTCCGGGTGACCATGGACAGCGCGCCCTCCATTTGCACCCACTGTGGCGCATTTGGCCATAAGGCACATGCATGCCCCATCAAGGAGGGCGTCACATTCCAAGAGCACCCCTCGGCAGCCATGGCCAGTGGAGAGGTGCACTATGAACCAACTGCAAGCACCAAGGAGGCCTTCCTGTGGGGAGCACAAGGCTGCTACCTACTGGTAAAGCCTATCTCCCCACAAGAGTGGAAGAAGGCCAAGCAGGCCCATAGGGCCGCGGCCAAGGAAGCGGCTAAGGCCACCACCACCATCCCACACTCACAACGCCAGGAGGACATGGAGACCTTCGCGGTGGAAGTGACTTGGGAATCCATTACCCAATCAGGTTGGGAGGCCCATGCCAAGTGGGCCACTCAATCTGAGGATCCGATGGGAGATTTGATCTCACCCAATTGCTGCACCCAAGCTCCAGTCAAAACTGACTTGGGACCTATCCCAACTGAAAAAAAAAATTTTGCCCCGCTTGACGGTGCATTGAACTTATCCGCACCGCAAAAAATTCATCTGACATCAGGAAAATAAAAAGCGAAGGCCAAATCCAACGCGACTCTTTCCACAAAAATTAACAAAAACCCCGATAGCATTGCTGCTAACACCCACACTGCTGTGAAAGCCCGTGGGGACCTTGAAGAGGCTGGTGGGCCCAGGGGCCCACCCCTTGCACCTAAGGTGTGATGGGGGAAACCTTCACTCTAGGGACGCTGAATATCGCCAGACTCAAGGCCTCCCCATCCCAGGCTAGGAAACTGAGTTTTTTACAAAACAATTTACCTGTGGATATCCTGGCCATCCAGGAGTCCCACTGTCCACGAGGTTCCAAGGAAGCTTGGAAAACAATGCTCTTACCATCCCTATCCTTTTGGTCGAAGCACTGTGGGGTGCTAATTCAGAAAATAATTTTTTCAAATTCACATCCTCAGAAACATTCCTTTATGGCCAAGTGCTCATTATCAACTTCTCGTGGGCTGACGTTGCACACACAATTGTCAACATCTATGCCCCAAATGGTGCACATGAGCGTCAGGAATTTTTCTTGTCGGTCAAATCCCTCCCACTACCCCCCAATTTTTCCTAGTTGGCGACATGAACTGTTGGCTAACCTCACCAACGGACCGGTGGCTGCCCTCACCCCACGCCCCACAGGGTCACATAGAACTACGCGTTCTAAGAGCCACCCTTGGGTTAATGGATGTGCTGCCGTGACATGCCCCACTGCTCGAAAACATGATGCATCCCCATGTCCACAATGGCTAATTAAGGTCCATGACCCGCATCAACCTTATTCTAATGCCAGCAAAATTCCAACCCCACATCTCCCACTTCAAAACAATGAAAATGGAATTCTCCGACCACCGACTGGTCTCAATAACATACCACTTACCCGTCACAGTTGCAAAGGCCCCACATTGGTGCAAAATCTGCCCCCCGAGCTCGCGTCGCCAGGATTTTCCATGTGGGTGGAAGAGGCAACTTTGGCAAAATTGTTCATTGCACCGTTTTTCACGGACCCCATTTCCACATGGGCAACTTTCAAAGAGGACACCATCCGCCACTATAGCCATCTCTCCTCCAGATGCTCACGAGCCACATCAGCGGTTATCTCACACGCACTGGTGAAATTGGCCCACTTGGAGTCCAACATTCCAGCCACAGGATACAGCCCTGCATGGGGCCAGAAGTGGTTGGAGGCAGCCACTCACCTCAACGCACTCAAAAGGTAACACAAACTTTGGGTTTGTGTCCAATACAGGGCCACATGCATCACTAAAGGCGACAAGTGCACCGCACATTTCTTTAAAAAAAATTTTGCACCATGCCAGAGCGTGGCCTGCACACAGGTGTGAAGATCGGATAATTCCATTGTGGTCACACCGGCTGAAGTGGCAATTGAAATGCAAAGATATTACTCCAAGTTATACCGAGCTGAACCAATTCAGCCAGCTGAAATAGCAGAATTTCTTGACTGAGCTCATATCCACACTGTTTTCTGATACCCAGAAATAATGAATTTAATTACTCTGAACGAACTATGGACAGCCATTCGCAGTGCACCAAACAAAAATGCCCAGGCCCAGATGGTATTCCATATGAGTTATACAAAAAATTATTCAAATATATATCCCCATTGCTGCTAGCCTCACTCAACCAAAGCCTGTTGAAAACGCGCCTCCTACCAGGAGGACATGAGGCCTTTACTGTCACACTCTTTAAGAAAGGGGATAAGCTTGACTTAGCCAACTGGCGCCCCATTTCTCTAACAAACACAGACACCAAAATTTTAACAAAAATCATGGCTAACCGTTTAGGTACTATAGCATCTGCCACCATCTCCCCAGAACAATTCGGTTTCATCCCCAGAAGGTCAATTTTTGATAACGTGCACTCTGTGGCTAATGTGTGTCAGTCCACAGCCTCTGGGGCACTTGTATTCTTGGACCAACAAAAGGCCTATGATAGAGTAAACTGGGAATACCTTAGGGCCTGCCTCCATCAATTCCGCCTACCCCCCGCTTCATAAACTGGGTGATGCTGCTCACAGAATCTGCGACAATGGCAGTGCGTGGCCCAGGCTTCCTAACGGAAGTAGTCCGCCCTCAAAGAGGCTTGCGACAAGGGGACCCCCTCAGCCCACTCTTATACAACTTCAGCCTTGACCCACTACTGCGAAATGTGAATGCCCACCTCACTGGGGTCCATGTGCCAGGCCAAACCCCAGTCAAGATGATGGCATTTACAGATGATTGCGTGGTGGGGGTGTCTAATAACAAAGATGCACGCGCGCTTGAAGCCCTCATCCAGGAATATTCCCAGGTAAGCAATGCGGCACTGAACGCCCCCAAAACCGAAATCATCCTCCTTGGTCGGTTTCAGAACTGCTGGGCCCCAGCAAGTAGTTCCCAACCCGGCCATCTGCTCGCCCACATCCACGCCTTACTAATTCAACACACACCGCTCCACTGGTGCTCCCCTTTGTGCCACGTCCTACCATAAGACCGGTGCGCCATTTGGGCATGTGGATGGAGGCAGGTGGATATGAATCAGCAGTAATGGAGTGCCATATACTGGACAACGTGATGAAGCGAATCGCCTCTCTCAGAGCCCACCCTACTACCCTCACTGGCAGGGTTGTTCTTGCCAACTCTATGCTCCTATCCAAAGTCTGGTTTGGAGCCCACGCCATCCCCTTCTCCCCAAGCTTCTTCAAATCCCTGTATGCTTTGCTGCAAGGATGGCTTTGGTCAGGCCGCCCTCCACCAGTACGGCTAGAGGTCATGTTTGGCCCTCATCATTAAGGTGGCAAGGGCCTGCTTGACTTCAAAGCCCATGCTGCCGAGATCCTGGGCACCTGGATCGCGGCTGTCACCGCTCCTAAACTCCCATCCCAACACTGGTCCCGCGCGGCCTGCTCCAACTTCTCCCAAGCCTTGGGCCTCAACAATCCATCAAACCCCCACTCCCTGATGAAATACCTCGCATCACACACATCGGCCACAGGTCCTCACGGGACTAAAACCTACTACAAACGAATCCTACTCTCCATGTGAAGCGCAGAGTGGAGAATTCGTATTAGTGGACATACAACCCAAAGAGGCCGCCCCTCTCCTCAGTTCACACAAGAGGTACAGGGGCTACCCATCCATGATGGCGTGATCCCCATTCGACCCCAAGTCCTATCCAGGGTGGACTACCTGGACATGATGGACATCCCTTATTACACTGAGACCCAAAAGACTATCTGGAAATATGTACACCATCCTCTGTTGCAGCCTCAAGTCTGCTCCCATGTGTGGCGCTGCCTGAGGCGGGTGTATCGTACAGCTGAGCGCTCTAACGCTTTACACTCATCCTGTGTCGTGTGTGGCCAGTATGGTTTGCTGTTCCACCGCCTGGAGAAGTGCCCCACCTCTAAAGTGATATGGCGCGAAGTCCAACGTCTGCTAGGCCAGGATCAAACGCATCCCTTCAGTCTGTCAAGAGATATGTTTGCTTCATCAATGGCCTCCCCCTTCCACCCTCCCTCTGTGATTTGGTGGTTGCAATCGCCATGTGGACCATCCACACGATTGTCTTAGATGCCATCGCAGGCTCCACCCCCACCCTATCAGAAGTGGTCCACAGATTCTGGTCTCATTTGGTGAACCACTTTCAAGCATGGATGTTTGGATATCTCCCACCGCGTCGCCAACAGCTGGTCTCCTCCTGGTTCCCAGTCTGGTTCATCAAATCAGACCCCTTCCTCCACACGTGCTCAATAGTGGCTATGGCCCCTTCACACGTTCCCTCCCCTCCCCATAAGTGGCGTTCCCGCTGGCAACAAGAGATAGCATTGCTTCTCTGGGGTGTTCCCCTGGTACTAAGTTTATCTTTTCTGAGTCATATTTGGAAGTGTCCATCCCATGGTCAGCCTTCCCTGCAATAAATTTAAATTTAAAATTGACTGATCAGAGCTCCACTATTCAATAAGGTTCTTTTTCCTATCTAAATTATCATCCTTTCTCAGTAGTGACTGAGACTTTATTTCAGCATTTCATCACCTCTGACTAGCTTTATCTTACTAATAACATTTTCTGTTCATTGTTTCCCTTTATCATGTAAAAGATCTAGGAAGTGAAACTCCTCAACCTTTTCTGCTGTTCATTCCTTATATTCCTGAGTTTATCTCTTATTGTCCTAGAACTATAATTAGTGCTAAATATTTATATATAAATTAAACTTCATATAAAAACACATAAAAACTAAACGTATACATGGAACCTAGAACCTACTAATAGGTAAAACCAACAATCCTGCCAAAGCGCAATTCATTAGCAATGGAAGCTGGTAACTTTTAGTGGTTTTTTTAGAATCCACCAAGCTGGTTGCACAAGTTAAAACCATTGAGCAACAGACAAGTGATTTGTTTATTGATAAACCTTGATAAATGACAATAAAGTACTAATAATAAGAGAATATTGCCCTGCTGGAAACTAGTCTATATAACATATTTTGTCAAGAAGTTGATATGATGGGACAATAAGCAATTGATACAGCATTTTATAATTTGGAATTGAGGTGAGACTCAAGACAGATCAGAAATTTATTTTGACATGGGGCAAATCAATTAAAGTAATTATAGTTTGGAAATCAAGGGAATTGTCGCCAAAAATTTCCATGGTATAATAATCACCTAAAACTCATTGCAGATATAGGAAATACTAAGCGGAAAGGCCAAGGCTGGTTAGGAAAATAAAGAATAAAAGTTGAGCGTGAGCTTGAGAAAGAGGTAGTTTTGGAAGAAGAAGAAGAAAGAGAGGTGTTTAACTGAAATAGCTGTTATTATATATTAGGTAAACTAGGTTTTAATGGGGTAAATAGCTCCTTATATTAATACTTTATTGTTATTTCTTGAGGATTAGTGATCATCATATTGATCATCCGTTGCTTAGTGGGTTTTACCCTGTGCAACCAGCTTGGCGGATTCAACCAATATTGCTGGAAGTCAACATATATAAAAATGGACAACTTCTGGAAAACCCCTTTTACTTCCTTATCTTCCAAAAGACCTCACCTTCTCATTCTAATGATCAACTCTTAATCATCAGTATTCTTAGTCAGTTTCTACCCTTCCATTTAGTAATTGTGTAATGCTACAAATTTAGGGGATTTGTTATATCTTTGTGACTTTGGCAGAATTCCCTCAATTTGCTGAACTATAAGTCCTTTGATTTTCTCGACTTATATGATATGATCCGCCAGATATAAGTCTTATAGTCAATTCATATCGATTTCTTGACATTACCCCCTTGACTGAACAATAAACTCCTATTGCTTGTATGTCCAAAGGTACTTCGCCTGAACATGGTTGATAATCTGACTACCCACAGGTTCCTTAATGGTGTAGCCTTTGATAACAGTTTTATCATTTATTTCAATTGGTCCAATACTGATTTTAGCTGTTGGATAATTTACAAGTCTTATGTTGTATTAACTGTGATTCAGGTTTTGACTTAATCAGCCAAAATACCTTGGAAAATTCTTAGTGGAACCCTCTGAATTGGAGAAATACTTTTAATAACAATAAAACTCGGGTAAAAAGCTCAAGTTTGGGTAGCAGGAATATTCCAAATCATCGGTGAAACTAAGGGAGCCATTTGGAGTCTCTCCCTATCACACAACAACTCCTATTCACTAAACTAAAAAACTGGCCCAATTTATAAGGTAGGAGGAGGTCCAACAAAATGAAAATATGTTCTCACCCTTAGATTGGACTAAATATATAAAGTCTCTTCCTCATGGTTACATATTCCCAATTGTCGCTTCCCCATCTGCCCTTGCATTAAAGTGAGGCAAGTCTCAACTGATCCAATATGTCAAATCCAATGTTCCCAAATTTGGATGTTACTAAGCCATCCAAACTTTGAGCCTCAATGTTTAGATATTAGCATTGACATATTAAGAGTGCTCATTTTTATCCCCCACCAGACTTATAAACCTTTAAAAACACCAAACTTTATAGTTATAAATTTTCTTGTGTCATCAGGGGATACAATCACTTATTTGTTTGAATTTAGACCTAAATAGCACTAGCGAGCCTAAAAAACCTAAAATTCAACATTAACGAGCTTGTTTTCCTTCCAAATCCATGTTTGCCATGGAACAAAATGTGATCACCTATAGCAAACTGTGGGAGTCTGCTATGTCTTTTTGGTCAGCCGTCTGATACAGATTTTCTTAAATAACCTGGTAGTTTAAGCTTTTTTTGTAATTTTGTCAGCATGTCAATTAAGTTGCTCAGATAATGCTGCAAATCTCCTCCATCAGTGTCCTCCACACAGGGGTAAAGCAAAGCAGGCAAAGCCAGATGTCTAGCATAAAGCAATTGGAAAGGACTCTTGCCTATTGATGATTGATACTATATTTTTTTGCAAAGACGGCAATGGATAGCAGGGTACTCCATTCATAGGGAAATATTTTATAAGCTTGTAGAGAAAGTTTAACGTCGCACTAACCCGTTTCATCATTTCATTAGATTCAGGGTAGTATATGCATAGTCAAGACCCCACGGATTGCCATTAGTCATTCAACTTAGGCAGGACACATGATGTGAAATTGTTTTTGTTGTCCTTGAGGATAAATTGCGGACATCAATGTCACTGTATGACACACTCCATGATAAAACTTGGCGGTGGTGACAACTCTCCAAGTAATTGGTCGCACATTATTATGCCCATATTGTCAAATGATCAAATGCTACTATTATATACATAGAGTGGTTCAAGCCAGTCATCAGAGACCCACCACATCAAGAGAATTAGTATGCCATGCAAAGACGCTTAACAAGCTTGTAATGTAGTCTTCTTGTGGAAAGGTTTCTCCACTTGGCACTGGTGACAACAAGCAACCGTCTCAAGCACATCATAATGCATGCTCTCCCAATAGTATTGGGATCATAAGAATTCCAGAGATTTCCGCAACTCTCCACAATCTACTGTCGCATGTGCATCCAAGATAACTAATGGCCTGACGGAGGGTTTTGGGAAGCTCAGAATCAATTCTCCAATTTTTTTATATAATTCCCCATTATACAAGAAAGTATCCTGGATGAGCCCATCTAAAACCTTGATTACTTGTATCATCTCATCATGATTTTTCTCCACAATCATCTTCTTATACATTGATTTGTCCAAATCCACCATGATGGTGACAATTGGTAGCCATGAGAGACAGTTCGCACTATGATGCTTTTCCCCTGGCTAATATACTATTTTAAAGTCAATGCTTGGAACTTCAATGCCCATCACGCGTGATGCCCTTCTGGTTCCCAAAGATTCTGCAGCCAAGACAAGGATTCATGATTGTAATGATTATAATTTTTACCCCGTGTAGGTAAAAATGGAACTTTTAATAAGCAAATATCACCTTCAAGCACTCCCGCTCAGTCACAGTGTAATTACGTTCATGAAAGTTCAGGCTTAGGCTGCAAAACAAGACAGGGTGCTCCAAAACTTCATCATCCTTTTTTGGATAGCACTGCCCCTACAGCGGAAAGGAAGCATCCATTTGAAAAGTAAAATCCTAATAAAAATTAGGGTACTTTAAAACAGACGCACTAGCCAACGCAGTCTACAGGACATCAAAGCAATCATAAATTTCTAGGCAGACAAAGGCGGCATTCTTATTAATACTTAGAGAGCAAAGCCCAATACTGCTGAAGTTAGGAATGAATCGCCAGTAGTAACCAATCATCCCAAAAACTCTTGGAGTCTCTCTTATTGCTTGGCCATGTCATCTTACATATAACTTCCACCTTCACTGACTGCAGTTTAAGCCCTTTTGAGTCCACCACAAATTCAAGTATTCTAATCGCTCCTTGAAAAATGGCACCTTCAAGGCTTGATATAGATATTATTATCAGCAAGTCATTGGAACAATTGGTCTATTTGGTCAAGATTCTCTGTGAACGTTTGCAAGAGAACGTTGATATAATCAAGGTAGATTAGAATGCAGGACAGAAACAGATCACCCAAGATCGTGTTTATAGCACAATGGAACGTAGCTGTGTCATAATTAACCCCTGTGGCATACTTGTGGGTTAGAACAACCCCTTTGAGGTAATATAGTGCATTTCTACAGTTCTCCCACTGGCAATTTAATCTGCCTATACCTTGATATCAAGTCCATGGCAGAGAAGCAGTTAGTGCCTCTCAGCTGATATAAAATGTCATCAATCCGCGGGAGAGAATAGGAACCCTGCTTTGTGATGATATTAAGCTTCTGGTAGTTGAACACCCAGTTTGTGCCATCTTTTTTCTTAAAAATGAACTTTGGCAATGCCCACAAACTCTTGGACGGCTCTAACATTACCAGTATAATCAATTTTGTCTACCTCATTGGAGACTACTTCCTCCACAGCCTTTGTGCTGGATGGGCTGTGACCAAATGTGAGGGTGGGCTCTAATGCCTACCCTTTGTGCCACCACACATACCATCCCAAATTGTGGTCATTGGAAGCAAAACTATCTCAGTATTTTCAAAAAGGGCCATCGCACTATCTTTTTGTTACTCTGAAAACCCAATCATATCTTCCCGCATAACCACTGTCATTACATTATATGAGGTTTGTACTGGTAGACCGAGGTCCTTCCATGACCCAAAATTATGAATGCAGCGGACTTTATCAATAGGAGTCAAATGTAGATAAGATACCACTTTGTGCCTTTGAAACGTCATTGCCTCCTTTTGTAGGTTCACTAGCAATACAGTCACTTTCTCAGGACCCTGTAACAGTAGCACCAGAGCCACATGGGTTCAAGCTGCAATTGCTGGTAGGGACCCACGATTTCCCCATACAGCCCTTCAAGGACGTCTATTTCAAGCTCTGTACCTATTATGACCTGATTACTAGAAGATATGCTTAAAGTGCTCACCGCCTGTAGTGGAATACCATTGTACTCGTAAATCTGGATAGGAAGGGCTCTGGTCCTCCACTTCATCCACCAATATTGTACAGGAGTCACCATGTTGCTGTATGCAAAATTAATCTTGCTGGAGCGGATTAAGTCCTTTGGGACTCCACTGGAAGTAAAAAAAGATGAGGATCGGTTGTCCCAGAATATTAATTGTTTCTTCTGCCATATTGACCACTGCCACAAATTTCTGCATGAACGCAGACCTGATCAACATTTGAAAATATTACCAGGCGGAACCACCTCTGGAGCAGATGAACCAACCAAACTGAACCTCAGAGGCAACGCGCTGTAAGCGCCCTCTGACACAGTGCTCTGTGCCACAGCGAGATCATATGCTACATGGTGTTCCACATCAGTCTTCAGCAAGAGCATAGCCGTGAGCTAGATGAATATTATTTACAGGAGTGTCAGTATCTATAATCACCCGGATTTTGGTATTTTTTACAAAAATATCACATTATGTACATTCTGAATAAGATGAGTAGTTGTTGTTTATTACATGAACATCCAAGGGCTTTTGGCTATCCAGAAAGGTGATGATACAGGCGCCAACATGAGGATAATATTTGTAAATTTCTCTACTGAAATCGCCACTTTCATCCCCTTTAGGGTTGCAACATATGTTGATGGTTTGACTTTGATTTTACCATTCCACTCAAAAATTTCCAGAAATAATGTTTTTGAACATCATGGCAGAGCTCCAAGTTTTGCGTTATTGGGGTCTTTCCCTTAGTTTGAGGCCAAGATAACGTAGGGGATTTGTTGATATAATAAATCATCAGGGTAGGTACCAAGTCCAACGCAAAGCGACTCAGGAAATCATCAGGGGCAAATAGTTTGAATTAGCTGAAGTAGAGCGTCCAATCTCTAAACCTTTTGACCTTTTCCCTGTTCTATTGGGGCAACTGGTATACATGGACATTCATTTTGCCCGTACAGCTAGCTGCATAATGGCTTCTTTGGCCACACAAGAAACAAGCATCTGTAAATGGCACTCATCTCTCTATCACACCCACAGTCCAGGTCTTTTATTAAAGAATAGTTGTAATTTGGCTAAGGATGAGCTGATTGAGACTAATGGGGACGGAAAATACCTTTCAGAGCGTTAAACGGATGAGGATTAATCAACGGACTTTACCAAGTCGTTGGTGTCAATTTCCAAATGGGGATTTGGTTGCAGTTGCAGGAGCTTTCCTTTAGTCATTGAGAGCACCAAAAGTGATAGATATATGGCATAAGTAATTAAAAATAATAGCTCCGCGTCATCTTGAAGAATGTGGGTCATAGCATAGTACAGTTCTTGATATGGCTTAACAGCTTCTGTCATTGCTATGCCCACCACCTTTTTAGTTAAGATATTCACTCTCACCAACTCATGAGACTCATTTATGAACTGCTACACAAACTCCACCAGGAATCTTTCTTTAGAAACTATTTATTTAACTGATGCAAGCCAACCAGGGGACGGACAATAATGAGCTCTGAGGGACAAAACTCATACTAAGCTAGAATTCCATAATCATAAAGAGACAAGTGTATCACTCAAACTAAATTGAAAAATAAAAATAAAATACTAAAATAAACCAACAGGTCGGATGGGGGTAAACCACTATTCATCCATTTTGGGAGTAAGTCAAAATTGGGAGGCTCATCATCCTCCTCTGTGTTGGACAGTGTACGGCAGAGCGCTGTGAGCATTGGCGTTGTGCATCCACATAATGGGGGTTAAGGTGGCAGAGTGGCTTAAACAGCTCGGATTTAGCTATGAGGAGGGTTTTAAAGTAATTTGATAGGGCTTTTGTAGCATCAAGGCTAACTTTGGGTAGCGTTAATAAAGAGGCGTTGTTGTTGCTGGTAACGAGAGTCTTAAAGCCAGATTTTGTGACTATCGCAACTTTATGTACTGCTTTGTGGACAACTTAGTGAAATTGGAGGAATTATTTTTTGTAAACTTATTGCATGGGGGAAGAAAAATGGCGTGAATCTCCTTAGGCAAAGCTGTGATTAATTTTGCTATGGCATTTTTTTTGGGGGGGTGAGAATCAGGGGAGTAAACAGCCTCTTTGGTTAGTTGGTAGTAGCTTCATAATTCATCAGCGTCAGAATTTAGAGGATTGTGCTGGAAGGAAATTGAGCTGCATGATTTGCATTTAACACTTTTTTAAACCGGGGACTTTGACCAAGTGGATTGGGGTTTCCCAATTCATCAACCTTCTCTAAACTAAATTCAGAGATTTTGGTTGAAAACGATAAGTTAGTCAGAATAAAGTGGGCTAGATTAGATGGTTGGGTGAGCTTTTTTGAATTGACTGGGGTCCATGATGGCTCCCAATTAGTTGGAGTAGGAGTAGTGGTTTGACATGTCGATTCATTATTGGTTGAATCATTGAAGTTGAATCTGCCATTTTTAGTGGAGGAGGAGGGAGGATTATGCCTCATTCAAAAGGTTTTTATGTCAGCAATGGGAGCATCATGGGGGCAGTCAAGCATGAGGGCTCCAGCTAAGGCTATGGTGGGGCAGCGCCGCTTTAAGTGATTCAGGTCTAAACCAGTGAGGCGGATCATGCGTCCTTTATCTACTCTGACCAAAGAAAGGATGGCTTGGGGCAGAGGGGATAATGGTGCAAAAGGGAATCAAAATGGCAATTTTGTTTGATTTTGGGTGTAGAGTTTCAAAGGCGCGAGGGCCCAGAAGTTGGTTGGCTTCATTGGTAACCACAAAATTTTAAAATGCGGTAAGCGCCATATCCTGACAACCCAGCTAATAGTTCGTTATTTAAAGTTTCATTTGGGAGGTGGGCGGGGAGGCCTGAATTTGAACCACAAGAGTGGTGTCATCAGGTAACTGGGTTCAAGTTGTTGGGATGGGTGTTCCCTGGAACACCAGGGGAATGTTGGCTACAATTACAGCATTGGCTTCACTAGTGAAGCTGAGGTTGAAGTACCCCTTGGAGGTTGAAGTTAATAAAGCCTGCAGGCTGCATAAGCGTCTGGGCTAATTCTATTATTTATTATTCATTATAAGGATACAAGTTGCCATATCAACCCAGAGGCTTAATCACACCTTGCATCAGGGTAGCACAATGGGGCTATGAGGCACTGATTGGGAACGTGCTAGGTAGAGGGTGAAATCCTTGGGGGGGGAACATAACAACTCGAGGAATTGGGGGCTGGTTGACCTAGTTTAAAAAGTGTTTCCCGCTAGACAGAAGATTCTAGGGGAGGTTTTGCCGCTGCCCCATTTTGGAGCATAAACGGTGGGGCTGAAGACATTGGGATTTTCTCTGTGTCAGTTTTCCGAGTTTTTTTAGTACTTCTGTAATTTTTCATGCAATGTAATGTGTTATTGAGTGGAAAAAAATAATCATTTTTTCAAAACTGAAATTTCTAAAAACTGCCTTGTGCCACACCATTTTCGCCATACCCCAAACAGGCAGATCACAGTCTCCTTCATTTCTTGAGAAGTTATGGTGCTACTCTTAAGGTAACATGTGACCTGGTTGGCGCTCTCAACAGACAAGGAAGATAACAACAATTTTAACTCTCTACCATTTAGAAGCCCATTCTACTGAAAAAAAACTGCTTAAAAAATTTGATATGTTTCTGTCACAGTTAAACTGAGAAAGCTTTTCAATGCAAACCCCTCCTTCTCCAGCGCCACTAATCCATTTATGCTCAGCACAGTTAAGCACTCTGTAGTGTCATCCAAGTGGTCAGCAAGTTAGCTGCCTTGGCAACTAACCACGTGCAGTGGTGAAAGGCTTTGCCAAGATGATCCATTAAACCCTTATTCTCTTAGAAAATCATTTTTTTGAGCCTGGAGTAGTGTATTTAAATAAAATTTAATTCTGCATATTGAGATAACTCAAAAACTGGGTAATACCCCATCAAAGGGAACCGGTTGCGCCAATGGTTTAAAACTATATTAAATTTAAATTTTGTGTGGGGAAGGCTGACCATGGGACAGACACTTCCAAATATGACTCAGAAGAGACAAAACTTAGTACCAGGGAGGCGCCCCAGAGAAGAGATGCTATCTCTTGTTGCCAGCGGGAACGCCACTTATGGGGAGGGGGAGGAAACGTGTGAAGGGGCCATAGCCACAATTGAGAACGTGTGGAGGAAGGGGTCTGATTTGATGAACCAGACTGGGAACCAGGAAGAGACCAGCTGTTGGCGACGCGGTGGGAGGTATCCAAACATCCACGCTTGAAAGTGGTCCACCAAATGGGACCGGAATCTGTGGACCACTTCTGATAGGGTGGGGGTGGAGCCTGCGATGGCATCTAAGACAATCGTGTGGATGGTCCACATGGCGATTGCAACCACCAAATCACAGAGGGAGGGTGGAAGGGGGAGGCCATTGATGAAGCAAACATATCTCTTGACAGACTGAAGGGATGCGTTTGATCCTGGCCCAAAAGACGTTGAACTTCGCGTCATATCACTTTAGAGGTAGGGCACTTCTCCAGGCGGTGAAACAGCGTTCCATACTGGTCACACATGACACAGGATGAGTGTAAAGCGTTAGAGCGCTCAGCTGTATGATACACCCGCCTCAGGCAGCGCCACACATGGGAGCGGACTTGAGGTTGCAACAGAGGATGGTGTACATATTTCCAGATATTTTTTTGGGTTTCAGTGGAGTAAGGGATGTCCATCATGTCCAGGTAGTCCACCCTGGATAGGACTTGGGGTCGAATGGGGATCACGCCATCATGGATGGGTAGCCCCTGTACCTCTTGTGTGAACTGAGGAGAGGGGCGGCCTCTTTGGGTTGTATGTCCGCTAATATGAATTCTCCACTCTGCGCTCCGCATGGAGAGGAGGATTCGTTTGTAGTGGGTTTTAGTCCCGTAAGGACCTATGGCCTATGTATGTGAAGCGAGGTATTTCATCAGGGAGTGGGGGTTTGATGGATTGTTGAGGCCCAAGGCGCGGGAGAAGTTGGAGCGGGCTGCGCGGGACCAGTGTTGGGAGGGGAGTGTAGGGGTGGTGACGGCCGCAATCCAGGTACCCAGGATCTTAGCGGCATGGGCTTTGAAGTCAAGCAGGCCCATGCCACCTTAATGATGAGGGCCAAACATGACCTCTAGCCGCACTGGTGGAAGGCGGCCTGACCAAAGCCATCCTTGCAGCAAGGCGTACAAGGATTTGTAGAAGCTTGGGGAGAAGGGGATGGCGTGGGCTCCAAACCAGACTTTAGAGAGGAGCATGGAGTTGGCTAAAACAATCCTGCCATTAAGGGAAGTAGGGTGGGCTCTGAGAGAGGCGATTCGCTTTGTCACATTATCCAGAATATGGCACTCCATTACTGCTGACGCGTATCCGCCTGCCTCAATCCACACGCCCAGAGGGCGTACTGGTCCTATGGTAGGACGTGGCACGAAGGGGAGCACCAGTGGGGCGGTGTGTTTTGAATAATAGGGCGAGGACGTGGGCGAGCAGATGGGCCAGGTTGGGAACTAATTGCTGGGGTCCAGCAGTTCTGAAACTGACCAAGGAGGATGATTTTGGTTTTGGAAGCATTCAGTGCCGCGTTGCTTACCTGGGAATACTCCTGGATGAGAGCTTCAAGCGCGCGTGCATCTTGATTATTAGACACCCCCACCACACAATCATCTGCGAACGCCATTATCTTGATTGGGGCTTGGCCTGGCACGTGGACCCCAGTGAGTTGGGCATTCACGTTTCGCAGTACTGGGTCAAGGCTGAAGTTGTATAAGAGTGGTCTGAGGGGGTCCCCTTGTCGCAAGCCTCTTTGAGGGCGGACTACTTCCGTTAGGAAGCCTGGGCCACGCACTGCCATTGTTGCAGATTCTGTGAGCAGCATCACCCAGTTGATGAAGCGAGGGTTAAACGGAATTGATGGAGGCAGGCCTTGAGGTATTCCCAGTTTACTCTATCATAGGCCTTTTGTTGGTCCAAGAATACAAGTGCCCCAGAGGCTGTGGACTGACACACATTAGCCACAGAGTGCACGTTATCCCAAATTGACCTTCTGGGGATGAAACCAAATTGTTCTGGGGAGATGGTGGCAGATGCTATAGTCCTAAACGGTTAGCCATAGTTTTTGTTAAAATTTTGGTGTCTGTGTTTGTTAGAGAAATGGGGCGCCAGTTGGCTAAGTCAAGCTTATCCCCTTTCTTGAAGAGTGTGACAGTGAGGGCCTCATGTCCTCCTGGTAGGAGGCACGTTTTCATTAGGCTTTGGTTAAGTGAGGCGAGCAGCAATGGTGATATATAATTGAAGTATTTTTTGTAGAACTCATATGGAATGCCATCTGGGCCTGGGCATTTTTGTTTGGTGCACTGCGATTGGCTGTCCATAGTTCGTTCAGAGTAATTAAATTCATTATTTCTGGGTATCAGAAAATGGAGCGGATGTGGGCTCAGTCAAGAAATTCTGCCACTTCAGCTGGCTGAATTGGGTCAAAGTGGTACAACTCGGAGTAATACTGTTGCATTTTGATTGCCACTTCAGCCGGTGTGTCCACAATGGAATTATCCAATCTTTGCACCTGTGTTCAGGCCACGCTCTGGCGTGGTGCAAAATTTTTTTAAAGAAATGTGCGGTGCACTTGTCACCTTTTGTGATGCGTGTGGCCCTGTACTGAACACAAACCCAATGTTTGTGTTGTCTTTTGAGTGCATTGATGTGGGTGGCTGCCTCCGCCCACATCTGTCCCCATTCAGAGCTGTATCCTGTAACTGGGATGTTGGACTCCAAGTGTGCCAATTCTGCCAGAGTGCGCGAGATAACCGCTGATGTGGCTCGTGAGCATCTGGAGGAGAGATGGCGAGAGTGGCAGATGGTGTCATTTTTGAAAGTTGCCCATGTGGAAATGGGGTCCGCACAAAATGGTGCAACAAACTTTTTTGCCATAGTTGCCTCTTCTACTCATATGGAAAATCCTGGTGACCCGAGCTTGGGGGGGCGGATTTTGTACCAATGTGGGGCCTTAGCAGCCGTGACAGGTAGGTGGTAGGTTAGTGAGACCAGTCGATGGTCAGAGAATTCCAATTTTGTTGTCTTGAAGTGGGAGATGTGGGGTTTGAATTTCGCCGGCATTAGAATAATGTTGATGCAGGTCATGGACCTTAATTGGCCGTTGTGGATGTGGGGCTGTGTCATGTTTTTGAGCAGCAGGGCATGCCGCAGCAGCATATCCATTAACCTGAGGGTGGCCTTTAGAATGCGTAGTTCTAAGTGACCCTGGGGGGTGTGGGGTGAGGAAGGCCACTGGTCCGTTGAGGTGTTGAGCCAACAGTTCATGTCGCCGACTATGAAGGAGTCTGGGGGTAGCGGGAGGGATTTGACCAACAAGAAAAATTCCCAACGCTCGTGTGCACCGTTTGGGGTATAGATGTTGATGATTGCATGTTCTACGTTGGCCCATGAGAAGGTGACAACAAGCACTCGGTCATTTACTAAAATGTTTCTGAGGATAAAAATTTGAAAAAAATTATTTTTCTGAATTAGCACCCACAGCGCATTGACCAAAAGGATAGGGATGGGAGGAGCATTGTTTTACAAGCTTCCTCGGAACCTCATGGACAGTGGGACTCCTGGATGGCCAGGATATCCATGGGTAAATTGTGTTGTAAAAAACTCTTTTTTCTTCCTGGGATGGGGAGGCCTTGAGTCCGGCAATATTCAACGTCCCTATAGTGAAGGTTTCCCCATTGCAACTTAGGTGTGAGGGTGGGCACCTGGGCCCACCATCCTCTTCTAGCTCCCTACGGGCCTTCACAGCAGCGTGGGTGTTAGCAGCAATGCTATCAGAGTTTTTGTTGATTTTTTCGGAAAGAGTCACATTGGCTTTAGCCTTTGCTTTTTGTTTTCCCAACGTCGGACAAATTTTTTACGGTGCAGGTGAGTTTGGTGCACCATTGAGCGGGTTGAAAAATTTTTTTTAGTTAGGATAGGTCCCAAGTTGAGTTTCAACTGGAGCTTGGGTGCAACAATTGGGTGAGATCAAATCTCCCATCGGATCCTCAGATTGAGTGGCCCGCTTGGCATGAGCCTCCCAATCTGATTGGGTGATGGATTCCCAAGTCACTTCCACCGCGAAGGTCTCCATGTCCTCCTGGCGTTGTGAGTGTGGGATGGTGGTGGTGGCCTTAGCCGCTTCCTCGGCCGCGGCCCTATGGGCCTGCTTGGCCTTCTTCCGCTCTTGTGGGGAGATAGGCTTTACCAGTAGGTAGCAGCCTTGTGCTCCCCACAGGAAGGCCTCCTTGGTGCTTGCAGTTGGTTCATAGTGCGCCTCTCCGCTGGCCATGGCCGCCAAGGGGTGCTCTTGGAATGTGACGCCCTCCTTGATGGGGCATGCATGTGCCTTATGGCCAAATGCGCCACAGTGGGTGCAAATGGAGGGCGCGCTGTCCACGGTCACCCAGAATGGGTGGGTGGTATGCCCTGCGATGTCAATAAAGGTGGAGTGCGGGATCTGGGTTAGGTCCTTTGTGATCTCCTCTGTTGGGGTCAGAACTGCGATGGCTTTGCTGGTGCACAGGTGTCACATCAGCATGAAATGTTGCATTTCGAAAGATTGTATTTCGTCATATATGGCGAGACCATCTTTCAGGTGTTGCTCCAAAATGTCACATTTTACCATATTAGGCAAAAAGTCAAACGTGAGGAAAATTTGGTTTGATTTTGTCCATCTGGTGCATTTGGTTTAGATGACCTGTTGCCCTTTGGGGAGGTCGACCACTATGCACACCGCTGCAGCCTCATCTGCTGCTATTTTGCTTTCAAAACCTAGGTCCAGACAACTGCACGACATGGAGTGAGGTGCAACGTACACCGCGGTTGGGAAAATTTTGTGTACATCTTCACAAAATTTTTCCCATAAGGCCGTTTTTTTGGATGTCCAGAAACAAGGACTCTGAATTCCACTGAAGAAAGTGGCTAGGAGTGTGGCATGTTAATGTACTGGTTGCATCATGCTTGCCATGCGAGTATCTCTAGGGAAATAGTGACCGCCAGTTTCTTAGTATTTTTGTCAATTCCGCAGGACTCTCTGGGGCGTTTTTGAACGTTGGAGGCCGCGGGCCTTCCACCTGCTCCTCTTACCTTGCTTGCCCAACTGCTCCCTGACATGGGCGCAGACTAATCTCCTCTGTGAGATTATCAAACTAGATTCAGTCTTGAATTAAATAGGTTGCAATAGTGATTGCAACGAGAAAGAAAAGTCCCAATGGTTTAAATCTGAAAATTTTTTAATAAGTTGATTAATGGGCCCCTGTAGTGAGCACCACTATTAACTTTTGGCGGTTTTGGTTGAATCCGCCAAGCTGGTGTTAAAGGTTAAAACCCACAGAGCAACAGACAAGTGATATGATGATTGCTGATCCTTGACATTAAATAATAAAGTAAATATAATAAAAAGCTATCGCCCTATGGAAATAAGTTTATTTAATATAAAACAGACTGCTTCCGCCAAGCCCCTTTTTCTTTCTTCTTCTTCCAAAAGACCTCCCTTTCTCAATCTCACGCTCAACTCTTAATCATCAGTATTCTTAGTTGGTTTCAACCCTTCTATTTGGTAAAGTTCTATTCACTAAAAATTTAGCGGATCTGTACTATCATTAAGACTTTGGAGAAGTCCCTCTTTTCGTTGAACTATAATTCCTTTGATTGATTTGCTAGACTCTTAAAATACAATCTGAGGGATATAAGGCTTATTGTCCAGTCAGTTCAATTACTTGACAGAAGCATATCGCTAAAAAGTTCCAAAGTGATAATTATTGACTTATGTGACAAGATACTAAAATAAAGAAGATTTCTGACGTTATAAGACTAATAATCATATATAGCCTTTCTAGGATTGGCTATTACCAATTAATAAACAGATTTCCAATAGTCAGCACTCTTAAAATCAAAGGTAGAGAACAACTTTTTGTCCTTTTATTAGTCCAAAATTTCTATAGCAAACTTTGACTTTAAAAGAACCTGTGCATGTTCACATTTTAAATGAAAGTATGGAGTTTGTCAATAGGGATGTACTAGTATCCCATAGAGCCTCATAGTCTCAGGAAGATTGGAGAAGCTCTGTTTTTTGGTTTGTGAATTCATAGCAATATGTAGTAGCGGCGTTGCAAGCAGGGTATGCTCTTTTTACTATGATGTTTACATGAAGATAAGATTCAGTTTGTGGGCATTGTTGTAAGTATAGAAGAATATTCTCTAGGAGGGACTTCTGCAGAGGATACTACTTTTTCTTCTTTATAAAACTGTCATTAGAGGTAAACACATCATGGTAAGTAAACCCATTATTGTTGTCATCTTGTTTTGTAACAGCTATACTGAGAGTACTACTTGTTTGTCTGTCTTACACCAATTGCGCCTTTCTTGAGTTAACTATGAAGTTCATTGGTTTCCTGTTTGGTTTTTCCAATGTTTCTTATTGGTTTTGGAACTTTTTGTAAACGGCCTAATCACGCTATGATTTTTACAAGGTGAGCCATAACCAAGATTATGGTACTTGCCTTCTGGCGTCTTTAAGTCGTGATGTATTGCTGTTTGAATTGAATGGATCTTACAATGTAAGTCATTGATTAAGTATTTCAGGGATAAGGTTAACTCTTCATTGTGGAGTACTCCATAGTGACAGTGAATGTGGGATCTTTGATCCTTTTGAAATTTTTGGTTTGTACCATTTCTTGTAAGTATTTCAACAAGTTGATAGATCTTAATATATCCTGAATCATTATATGGAGCTTTTGTAGTCGCTCTGGGTTAAAGTTTCTAAGCCCTCCAAAGTAGTTAGGGTTCATCTGTGTCAGAATAAAAGTTTCTTGACTGTAGTCAAAGTTCAAAATGGGCTTAAACTTGTAAACTAATGGATAAGTCATCAAAACAAAAAGGGGGCAAGATAAACTAATTTATTGAGTTAAAAAAAAAAGTTTATCTCCATAGGTTTGTGGTGCTTAAAGACCTATGTGGCCCTGTAGATCAGGATAATTTTCAGTCTTATGGATCAGGCGCCTGGTCGAAGTACTCATTGTTAAGTGCCATCCTCATGACTTCAGGGATGGGTGTTGCACCTCACAAGGTTCAGGAAGTGAGGATTAATTTCTGAAGGAATTGCCATTGCTTCTCATGCGCTTGTTGCTTCCTGATCAAAACTCTCATTATTGCCTTCAGGGTTAGGTTTTATTCATGAAAGTTCGAGAGTCAACTTATTGAGGCTCAATGAAGAATTAGGGATCTCAGATCGCTCATCATCTCTAATCTCAACAATGCCCCCTCAAGATCCTGTCAAAGGGGGTATAGGGCAGAAAGGATTGGACGAGGACTTAGTTAACTTTTTCTAATGATATTTGCAATGGAGTACTAAGAGTTTACCTTATTAATGACCTTATAAGGCCCATAACAAAGAACATTAAGCCTGTCTGTCAGCTTCCAGGTCTATGGTGATAAAGGAGAAGGAAAGCGCAAAATTGAATAATGGTTAAGGTTGTCATCTGACATTAAATTTGATTTCTCCCTTTCTGTGGTTGTGACAATGCCTTTCATGGCTAGGGCTTGAACCTGGAAAATGTAATCAGCTTAGGCCAAAATGGTTAAATTAGGAATTTTTCAGGCTTGGAGGACTTGATCAAGATCAAAATGCTACTTGTTAATCAGGGAGCACGCCCAAATAGAGCTTCAAAAAGTGATACTTGATATTTCAATGATACCTTTTTCTAAAACAAGCAAGTCACTGGGTAGATTTGGTTCCAGTGGATAGTTTAAAGAGAATGTCTATAACTCTCCAAAACCCAGCGTGGTTGTGCTTGGTGCAAATGAACAAAGCAAAAGAACTAATAGTCATCGTTATAATAGTAAAAATAGCCCAGCAAAGGAAGCTGGAGCTGAGAAGAGATAGGTAAGGGTGTTGAGCGCTGTGAAAGTAATAAGGATTTGAGCAAGCTTCAGAACATGGCATTGTCCCAAAGGGTTGTTACTAATTGAGTTTGGTACCAGGGTAGAGTGCATAGGTGACAAGTTTTGGAGGGAACATGGTAGGACCAGCATTGTACCTGAGGCTTTTATCATTCTACATAAAATAAAATGGCTAAAACGTCGCAAGGCCTCTTCAAAGAGGTCTGCGCACAGGTGTGCCCAAGTCAACATATATAAAAACATAAAAATAAAGAAGTTAATTTGAAAAAGATGACCATCAAGGAACTTTGGCTATGATCTAACATACTTAAACAATCATGGGGAAAATCTGGGTTAACAGAAGTGGTCCCAAGCCTTGGTACATCAATAAGCGCATGATTCCATCTGAAAGGTAGCAAACTTCGAAACTGACTTCACTTGAGTGATTGATTGAAGTTGTACCTGACCTGAGCTTATAATTTTGTAGATGGAAGGAGGTTCAAACCCCCTTCCCCTGATTAACTGGAATGTCATATCGTCGTTCATAAAGTAGCTCATCTATTTTAATGCCTAAGCCAAAAAAAGGGGCTGGACGTTTTGCACCTCACTTGTACCAACCTGCGCATGTTTGGCATGTACCCAGCTTTTGTCCAAAGTTGTGCTTGAGGTCAGGAAGGTCCTGAAGTTAAACCTTCTGGGCCTCCTGCCGCACACCCTCATCCTTGGGGTTGGTGCCTATTATCAAGTCTTGTAAACATGACAGGTAGGGTCAGAGGTGACCATCTACCACAGTATAGAGATGAGGTTCCTTAGCTTGTTCAGCCGCCCCATTAATTGATGGGTTGTAAGAGCCAGAGAAACCCTGGTTAGTTCCAAAAAATGAAGTTAGTTCTTGGGCTACCTGCAAGGTGAAATTTAGACAACTAACCAATAGTAAAGTTTGTGGGCATACATGCTGAATGAGAATGGATTAATAATGAATAGGGTCATGGCCTTTTCAGTGGCAGTGGGGATAGAATTCTCTTTGACCCATTTGGTCAAATAGTCCACAGCTAGTAGTATATATTTATGACCATGTAACCTGGTAGATGGAGGGCCCACTACATTAATGCTAATGAAATTAAAGGGCTATGATAGGGCAACAAATGAGTGATGATATTGGCTAGCTGAATTTTAAGATAGCAAGTTATATAAGCCTTTAGAACTTCCTAAATAATTTCAACCATATAGTTTTAATAGCATTGTTTCTTTAGCCGTTTGTGGGTCTTCTTCACTGGCCTGTGCCCCACGGTCATATGCCCTTATAGAATAACATTGGTTTGAGAAAGAAGGGCGGATATAAAGTCCATATTTATTGAATTTATTATTTACATTCTAACCTTAATATAAGTTTCTCAGGTCATAGTTTAAAGCCTTGCTTAGATCTAAGGAGTCTCCAACTTCGATTGTTTGAGCCATCCAACTAGAATGTACAGTTAGTTCTCACGGGGTTAAAGAAGCCAGTACCAGCATCTTATAGAAACTATTGGCGTTCTGATGAATCAATTCTGTGCAATGACTATGGTGAAATAGTAGTTATGCAGACTTAAAGCCTATCTGGCAATCAGCTTTCCGTACCATTTATCTGCTGCAGCTATATGTGTGAGGATGTTCAGTGAGAGTAATTAAATTAATTCCAATAGAGGTAGGTCTAGAATTGCTTGATTGCCAACAAAAATTCTAGGCACTCACTCTCAGTAATACTATAGTTTCGTTTGCTTTCTTCAGGGTCTTGCTGAAATAAGCTATTGTGTTATAGATGTTATTTTCATCGTGCCAAACTAGGATGGCGCCAACCGCAACATCACTAGCATCTTTATATAGAAAAATGAGTTATTTAAAATATGGGTGAAGTAAAGTAGGTTTAGTACTAAGGGCAGTCCTCAGAACAAAAACAACTGTTCTTGTTCTAGCTGCTACTGAAAGAAAGCATTATTTTGTAGGAGATATACCAGGCACAGCTATGTTGTCAAACTGGGGAATGAACTGATGTTAATGGGTTACTTGCCACGGAATACTTGAATATTCCTAAGGCTCTGAGGGCGTGACATCATCTTAATGACGTCAACTTTATCTTGAATGTCTAGATTCTATCTTTTTGAGACCTTATGTCTGAGGAGCTCCATTATGAATTGAAAGAAGGCGTACTAAAAAGACTTAAGTTTATTGATGCTTTATAAGATGGTTGAAGTCTTCCCAGAGGTGTTCAACATGGCCTTTGAAAGTTCATTAAAAACAGCTTATTGTCAAGTTACATGAGGACTCAGGATAGTTTCAAGTCACCTAGAATTCTGTCCATGGCGCGTTGAAAATTGACGGCGCGTTGCAAAGGCATTAGGGCATCCTTTTGAAATAATAGACCCTCAATTGGCCATAAGAGCACACCTGGTTCAATTTTCAAAGGGCAAATTCTACTTACCAATATCCACTAGCATGATCCATGCCAGAAAATATTATGACCCAGCAAGCAAGAGGAGAGAGTCATGAATTAGGTTCAAGGAATACCTGTCTTTCTTGTAATGGATTTGAGCAAGCGATAGTCCAACACCTCTTGATGGCTGCTATCTGTTTTCTGAACCAACAATAGTTGGGAGGCCCAAGGGCTACACGAAAGCACCAAAAACACAACTAAAAGTAGTTGTTGAGCTCAATTGACGCCTAAGCTTCTTCAACCTTAAATTTATTGTAGGGTCATGATCAAATGAGTGTTAGCGTCTACTTTCTCCACGTGATGTAGAAAACCACTCTTTTTTCAAAATCATATGTAAATTTGAGATGATGTACTAGTACTCCTCAAATAATTCCTAGCCTGACCAGGTTGCTCACTGATGAGCTCTTGCCCATTACAGATGTCAGCTAGAGTTACTGATGGGGCGGTTTTAACCCAAAATCCCTTAGACTTACAAAGCCATGAGTGTCATTGAGGGCCTGGACAGGAAGGAAGAAAACATAAGCAACTGGAGTATTAGGCCCATTATCCTAGGTTTGTCAGTAAGATTATCCAACAACATTAACATGGATCCAGCATAGGTAAGGTCTCAAATTTCTGGAAAGGCTAGAACTTCCTTGACTGACAAGGAATCTAGGCCTCAAATCTTCATCAGGTTCTGGAGGGAATGTTGAAGTTTCCCTGGGTGTTAACAATAACCTGGGACTTTGGAACTATAATATTTGTCTTATGCAGATTAATGGGGATGCCTATTGACCATTGACCACAGGGGGTGACATCCGTATACAAGAGCCCCTTTTGCGATACTCAAGTCAGTCAATACAGCTTTTACTCTCTAATAAGTAAGCCCAAATTTTGACCTCTGTTTTGCGTTTTGTGAGATTTTTAAACCCAGTGGGAATCAATGTCCCACCAGGGCTAAAATCCACCAATATAGTGCACTATGGCAGAATAGCCTTGGGAAATTGAGTCCCAAGGATAAGGTTTTAGCTCGGGTTATCTAATCAATATCTTGAGTATTCATGTAAAGCTTCCTAAAGTGAATGGGTAAGGTAAAATAGACTCCAATGGATTGAGAGCGTTGCAGGACAGTTATGCCAAAATTTCATGTAATGTGGCGATCCCAAAAAAACTTTAATTTGTACAATAAGTTTAGATGAATTAACATTCATGGTGGAACTACTGTTAACTGTAGCATTTACAGAAACTTGTAGACTTAGTTAGCGTCGCGTGTACCAATATCATACAGTGGAGGTAGCATGAGAAACATAGTCGATTCTTCAGAAGAAGAGTAAGCAGTATCAGACTCTTTATTAATGGGTACTGAAAATTCTTCTGGTATGACAACTTTATTATCATTAGAGTTCACAAATTGTTGCTAAGGCGGTACAGGGATCTCAGCATAAGGTGCCTCATCATTTATGCTAAGGCCCTTTTCCCACCTCCTCAGCAAGTCTTTTTAAAAAGTCTTGGAGGTGTGAAGGAGCCCATTGCAGTAGGTGCATTGAGATCTAAGATTCTTCTGACTTTAACTATGTGGACCCAAGGATGGTTGGAGGAAACAGAGGCAGTAGCCTTAGGATGCAGTAATGACTAAGGTATCTTGTAAAGCGCTTCCTTAATCTCCTAAAGGCAAGTTAAACCATTCTTCCGGCTGATCATATGCATTTGGACCTCAGGATAAGATCCCAACGTGGAGATTACTACAGTTACGGCGTCAATAAATTAATGTGACAAGTAGTTACTAAAGGCTGTGCTTGGGTTTAGAATCAGCCGGTGATCTTCACAGGTCTTTCTTCTTTGTTAAGACTAATACCTATGAACGGCTGCCTTTTGTTTGGTTAGGGTTTGGTTACTTCTAAATTCCTAGATTAGGTGTTATGGAATTGTTCTCAAGTGGCATTCCTCTAGATGGGGAGACATGATCTCCCAATAGTGCTAATCAAATAGGAGTTGTTATGATTATTATAATGTTAATTATTAGCCTCATACATGAAATATCATAAGCGTAAAGGAATGAGTCAACACTTACTTTGACGGGGGTAGTTTCTCTTTGAAACTAGCTTATAGCTTCTCACAATAGACTGAAAAGGGTATTGACACCAGGAATTCATGCAGGCTTGGAATTTTTGTTTTCTCACAAATTTGCGAGGGGCCTGTTGATCCAGTCATCATCTCAAACCCTCAAAGTCCTCTTAAATATCATTTAAGCTTTAGTTTATAGAGGTAATGGAGGCTATGTGAGCAACCTGGTCATTTAATACTTGAATGTCAACGCATCTGATAAGCAGCTGGAATTCTAATTTACCCAAGAATGTTTTGCCCCCTCTACAGTTTTGATCAAGCTGGGCAATGCAATTGTTGATGAGCTTGGCAAAGGCGCTTAAATATTTATCTCATCTTATATGGTCTTAATTGAGATTCTAGTTTGAGAGGAACTCTGTCCACTTAGAGCTTACATCCTTGAGACACAATGTGTAGTTAATCCCATAAGGGATTTTACGCTGTTAAAACGTCCTTTTTCCAGAAATTTTCAAGGTTGCAAGTAATAGTTGCCTCAGTACCAGAAGGGTTTGTGGCCCACAGGGACCTACTGGATCTTCTGGCCTATAGGGCCTTAAAGACTCTCTGTCCCCCTAGACCTTAAGGCCCTTCACTTCCAGAGGCAATGTTCTAAGAGTATGACTCCTGTTAGTGAGCTAGATGGTCTGCACAAGGTCCTTGACTTATTTGAGGCGTTATTCCAGGCAGCCTTAAGAAGAAGTACATACTTATTGAGCTGGTCCTCAAGGTAGCTTAAAGTTCTGCTATCCAACGCTGTGAGTTAGTTACAAGCCTCGTTGATTAACTGAAGGTTATCAACAAATGGCTTCCTTAAAGCCATGAACGAATGAGGCGATATTATAGAAAATGACAATATTGTAGTAGCGTTTGAGTAAGCCCTAGTTGTTGGGAGATTCCATAGTGATGAAACCTGACTATTTGTATAAGGAGATGTATTTCAGGATGAAAAAATTTGGGGATAGCGTTTGCACCCAAAGATAACTCTCCCACTGGCATTAGAGCTGAGGTATATAAATCTTGCAATGTGGAAGGTATCAATGAAGTATGAGAGTGACTGGATTGGCCCACCACAGAGTAGATGCTGTTGGGATTTTTGCCCACCTTTCCAGTCGTCTAGATTACCATAGGTCGCTAGGGGATAATTCCCTATGCTGAGTGAATTGGATATCAGTTGACCCCAACTTTGGGCTAATAATGTTCAGGGGATTTTAAAACCTTTTTATGCTCATTATCCCTTTTGAGCAATTTTAGTAAAAGTAACCGTTAATTTTCCACTGCACCTATACCACTCAGTTTTCCATTTATATTTTTGGATCCACCACCTGCTGCCCCAGTGTGGGGCAGCGGTGCTCAACCTGTTAGTGTTTACCGCCCAGCAGGCAAATGTGTGCAGAGAGGCTCATCCATTTCGCTTGATACAACAGGACGCTTTGTCCCTCCAAGGGACTTAGCACTTCATCTCACATGAGTCCATCCAACCCGCTCCCACCACATAGCCTTACCTCAATCCAATATTCACTTTTGCCTCCACGTCAAGTACGGACGCCTCTTCCTGTACACTGACAAAGCATTTATTATGCTATGAACGGCCACCTTTGCACCAGCAGGTTTTATTGACTTCCGCCCTTATAAGGGCTATTTAATATTTTCTTCCCAAGGGGAAAAGGACGCAGCCACTACAGCAGCAATGCAATTAATTTACAAAATACACCCATTACCACCACCCAAACTCGTATTCCCAATGATACTACATCTGTGGCGACCTTTTTAAACCTTCCCTCCCACCTTCCCCCCTCAAACACTATATGAGAAGTTGATGTCAGGGCTGTCCACT
Organism: Massospora cicadina; assembly: GCA_022478985.1. Lineage (NCBI taxonomy): Eukaryota > Fungi > Entomophthoromycota > Entomophthoromycetes > Entomophthorales > Entomophthoraceae > Massospora > Massospora cicadina. The sequence goes on from JAKSZP010002656.1 coordinate 240,989, forward strand.
TATGGCACAAACCCCATGATTCAATTTTTTGTCTCAAGTGGTGATGAGCACCTAGCGGCACCTCAGGCAATGACCACCATTACCCCCACCATCTAAACATGGCCCAGCACATCACAGCATGTGCCTATATCCTATTTGTACCTTACCATATATTTTTGGCTTGCACTGACAAGGTTTCATAATTTCCCCTTGTGCCATGAATTGGACCATACAAAGAAAGTATGTCATTACAATTCAAACCATGCAAACATATCCAACTCCGCCCATGTGGCACACTAACAACGTTTGAATGGGGGTTTTGCTGCCCCCACCCCCTCCAGCTGAGCGCTCAATAAATTAGCAAAATTTTGCAACCAATACCCGAGCTGGACAATTTAACCAAAATCAAACCAATCAAAAACAGGTTTGGAACCACTTCAATGACCCAATTTCCCGCCCCAAAGATTACTCAACTCAAGACACTTATCACCAAATCAATCCTACTCAACCAAAATCCCTGGGACTTTTTGGATTAAATAAACAATGCTGGTGAAATTGTCTCACCTCCAGACTTACCAATTAATTTAGGACCTTATCAGAATTCAGACTTGGATGCCCCATTCCCGCCCAAAAATATATACCCAAAACACCGCTACCCCTTTCTGGAGCGACTATCAGCTAGCCAAGGCTGTGGAGGCTTCACCTGAAAGTCACCATCACCACAAATCTGTTGCAGCCTTCATAACTGAATTTAAAGAAGGGCTACATGCCTTTACGTTCCCCCCAATTTCCCTATATTTGCAAAAGAGGGAATCAAACGCCTAGCTGAAACTGCCATCACCACTGTTAAGCATGTCACTGAATTTGCAGAACTTTCCACATTCTCATGCATCACAAGAGCCAACATTGAAAAATTTGCCCAGCTCACCAATGCCCACATCCAAGCCAAAAACCATGTTGCTAAACTCATGGAGGGTATGCTCCAGGCCAAATTTATCAGTGTAAATCTCAATGATTATCCACCTCACCTCGACCCTCATCCCAAAGATGCCCCAACCCCTTTGCTATCATCATTGATCCGCCTCTTAAATGCTGAAGCTGTAATTGAGCTGAGCACAAGAATCTGCCTTATCCCCTCTCCCCCTTCGCCATGATGGGATAAGCGGCTCGCCACTGTGCCACCCGGTAGTTTTTTTGTCCTTTTGTGTATCTTGATGCTTGTTTCAGGTGGTATATTAATATTCTTGATTTGATTTGTTGGAGTTCCTTTATTGGTAATGTCCATCCCCTGGTTGGCGAAACTCTAATCAATTTAAAGTTAAGTGTTTAGGGGTTTTTAGGTAATTCACCAGGATTGAATCAATTGGGATCATCCGTTGAATGCTCAAATTCTCTTCAAGCAGAGTTTCTGACTAAATGGGGCATCTAACAGTTGATCAATGATTAACTATCAGTTGTACTGATTGGGACAGTCAGTTTAATCACCAACCGATTGGGAATTAATAAGCAAGTTGCAAGGCAAGTGATGCCTCCTGCAACTAGTGAATCAATTGGTTGGTTTGCGACTTTCTGAATAAGTAACAAGTCCCATTATCTAATCAGTTCGCTCAAGAAATATGGTTGGTTTTCTGGGATTGAGTGAAAAAAGTTTTGGACACGCTTTCTGTGTCAAATCCATTTTAAGGTCACAAGGATGTCCAATGAAAATTTTTTAACCATGATGGGTAAGACCATCGCTGGTGAGATGACAAAGGGAAAGTTAACACAATGGCTGCTGTTTCATGGCTGGAGCGCCAACCAAGGGTTGGGCGCCAAATTCCCTCTATAAATTTCCCTGATAAATCAAAATAAAAAAGGAGTCTAATTTAGCATAATTTATTTTGGTCTTAGTTCTATTCATATTCAGGAAAGCATTACCATATGCTTTAATAGGGGACTCTTTATTAGGATAAAGAGTAAGGCTTGAGGATCCTTAGAAGAGAAGCTGAGCTTATACAGGAATTGTGCCAACTTTTATACCAGATGAAAGGCCGTAAACTAGGGATCTTAGCATTGATATTGTTTGGAAGATAAGGGTATAAATCTTTACTGATGACATCAAGGGTATTTTGAGGAGAACAGGTCAAGAATTGGACCAGAAGTAACTATCTATTCAACTACAGATAATATTCTTCATACTATTATAAATCAAATATCATATACTATTAGACAATGCAAAGTGTGCACATACCAAACATGTGCAGTTTATTAATTTAGGGGTTAACAGTCATGAAAAAACAAAAACCCTAAATTTTAATATTTGATGCTCATTACAGGGGTGTAGTTGAGTAGGATACACTAGTACAAGATGTACAAGGATGAATTTAGAAATTCTGTATGTAGTTGGCAACCATCAACAAGAACGCCTTGTATTCTGCCATAAAAGAAAATTTTCTGCCTTAGAGAAGAAAGTTACCAAGATCGAGGAAGGAGTCAAATATGTCTCTAACTTTGGCAGTGAGTTACTAAGGAAAGTAACGTCATTAAAGAAAAAGGAAGGAGTTCTAGTTTCTTAATTTTTATGTTGAAAATTATACATAAAGCAGATTGCGTTTGATTATGGGCATTCAGCGCAGGTATAGAGCATCTGATGAAGTAAGTCAAATAGTTGAAGATTAATAGATGTGAATGTGAGCCCTATGTGGCTACTGACGCCAATGTATGGACCTCAAGAACTCCAGTTATTTTGTCAATTATTCCACGAAATATTCTGACCACATTCAAAGCGTTTTAAAGATTACTCATGAAATCACTCCTCAAGTCAGTTGAGTAGCCAAACAAAGTGTGGTGGCTAGAAAAGCTTTAGAGGAATTTACAAATATGCCAAAATAACCCAAATTCCATTGGGATAATACCCCTACATTTTTTGGTTATTTACCATGACATTGTTTGGATACAGTGACCATCAAAGGCTTTAACAGCGATGAACTGTTTGGCTACCAACTTTCAAAACTTAGTGTTACCCCATTTAGAGGGGGACACCTAGTCATACTTGAAGGCTAATGTGGCCATCATAAAAGAATTTGAAAGTCCCACGTGTATGCTGAAGTGCAAGCAGGAATTCATGGGAATCCAATATTAGTAGAATGAATCCATAGTGAGTTTCGCTAATTGTTTCTACTAAGAATTGCAGATTTTGATTGGAGAAAAAGTACTGGATGCTTTGATGCACGATTTACATTGCTGTGCCCTTCAGCCCTATCATGATTTATATTGAATGATGTCTTCCATGTTCTCTACTGAGATTGCTAGACACAGATGGAGGATCATTTAAAGATTTTAGGAGCTACAGTCGATGACCCTAGTATATTTTTTAAACTGAGTCCAGTACAAAATTTGAATTCTACAAAGAGTACTGAGAGCATTAAGGAGTCCAATAAGTGAACTGTACCAGGAAATAATTAAAAGGAGTCTAAGCGGATTGATAAGAAGGACAAACGCTGTTATCAGTGTGGATGAAAAGGACATTTTTCTGTTCAATGTAAGAAACCAAAAGGAACAGATCAATGTTATTCAGGAGAAAGAGGCCAAACCCACACAGGAATTGGGAAAAGGGCCCGTGGCCTAGACAGGGAACATGCTAGAGCTGTGGATAAACCCATTCACCCTAATATCTTGCATGAAGAAATTGATGTAGTGATCTGTTTGTCAATGAAGACACGTAGGATCAACTCTATCAAGTAGATAATTTGGATGTTAATACATTAACCAGATCCCAAGCAAAGGGGATTGAACAAAAAAAATTTAAGGAAGTTTCTTGACTGTATGCTTGACAACTAGCGGACATAGTTTGAGCTACAGAGAATCTGGAAGAATTGACCAAGGACAAATTAGATGAGACAAATCTCTCTATCCCCCTTTACAAAATCAAGGATTTGTTTCCTGATCTATCAGCCCAAATAAATTAACCCTCAATTTTGCAAATAACGCCGCTATACACTCAGTAAGTATGATATTATCATACTTACTGAGTGTATGTATATCGGTATACTGGTTAATTGATTAAGGGTACAGGAAATAGTTAACAGTAGAGCGCCTATCATATTGCTATACCAAGCTGGTGAAGAAGATTAGAATCTCGCCTGATCTAGAACCCAAAAAATAGTATAGAACATCCAGGCTTATTACAACCATCTCATTTGGAGCATATAGTGCTCTGCCACTTCGAGTTGGATCTTTAGTGGTATCCATCCAAGCAATAGTTTTAGCCAACCAAAGCTATGATTTTCTGATCCAAATGGAGTTTTTATGAAAGTCTGGAGTTAAATGTAACATTGAAGATAATACGTTGACCATACTAATCAGACGTTACCATTAGTTTATCAGAAAGATGGGGAAGCTCCACTGACCAGGAGGATTGATTACAATAATCTGATCTATAATCACAGCATTGTCCTGATTTGTTACCAATTAGTTAACTGAAAGCAACGAGAAAGCTTATAGAAATCCTGAAAATTTGTGGAGTTCCTCTGAGGATAAAGAATTTGAGGACCATACCACCAGGATCACAGTTCATATTCAACACAGTATAATGTTAGAGATTTTCAAGCTGCTGTATGGAGAGATTGGAAGCCCCTAGAAGAAATCCAGAATAGAGCCTTAGGTGGCTTCTGGAATAATTATGATGGACCATGGATAAATTTGGTTTCTCCTTGTATATTTGATTGAAAAACCATTGAAATTTGTGAGGAATCAGATCATCAAGTTTGCTCATCTAATCCTGATGGCTGAATTTAGGAAATTCCACGATTTTGGGACCCTCAATGAAACAGAATTACTGGCATGGGGGACCAAAGAGTATCATTATATTATTTTATTGAGAGCAACTTGCTGATCTGAAGGACAGACAGTAGGAGGAAATGCTCGAATTATTTGACATTTATTGGGAAGTATTCTTCCTGGAAACGATTATTTGGGATGCAAAATGAATGTAATCCACAAGATTGACACCAGGGAAAATTTGCCAATAAAGATGAGACCAATTTGATGGTTGAAGGCAGCTGAAGCAAAAGAAGAAAAAATCAGTAAACTAGTGAAGCATGGGCTTCTAGTTCCTTTTTCAAGTCCCTGGGTTAGCCCTATCATGATCGTGAAGAAGAAGGTCAGTTCTAATTGGTTGTAAAATGATTATCAGAAGATTAATAAGAAAATAAAGAAGGATTTATATCCCCTACCAAGAATCAATGATGTGCTAGATCGATTTGGAGAAGCAAAGTATTTCTCCATAATGGATCTGATATTGGGATATTAACAAATTGATTTGTCAATGGAAGACCAGGAGAAATGTGCAATCATCACTGCTCAGGAGTTGTATCAATTGACAAGGATGCCAAAGATCTATGTAACACGCCTGCAACTTTCCAGTGGGCCATGGACGCCATTTTTAAATGACCTGAAGTTGCCATGCGTCCTGGTTTACTTGGATGATATAAATGTGTTCAGTAGGACATTTACTGACCATCTACACCACTTGGAAGAAATCTTCAAGCGACTGTCTGCAACTAACCTGAAGATCAAGCTGAGGAAGTGCCACTTCTTCAAAAAAGAGTTGGTTATCTGGGATTTTTTATCAACTCTAGTGGACTGCAGCCGCAAGCCCAGAAAAGTGAAGCCATAGATTGAATGGCTGTTCTGAGAAAAGCGTCTTAGATAACCAAGTGTTCCTTGGAATGGTCAATACTAGCAAAGATTCTTGCATGATTTTGTGAGAATTGATTATCCCCTCTTTCATTTTCTGAATGATCCAAAAAAGGATATATTTGGAATGAAGAGGCCCAGAGTTATTTCAAAAAATACGCCATTATTTGATAGATTCTCCAATAAAGAAATATCCGAAATTTCAGATGAGAATTTATTACAGATTAATGCTTCATTAATTGCAATAAGCGCCATCCAGAGCCAAGTGGATGAACTTGGGGATGAACATCAGGTAGAATATGTGAGCCAGACACTATCAGCAGCTGAGAGACTTTACACCGTGACTGAGTGTGAATGCCTTGCAGTAATTTACGCATGTAAACAGTTTCAGGTGTATATTCATAGAACGCACTTAAAGGTAGGTGATGGACCACTCCTGGTTGTATTGGTGTACAATTTAAGTGATCCTAAAGGAATACTGGCCCAATGGACATTGAAGCTACAGAATTATGATTATGAGATAGTCCATTGAGCTTTAGCTTCTGATTACAATGCGGATGGCTTATCCAGGTTACCAATGTTCTAAGTTGTATACCGGCAAGTAAATGAGTTATTCCAGAGAATAGTCAAAAAGAAATCGAGAAGATTCCCCAAGAAATCCAAGTGCACTTTGGAAATCAATGGAAAACACCGAGGTTATGGTTGGACAATTTTTGGTCATCAATAGAAAATAATTACTATTTACAAAGCCATTGGAACAAGCAGCTATTGTTCAAGCCACGCATAAGGTTTTTAGGCATGGAGGTCTAAGGAAGATGACCAATTACATTTGCTAATAGTATTACTGGAAGCCTATCAACTATGATCTATTGGATTATCTGGCTTGTTGTGTGGAGTGCCAGCTGCGCAAGCCTCACAAGAACACGACCAGATATCGACTATACCACACTGGATTTTCTTGGCATATGGTGTCCATCAACGAGATGGGACCATTAACCATGAGTACCAGGTTAGTCATATACATAATAGTTGCAATTGACCATCTAACTAGATGGGTCAGAATGAAGGCACTATTGAAAAAAGGAGCTACAAACACTGCAAGGTTTATCTTGGATCAAGTAGTATACCGCTATGGATGCCCACAAGTTTTGTTGAGCAAAAATGGAATAAAGTTTACTTTTCACGTGATCCCAAAATTAAATGAAATAATGGGGATCTGAGGAGACTTGTCTGTACCTTATTAGACAGAGATAAACGGACTTGTAGAATGGGTCAATGGAATGCTGGCCATGATGCTGAGTAAGCTGGTCTCAAGGAGAACTTCCGCATGGAGAATGTACCTTAGTTTAGTGACGTTTGCTTATAATATAAGTCATCATACGGCAATGGGAAAAAGCCATTTGAGTTACTATATGGAAGGAAGGCAGCGTTGTTGCTGATTCTATATTTGGTGGCGGAATCAGCATCAGGGATGAGTGCAAAGCAGTACCCAAACTGATTGCTAAATATCCTGATCAAGATGCAATTCAAAGCAATCAATATGACTTGAATAAAAGGATCAAGGAAAAAAAATGATGGATGATAAGAACTGACTGGCTTATCAGAATACCAATTAGGTGAAAAAGTTGCCTATTGTAATATGCATGGTTTCTGGAGAAGAAACAAGTTCAATGCATTATGATCAGGTCAACTAAGATTATTGGCAAGATGGTGACAGACTCCTATTCCATCAAGAACCTCTTGGATGGAAGGATTGTTAATCGAGTCCATGTTAATATTTAAAGCAGTGGATTAAGGAAAAATTGAAAAGAGTGTTCCCAAAGTACTGTTGAACAATTGAAATGTTTATTTCCTGATGAATTGTTTTAGTTCTAAAAAGGAACCAGTGAACCAAAATAGATGGTTAAGCCTTTAAAAATAAGATCTTTACCATTTAAAACGGGTAGGTCAAAGTTTACCTCAGAACCAGTTTGGGGGAATAAATAAAAAAGATGGACCACTGAACCGAGTGAAGTTATGTCTCATATGAAAAGAAGTAAAAAAATAAAAGTTTGTTAAAAATATAAGGAAAATTTTAAAAACGCGCAGAAAAAAGATATTATATTAATTTTTTATTGGTTGTCCTCATCTCTTAGATGATTACGCATATGTCACCTCTTGGGGGAGGGAGAATGTATAACAGTAGGAGTGAACATATAGTTGAAATCTATGTGATATCAAATGCAAGCAAGTGTTAGACCTACTCAAAGCCAAGTTCATTATGCAGAGGCTGATCCCTGTGAGAATGCGACTAGAGGAATAGAGATGGAAATATTGGTACTTGCCAAACTTGATACCCCAGTTCAGGGAGAAAAGTAACAGAACAAGAAAAAGCACTCTGAAAATAACCCCAAGTAATCCCAATATGGCACCGGAGCTGGAAGAATGGTCTTGATCGCTTGCCTATGGGCTTTTTCAAGAACATTGGACATATGAGCCAGCATTGAGTAAGGGATAATAGTCAGGAGTTGCCAAATCATGCCCCAGATCAAAGTCATTAGGGGAAGGTAATGATAGGATATTTTTGAAATAAGATAGTCATGCAGGGAGCAGATTACATCCTGCAGACAATGACTACAAACTTCTTGGAAAGTGAAAGCAGAATGATCGATGGAAGCCAGGGGAGCTGGAAGCTTCATGGCCCAACTTCAGTTAACTTGGCTGAAAAAACGAAGGGCATATTTTGCAACGTCTTGATCTAAAATGTTTTCGATATCAGAGGGGTTCAGAGCTATGGATAGAGCCTCAGTTACTCAGACACTAAATTTTGTGTAGGGGAATTCAAAATGGTTAAAAATTCCAATGGATATTCAGTTGACAGAACAGGAGGGTTGTAAAAATGGCTGAATTTGAAAAGGAATTCCAGGATAAAGTCAGATCTGGTAAGGAACGATTGTCAAGAGCAGAGGGCATTGCTTCAGGAGGTTCAACAATGACTGTAGAAGTATATGCAAATGGAGCCAAATCCAGGAGAGTATTAAAATCTAATTTAGGAATCGGTAACAGAGGGAGGATTGGTTGCAAGTTCTTTTAGACAATCACTAACCTGGTTTCATCATGGTTGGATACCATTTCTGGTTATTCCATGAAAGGATTGGCTACGGGTACATAAGTGGGAGTATGAGTCCTAGGGGGACCATAGAAGAGGTTTCGTCATTAAAATTGACTCATCGGTTGGAAGAGCTTACATCTTTATCAGACATGCTGTCAATCAGTTGTTAGTACAGAAATTTCAAATTTGACATATGAGCTGGATGAGAGGGGAATGTCTGACTTTTATATATTTGACATAATGCGCTTTGGTATCATTTTAAGCCCTAATTTAGAGAAATTAATCTCAGAATTAATGAAATAGCCTTTTCAGAGAAGAATTGAGAATGATATGAGCCAAGGGCTATTATGGGAAGATAACAAGAGCAAATATAAATGAGCATTCTTAATCATGGTATGAAACAAACATCAACGGCAAAGATCTTCTTTTGAGGAGGAGGAAGATCAGGAAATCGAGGATGCCAGACCAAGAATCCTGAATATGACGGCAGTTCATATGCCTTAATGGGGGTTTCATGAAATTGACTGTGGGCTCTGCTAGTGTTCCAGGCCAACCAGTATGAAGACTGGTTGCCCTTTGCCGTTTTGCCTTCATAGGTGTACCAACCCCCTATGAGTCTGCATCTAACCAACCAACACAGCAGATCAACAACTTCACCTTAGCCCCAGGTTCTGTGGTGTGCACCAGTGATTCCTGCCCCATCCTGGATGGCCAAGGCACTCCCGCGCTGCACCACCATCCTGGCCTTTCGCCAACCCATCTGGGCATGCCCTGGCGAGTCCCTCCCCATCCTGGGTGACCAAGGCACTCCTGCGCTGCACCCTGAAGGGTTGACGGCCAGTCAGCAACGTCATTGGCGGCCAGCTGGCTAGGTTCCCGCATGTTCCTCACAGGGCTGAGATATTGGAGCTGGCAGCATTGGCCACTCCAGGCCGTCACCTTGCACCAACTTCTGGGTTCTCTAGTCACATTTCCTCCTAATATAGCTGACTAATCTACTAAAAACTAAAAATAAATGGGCAAAAGAGAGATCTTTATTTATAGGGAGAATGACTATTTATACTATAGGCTGATTCATCTATGAAACTCTTGGCCATCCAAGCCGGCACTTTTATAAATCTTTGGTTATTAGTGGTAGCATTTCCCTCCCAATTCGCTCATCTATTCACCGAATTCTAGATTATGTCAATCCATGCTTGGCATGAGTTGCCAGTTGATCAATATAATTTAATATTATAATTAAAACATAGAGCAGCCTTGGCTTGAGTCACCGGTGCTCCAAATTAGCAGCAGAATCATATTTGGATGCTTGATAATGGATACATCAGCTTTCTGCGGAAAATTTCCTCAATCAACCTACGAATTGTAATTGGAAGTGAATGCAAATTCCGCAAAACTTAAATGAAATTACTATGTAGCATTAAGTAAATATAAATCTAATCAATTAGCTGTCTTCACGCCTAACTAACTGACACCCCTAATTCTGATATTAATGGGAGAAATACATCTGGTTAATTTATTGATAGGGGGAAAACTGAGACCCCAAGATTAGTATTGTCACAAGTAAATTTATCAGCCCAGCATGACAGAGGGTAGTGGGGACCGCGCTCTGAGGAACCAGTATCGAGGAGGAAGAGAAAGAGAAACACATGCTGAAGGTTGTCCTGAGCAGTGGTGAGTGCAGATTGACTGTGCTCCACTATAACACAAGAAATATTTGACCTGATGTCTGAGGTGTTATTCTTCTGTCCTGATCCTATTCTTTCTGGAAGCCTAGACAAGAAGGGGATGTGTTAGGATTTTTACCCACCTTTCCAGCCATCAAGATTATCATAGGGTCGCTAGGGAATAATTCCCTATGATGAGTGATTTGGATATCGGTTGGCCCCAATATTGGGTTAATAATGTTTAGCAAGTTTTAGGTAATTAATCAGGATTGGATCCATTGGAGATTATATGATGAATTCTTAAGATCTAATCAGGCAGAATTGCTGACAAATGGGGCACTAATAGTTGATCAATGATTAACTATCAGTTGTACTTATTAGAACAGTCAGGTTTAATACCAACCAATTGGGAATTTAATAAGCTAGTTGCAAGGCAAGTGATGCCGCCTGCAACTAGTGAATCATTAGTTGTCTTTCAATCTGCTATAATGGGTAACAAGTACCATTATTAAGCAGGTCACTCACCAAGTATGGTTGGTTTGCTGGGGTTGAGTGGAAAATTTTTATGGACACGTTTTCTGTGTCAAATCCATTTTAAGGTCACAAGGATGTCCAATGAAAATTTTTTAACCAAGGTGGGTAAGACCATCGCTGGTGAGATGACAAAGGGAAATTAAACTCAGTGGCTGCTGTTTCATGGCTGGAGCGCCAACTAAGGTTTGGGCGCCAAATTCCCTCTATAAATTCCCATGATAATTCAAAATAAAAAAGGAGTCTAATTTAGCAGAATTAATTATTGGCCATAGTTCTATTCATATTCAGGAAAGTATTACTGTGTACTTTTCATGGGGACTCTTTATTAGGACAAAGAGTAAGGCTTGAGGATCCTTAGAAGAGAAGCTGAGATTAGACAAGATTTGCTGTCAACTTTGTGTCACCAGAGGAAAGGCCGTAAACTAGAGTTCTGAGCGTTGATCAGGTTAGGTCAATAAGGTATAAACCTCTACTGATGTAATCAATAGATTTTGAGGAGAAATACAGGTCAAGCGTTGGACCAGACGCGGTTATCTATTCAACTACAGATAATAGTCTTCATACTATTATTAATCAATTATCAAATACTATTAGACAATGCAAAGAGTGCACATACTGAACCTGTGCAGTTATCAATTTTAGTGGTTAACAGTCATGAACAATCAACAAAAACCTTTAGATTTTAACAGATGTCATTTAGTGATTGTTATATTGTCTCTTTAATTTCCCCAAAATGGAGTTAATACAAATCATGATTAACGGAGGTAGAGTAAAATGGAAGGTAGCCTAAACTCTAAGCTTTCAGTAAGCATGGGAGGTGCTTTTTATTGCGTGGTGTTAATTCATCGACTTTTGCTTCTCAACCAAACAGCAGGTTGATTTTATTAACTGCTATTATTCACCATTTCCGTGATAGACGTTTTCACTTGGTCAGCTCATTGTCCCTGTAGTAAGAACCATTAATGTTAGCATAAAGTTATCTTGACTGTGGAAAAAGCTTTAAGATGGGCTCAAAGCTGCAAAAAACTTAGTAATAGATAAAATGAAAATATGGGGAACAATAGTTTACTTTATTGAGTTAGAAAGTGCCAATTTTATAGAATGTGCGGGGACGTGGTGCCTAGGGAACATTTCTGGCCCTGTAAAATCAGTGTTTTTCATAGTCTTCTGGATCAGCTGCTTGGTTGAAGCCCACATTGTTTATGACATCCTCAAGACTGCAGAGGTGGGTGTTACAACTCTTAAGTTTCATGAATGGTATGAAATTCCTAACGCATCTCCAACAATTCTCATGTATAAGCGTCCTGATTGAAACTCTCATTTGTGCTTTCAGGGACAGGTTTATATGCAATGGCTCAAGTTTTGTCTATTGAGGCTCAGTTTTGGAGGAAAGATTTTGATTCTCTCATCATCGTGAACCATGACAATATATAATCAGGTCCTAAATCAGCAGAGTGGTTGTCAATGGTCTAGACACTAGTTAATGAGTTTGATGTTTTGTTTATACTTTTAGTCAAGTCTTTCACTATTTGCATGAAGCGTTAAATGGCTTTTGATGGGGTAGACAATGCGGACAAACTTAGAAAGTGAGGCAACTGGGAGGTATAAAAGAGCTTATAACCTGTAAAAATGATTAATCAGTTGTTACACAAGGTGCCTAAGTGTCCCATAAATCTAAAGTAGATCTTTTCATTAGAACTACTACATTTTTGACTTCTAAATTGATTAGGTCATGATTACCAAATAAATGATTATTATCCTGTTGTACCTGTGCAAAGTCCAACAGGTCGCATATATCAAGATTGTGGCAAGACAGCACACAAAGGAGCTGACGGATAAAGGATTAGATATGATCTGGGTACTAAAAAATGTTTTGATGAGAGTGATTCTTCTAAACAAATTTTTCATGTTGCATTGAGATAAAAAAATAAAACTTTTAGCATTGGACCTGGTCTTTGTTGTGGTAACCAAGATTATGATAATCTTACCAGGTCATTGTTGTGCAGGAGGTACTTTGGTAAATCATTTTTCCATTTTAAATTTTTTTAGTTGGAAGGGACTTTAAAAGATACTACCATACTGTAAAGATGACAGTTATGGGTGAGCTGAAACATATATATTACTTGGGCCTGCTTTTTATTGATAGGATCCTCTATGGGAAAAATTTTCTGTTTGTTTGTCTGTTTCTAAGGGTTCCTGTTGCATTTGATATTACATATAGGCAAGATTGTCACAGTTATATTTGCATTAAAGTTAAACTATGTGAAGTCAGAATACTTTAATAAATATTAAAGCTTGATAGATAAAAAGCTTTATTAAATTATATTCTCCTAATATGCCATAGTCTCACTTGGTATATCCAAAACTGTAGTACATCATGATCATAAACAAAATGTTCGCTAATGTTGGAGTTACCAGAATTTGTGTAGCTGTGTTCATCTATTCCAGTACATGACCTAACCAATTATATTCTGGCCTCTAGTATGTTTGCCTTGCCTGCAGCTCCCAGATTATTCTAATATTTCCCATTAATTTTTTATGGGTTGTTTCAGGTTGCTGATAAGCTGATTGGTTGTCTTAATTCATGTACACCTTGATGTTTGTCTGTCCAACGTCAGGTACAGTATTGGGGTTTTTGATTGCATGAGCAATTCTGATAATTTTTTATTAATGTAAATGGAGATGGTTAGGGAAACTGGATATCAGTTAAAGAAAGTTAGGGAGTGATGTACCTAGAATACAGGATTGTATGTAATATATTATAAAATACTTAGATTTAGGGTCAGGAAGACGCTAGCAAAAAATTTGATGGCAGATAAATGAGAATCAATGTTCCAAGAGACACAGATTTAGGGGCAAGGGTAGTTGTGAGGTTCATAGGGCCTAGTAGTATCAATGCTGTAGTCATTCTCATATGGTTGGTCAAAACCAAATAAAACTTTTCACCCCACTTAACCAAACATAGGGGTATCAACAAAATGCCTGCGGCCAACGGTAGGGTTACTAATTTGTGGGAGTTGGCATCTTGGCGCCTTGCTGAAACTTTTTAAGAATTTAATGTGCACTTTGTTGATGATGTGCCATTTGTTGGGGTCTTTGAGCGCGTACATTTCAGTTAAAGTCTTATCTATGATTTTGAATGGCCCTTTTCATATGTGTTTGAGATCACTTTTCCTATCAATTCCAGGTTTATATAGTAGAATTATTTCTCCCTCATTGAGACAGGTTAAAGGATTACAGTCCTGAATGTTATGCTCTCTACATCTCATTTTCCACACCAGTGAGTTATAGTAAGCCTTTGTTTCGATATTGATTGATGTTTGGATGTGGTTTTCTAATATTGATTTTGGTTATTTTCTCTCCGTGAGTACAGGAGTAATAGATTAGTTGTATTGTGGGTTATCACAAATAAAGGAGTTGAAATGGTGATCTTCCTGTGGATTAAGGAACGTGGTATGGTATGCAAAGATGGCTGAAGTCTTGAGGAGATTCCAGCTGGATGATCTTCCTGATGCAATCTTTGCAGGGTGTCACAATGGTGCCATTGACCCGCTCCACTGTGCATTTAGCTTAAGAGTGATAGGGCATTGACAGGACCTGAGAACCCTTATCAAATCTTTAGGATTGGCTATCACTCAAGAGGAAAGGTAGTGCAGTTGACCATTGAAAGGGTTGGGGGCATCCATGTTTTTTAGATGATATTTAAAAATATATTTGGCAGTCATCATGTCCCCAGGCATCTAATTGCTTTATCTTTAAACATTTGGTAAGGTGGTCAATAGTCACTATTATGTATTTAACTTGGCCTCCGCTGGTAGTTAACAGCCCCAAATCATTGTTAAAATGGTGGGAAGGCAAAATTCAGCTTAACCAATTGATACAAATTGATCTTATATACTGTGCTTCTTATTGACTTCCCTGCAGCTGCCAAGAGCTTCGTGTATTTAAGTATCTCAATTCCCAGTACTAGTGCTTTTTCAGTTTTTTGCACGTCTTTTTAAATCATCCCTGGCCCATGGGTTTGTGAGCTCTGATTATCAGATTCATATGCATTTTTGTCATGATATATTTTAGTTCTTACATTATTTTGAAGATTTTTTCATTCTTTTATGGTGTTAATCAGTCAGTACAATAAGCTTTATAAATTTTTCTATTTTTATTAATTTTATTCTTATTTCATTATCTTGTTAGAAAGGCCATTTGTCATTTCAGTGGTCATTGTGACAGTCTGTATCCAAAACAGTCGGCCAGCGTTCTGATGTTTCTCTCCAGGTCAAAGTTGAATTTTAAAGTCAAACTCCTGCAACTTCAGCATCCAGCGAGCTAAACGTCTCTCCAGATCCATGATGCTTTATAGCCATCTAAATGAGGAGTTGCCAGTTACCAATTTGAAGAGCACTCTGTGAGTTTGACCCCCAACTGTTTGCACGCATAATTTTACTACTGAATCTTTCTTCCAATTAATATTGCAATTGCACTCATTAATATCTAAATTCCGGCTGCAGTACGTTATAAAAATACTTCCTTAGCATAGATTTGAGACAACTTGGCCCCTACAGCAGTGTGGGATGCATCCATCTGATCTTTAAATGTCTAACTAAAATTTTGGATATATGAGAATGGCGCTGAGGAGAGATAGATGCGAAGCTAGTCAAAAAAACCAGCTGACAGTTCATCATACATCCAAGTTTGGTTCCATTCTTATACAGGAGGAATAGCGGCTTACTTTTTTACTAAGATTATATGAGCCACCATTAATAATCAACTATTTCTTAGGAAGCCCTGGATGTAATGTTTGATAACTGGCGTACTCATCTTTAACAAAGTCTCTACTTTGACCAGCAGAGGCTGTAAGGACCTCCTTGTTGATAATAAAACCCAGTGTTGGGATTACGCCAAATTCTTTCATTTCTGAAAATTTAAATATTCCACCGGTAACATCAGAAGGAGAGATTAATCTATAAATTTGTATCAAGGTTAATAAGAATGATCAGGCTTATCCCAATCAGGGGGTATAAGCTTCAATCACTCAGTGATTAATTATATTGGATAATTCTAGAACTACTTCAAAACCTATAAATATTCAGTCCTTTTGATAATAAAAATTAGGTCAATTTACAACATTGTTTTACTATTATTTTGTAACTTTTTGGAGTATTAAACCAACTAACTTCGAGAGAATACCTGCCATTTTTTAAGTGTAATTTAAAAACTTCAAAAGTGGTGCTCACTTCAGGGGTACTATGAATTATGCACCAGTGAAACCGTCAATTAATACAATGATTTATCATTTTTCACCTGAAGAGGCTCAAGATCATGGGCAAGGTAGTAATTTATGACGGGTTTATTTTACTAGAACCAAAATCTCCAGGAACCATCTACGTTGGAATTTCATGCCAACATGGAGTTTTGTGGTCCCAATTTAAAATTTACAACGATTTTAAAATACAACCTGAGATTTTAAGAAACACCATAAATCAGATTATGAGGGGTTCTAATTCCTGGAATCCAATCTACTCACATTCTTGAACTAATGCTATACCCTCTATGTTGAGGAAATTTATTTCAAAATTTCAAAAGCAAGGGATTGGTACTAAGCAATATTTGCACCAACTTGTACAACCTTATATACCACTTATTACCAGTAGTAGTAATGCATCATCAAGGGATGCTTAATTTAATAGAAGAACTCCAGTCTTTATATAAAGTTTCTGAATTTTTCAAGTCTGCCTCTGATTTCAGAAGAACTTATTGCGATGCCTTTATTAGTAATCAGCACCTTCTCTTTGAAGCACATCAACAGCTTGTTCAGCTTGATCATGGAATATCCAGTTTTGTTGATTACAGTTCTTGAAGCGAGTTTAGGAAATTTGGGGGGAATGGAGATATGGTATTTCCTGACTCTCTGAGCATAGTAAATCAATGGAAGAGAAAAAAAATCGCTTCTTCTAATTGGAGCAAATTATACTCAGGAATTCAATTTCAGCTTAATGAAATAGAGAAAACCTCCAAGACTATGGGACCTCATGGGCCACCTGGGGATGAAGGGCCACGTGGACCTTTTGGCGGTGATGGACCTCTTGGACCCCAAGGTGTTGAAGGGCCCCACTGGCCACCAGGTGCAGATGGACCTCATGGGCCACTGGGTGCTGATGGGCACTCAGGATCCCTTCAGCTTTTTGACTCTCTCTCAAGCATGCTTGACCGCTTGTGTGAGAAAATTCATAAAGTGGCCAAGGAGTGAAATTTAACTCCCAATGGGGTACCTATTGACCCCTCTGTCACTATAATCCTTTTCAGACGAACTGAATAATCTGGATAAATGGGCAAAGGATACTGATATACTGTTACAAGCTTGAAAATTGATTGGGGAGATGCTTCAAGCGAAGATTTAGGCTTTGTATTTAAGTACAAAGCACAGCAGGAGTAATTTATAAGTTATCTCGCAGATTGGACGAAAAGTGGGGAATGCTGATCTAAATTGTCAAAATTAGTGAAATACATATTGAGGCAGTTAATCCCTATCCTCAATATTCTTCACAAGCTTTGGACTCTAACTCTTAGGTCTCCAATCGATTGAAACAACCTGGAGTGCATGTTTTGACAGCCAATTCTCCAATGAGTTTTAAACCTGTATTTAAAGATAAGAACTCGCCTGGGGAAGGCAGTATTATCTCCTTCCTCTATCTATATGAGAAGGCTTAGAGTGATGCCATGATCATCAAAAGATAATTTACTTACCTAATTGTCTAACTCAATTGGCCTAGGATCTTATGGTTCCCCACTTGATGACTTTTTATAGCTGGTCCCAGGTTAAAGAAGCATTGACCAAAGAATTTAAGAGTGAGAAAACCTTATCCTCTCAAAACAGGCTTTTATGAGCATACAGTCCCAGCAAAAATGAATCTATCAAAAACTTTGCTCATTGGATTTATCAAGAAGCGCAGAATTTGGTAGCATGAAGTCAGTTGAATTTGGACGACGCTATTACTGCCATGATGTCTACTTTTACTTATAGGACTCAGATGAAAGTCTACCTTATCTGCGTAAAAAAGAATTTCAAAAGTATTTAGACATAAAGGAGGCCTTGTTGGAATTGCCTCTCCATTTTCTGAAAAACTCTGAGTCTACAACTTGCCAAGCCCCAGTCGTCCTAAAGCTTACGCTGTGCCTGAGAATGCTAGAGCCATTCAGTTTAACAAATGTCGCCAATTTTTCCATACTGAAGATCGTTGTTATAAAAAGGAAGCTGATGAAAAGAAGTAAAAAGATAAAATCAAGTTGATTTTTATCTTGATAATGATCTGAGTATGCAACATAAACTTCAAAACCCTGTAGAGTACAATAAAGATGAACAATCCTCCTATTTCTTGTCCTCCTTGTTGGCTTTACCCTCTCAGTTTGGAAGCATTATCACCCACATTGATTTTGAGGAATCAAGTTAATGCAAATGCTATTATTGACATGTATCTCCAGCGAATGTAAACTAAACAAAATTTATCAAGCTTATTAAGTTAATGCCCAATATTTCACATTATGAGTAATACAGCACTCAGGACCTCAGTGTACTCTTTCAATTGGAGCGTTTTCATCGCTCCCATTAAGAATCGGAAAGGTAACTTTTAAGGTACCTGCAATCATCCTTGATAACTCGAGTTATGACCTTCCCTTGGGGAATTAATTTTTGTGATAATTTGATGGAATTAATATCTACCCCAACTCTTCTCTATCCCTTTTGGGGTATAGAATTCCATTGCTTTTATCTTAACATTCTCATACTATACAATGGTTATGTCTGCTAGAGGGATCAAAGAGGTCTTATCCATTCAGTACCATTTTGAAAGCCCTCGAGTAAAATTGCCCCCTACAACGGCTGACATAAAAGAATGGATGCCTATTTATTCACCTGAGGTTGTTTTTATTACGTTAAAATCTCAGGTTATTGTTAATACCTTTTTATATTTTTCTATTCCTAAGGACCATTTATTACAAGTCCAAGACATCTCAAACTCTTCTGATAAAAGATCTTTTCTTGTCCTGGGGGTATTGAATTATGCATATTATGGAGCATTACCTACTTTATTGGCAAACCTTACCAAGGATCCAAAAATGGTATATCAAAAAAATCCAATTGCCTATTTTAAATTATTACCTCTATCTCAAATTTATGACGTTAACTTTTAGAAGCTAAAAAGACTTCAGTGTAATAGCAAATTAAGAGATTATTATAAGAGACCTGCAATAGGGGAACAATTTACAAAATTCCAGGAGAAACAAGTACTTCAATTATTGGAAGAATACTCTGCCAATTTTGCTAAGCATACTTACGATTTTGGTAAAATGAAGGAAGTGATGCATACTGTTTGACACTCGAGATCACCCTCCTATTCATGCCATACTTTATCATAAGTCAAATGTGGAGGAATCACAGGTCACCAAGGAACTACAACAACTATCAAAGGATGGATTATTAAAGCCTTAAACAGTCCTTGGCCCTCCCCATTGCTACTAGTTAATAAAAGGACTGTTCACATCAGGTAGTTATGGACTATTATAGGTTAAACGCCATTACTCGTCAAAATAGTTACCCTTTGCCAAGGATAAACTATTCCCTGCAGTTGTTGGCTGGCTCAACCTATTTTTGTCAATGAAATTAGCCAGTGGATACTTGTAAATCAAATTAGCCCCATAAGACAAAGCTAAATGTGCTCTAGTATCTAGCGAGGGCTTATTTGAACCAACCTGTATGCCACAAGGGTTGAGCAACACCCCAGCAACCTTTCAAAGAGCCATGGAAGGTATATACAGGACTTAAAGCTGACCTGTGTTCTGGTATATTTGGATGATATTACCATGCTTTCAAAAACATTTACTGAGCATTTGGGCCATTTAAAAGAAGTTTTTAGATGAATTTGGAATTTCTTCTTAAATATCAAAAACTCCAAATGTTCCTTTTCCAGAATGAAATGGAGTTTTTAGGACGCCAGGTATCAGCTAAAGGGATTCAACCCCTTTCTGATATAATACGACCTATTCAAAAAATGACACCTCCTCATCCTTGCGGGACATACAAGTCTTCCTTGGTATGATTGGGTATATTGTCAATTTATACCCAAGTTTGAAGATATGGCAGAACCTTTATTCCATTTATTAAAAAAGGTATGCTCTTTGAGTGGAACTCAGCTCAGGAGCAGTCTTTTAATTCTCTGCAAACTGCCCTTAACTAAAGCAACTGTTTTAATTCATCCTCAATTTGACAAGCCTTTTTCCTTCATACTGATACAAGTAATGTTGCTATTGGGGCTATCCTGTCCCAGTGTGTGAGCAGATCTATCATCTTGTTGCATTTTACAGCAAAACCTTATTTAAAGCTGATCATAATTACAGTGTAACTGAGCGGGAGTATTTAACTGTAATTTTAGCAATTAAGCACTTTCATACTCTTCTATATGGTAACCATCTTACTGTTATTACCAACCATTCATCTTTAAGATGGTTACAAAATTGTAGGATCCTTGTGGGAAACTAGCCCGTTGGGCCCTAAAATTTCAAAATTATGGTTTTTGTTTGTACATCATTCAGGTACTCAACATCAAAATGCTGATGGGCTGTTTCAATTGCCTATATTGACCTTAGATTCAGGAAAAGAAGAATGACTATATAACCTCATTGGACGGCCTGAGTTGTGGGATCGAGAATCTTAAAAAGATCGTGCTTTCCTAAAAACTATTACTAAAGATACTATGATATTGGAAGGAGCTTTGTAAAAGAAGGTCAAATCTAAGTGGTTATCCTTCTTTCACCCAAATTTAAGATACTCCAATATCATATATTGACATGAACAAGTAGGTCATAGCGGTTTAAAGAAGACCTAAGAGTTTTTGAAAAGCTGAGAATTCTTATAATATGCCTGAAACCATTAGAGAGACCCTTAACTCATGTCTCATCTGTAAAAGTCATGGTGCAATAAACCATACTTATCAGCATCAATTAATTCCACTAACTAATTCGTTTGAGGTGGTAAGTATTGATTTGTAGGACCTTTTCCTTGGGTATTTCATGGACACCAGTATACTATCATGCTTGTCGACCATTTAACTAAAAGGGATTGAAGCCATATCCATTGCTACTCCCTCTGCTAAGACAACTGCATTATTTCTTTATCAGCACATTATCATTCAGAATGGGTGTCCCAAGGTCCTTATGTCAGATAATGTGACAATTTTTACCTCGCAGCTTTTACAGAAACTATCTGAATTATTCAATACCACTCAATGGTTTGTAGTTTTTTACAATCCATCAACAAATGGAGCCATTTAACGAGTTAATAGAACTTTAGTCTCTATTTTAAAAGAAGACTTCAACGAACCCATCTCAGAGGATCTACTATTTACCTATTGCTTTGTTTGCATGTCAAATAAGCTATCATCGAATTATCAAGATGTCACCCTTCAAATGAATTTTATGGGCGATATCCCTCAGTTCCTTTAAGTGTTCAGGCAATACTCGAAGAATTTATACCAAAAAACTCTGATTTAGTTGTGAGAAATCTGGCTGATGATATTATTCGCCTAAAGATTAAGCCATGAAATCCATTGAAATAACCAAAAATGGAGACCCAAAGAAGCAGCCAGCATAAACCTGCTTTACCTGAATATCAAATTAGAGCTTATGTTATGTTTTATCACTCCCAACCTAGAGGCAAACTGGAAGTTAGGATCTAACTGGTATGGTCCTATTGAGTTATATTCCAAAAGGGAGTAGAATATTATATTGTTCATGTTAATATGGGTATAGTTGTAAACCATAACCATCCTAAATTTATGAAATTTCACCCTCCTCTGCAATCGATTCTTGAGGGGGAAAATGTCAGGATTTTGCCAAATTCTTTCATTTCTGAAAATTTTACCCCAAATAATTCCCCTAGTAACATTTGAAAGAGAGAATAATTTCTCTAATTGTATCAAGGCTTTTATGAATGATCAGGCTTATCATGTTCAGGGAGTAAAAGATTCAATCACTCAGTGATTAATTAGATTAGATAAATCCTGAACTACTATAAAACCTATAAATATTCAGTCCTTTCAATGATAAAAATTAAGTCTATTTGAATAATTGTTTTTACTATTATTTTATACCGTTTTAGAGAATCCAAATAAGTAACTCTGTAAGATTACCTGCCATTTCTGATGTGTAATTTAAAACTTTAAAACCCAATAAATGTTTTTTGTCAGAAAAAGTACAATTGATGGTATTTACTTTTCAGTTTGACAGCAGCAATATGGCGGAAAACTTCTTTCAGAGCTGCAAGTGCTCATTGTAGCTCCTCAAGAAAATATTTTTGTCTTCCAAGAAAATTAAAACACAAGCCCTTTCATATCACCCAGAATACTGCCCATGGTCCCTTGTAATGTGGTGGCATTTCATAACCCTGCAGCATACACATGGGTTGTAAGTGCCTTTGGATCATTATGGTAGCACAATTTTCTTATTCTTCTGGGGCAACAATATCTTCCAGTAGTGCATAAATCACTATATTACATAGAAGAACTTTGCTCTAAAAATTCAGTCAAGCACATCATAAAGCTCAGAATAGGCTAAAATACTTATTTGCTATGCTACTATGTTTCCAGTAGTTAATTAAAAAAAGTTATATTAATCCTTCTTTTACACATTTAGGACTGATGATTCCCTAAGGCTTTTTGATGGTACCAGCTTTCCCTTATGAACCATCTTGTGGATTTACTTCCTGATGACTTAATCCACCATATTGAACTGTCATATAGGGGAGGCAGATTAGAGCATGGTTTCTGATATTAATATGATGCAACAGTCTTTAGCACCTCAAAATAAAGTCAATCATTGCGGATAGTTTTTATTTTTGAATAACGTCATCGCCTGATCTTTTTATTTTCCATCAGACTGATTAATGATTTTCAAGGTATGATAGAGCAGATGGCCTCCTAACTTTTCTCCTCCAATCTAAACTACCACACCATCCTAAACTCTTTTACGCCTCACACTTCTTCCATCAGTAGAAGTGGAGGAAGGCAATGATTTGATGCCATTTCAAGTGATTTGGGTAGGGGTTAAGATTAGCTAGTAAATCATTATTTTCTCCATAATACTGGAGAATGAGTCCTGCCAATAAAACCAGTTCTCAGTGTGAGCAGTTGAAGGGCAGTAGCACTTTGCCAAATATAGACCTAATGGTAAATTATTGATCAATATCCTTGTTCACTATGAAACTAGTGGCTGTGCAGAATGGTCAAATTATGACCAGCCCTCGGTGGAATGTTTTCTCATTCAAAGAACTGATGAGGCATCTATCAAGTATGGTTGCTCTCTTTTTGGATAGCTAATGGGTATTTTCCATCTTTAAATTCTATATTTAAGAACAGAGAGTTTGTTTCTCCATCTGCTGGTCTCCACTGCTGTAGTGCATCATTAGTTTCTGGCCAATAATCGCCAGATTATATTCCTCAAAACTGTTTTTAATGCTGTAAGTCCTCTTAAAGGAGGTTCCAATGAGGATATTGAAATGGGTTTTTGGTTGGATGATCACGGCAGATGACACAATGAGGGAACTGAAAATTATTCAAGCACGCTGTAGGCCTAAAGCAAGGTAGATGATTTGGTTTCACATATTCTGTATTCTTTGCAATGGTCAATATCCTGTGATATCCCCAATTTCTTGACTAATTTAGTCAATAAAAAATCAATAGTGGCCTGCTATATACTATAGCTCAGACCTGGACCAAACTTATGCTAATATGAGTAAATGTACACTCTTATCCTAAGGATCAGCGGTTTTTATTTTGTGTATGATGAGCTTGTTGTCCTGGTTCAGATAGGACTTTAATATATCACAGGTATGGTAATATCTTTTAATTCACTAATGGGGATAGACACATTAATCCCTTCTAGATTTTACATATTGTCAGAGCTGGTAAGCCCTGATGCTCCAATTGCGGTATGTAAGTCTTTGATACTACTTTAGCTCCCTGTACTATAGTGTTCTTACAGTGTGAGTGAGTGGCGACAACTAGTACATTATTATTGATGATGGATCGGGGAGGCTAGGCGTCAGGGCAATGGGTTTGAAACTAGGGATATGTTGGGGCCGTGAAGAAGTAGAATATACCATTTTTACTCTCTCCACTCTTTTATTTGCGCTTTGGTATCTTTTCTCCTCCGTAATGCACCTTGGGTCTACCCCTTTGCATTGCACTGAATAGAGTAGTTTCCCTTCATGCCACAATGGTGATAGTGATTTGGCGGATGTCAGATCCTTTGTTCTAGTAGCAGTTGTGTGGTTCTCTTTGGTGTCTTGCATGAGGGCTTGCTTTGGTTCTCTTACTTTTTTGAGATAAAATTTTCATTAGGTGCGGCAAAGATCAAAATGCAGCTGCGGAGACAGTTTACATCTGTGATATGTTATATACATCATTTAATACGTGTATCATGACCTGGCATAGTCCTCTATAACGTTTACAAGAATATGTAAGGTAATATGTTCGTTGTTTAAAATAAATCTTTTGTGCTGTATAGCACTTGAGCCTTAAGGTAAAAGTGATTGCAAAACCCTGGGATGTGCTCATTCTTCATGAAGGAGATATTATAAAAAGCCAGTTTTCTGGTCTTCATCCTCTCCGTTATGCTTAATTTCTTTATGATATGTTTTTTACATTTTGATAAGGCAACATATTCTCCCAAATCTTGAACACCACTAGTTCTTGATAGTCTGGGTCCATTGAGTTCATTAAAGTTTTTAGCTTACCCTTGTTGCTAAAGCCATCGATGCTAATATTGACCAGTGATAAAAATGTGTAGATGTTCCCCTTCTTTAAGCATTGTCAAGTTGATGAGGCTATCCCTTCAACTAATGACATCCCTGGTTACTCAGCCATGGCCTTGTGGCATAGTTGCGAGGTTGGTGTCAATTCCCTTGAGTCAAAATTTAAGTGAGTCTGGGTTGATTGACTGGCGGTTGACACATGGAGAGCTGGTGTTACATTGTAGTTATCTGGAACAGTTGAGGTGGAGCTGATAGGTATTTTTAGGATATTATTCGGAGTCAACCATTTGGAGTTGGTATGAAATTCAAACCCACTAGAATATTTAATCACACAGAGTTCATTGTCTCCTATAGATTTTTAGTACGCAAGATTAGACTCATATGCTTTAATGTAAATTTTCTTCACCATTCTGGTGGAAGGGCCATGTTGGGTTCTACACAATTAGCCTCTGAAATTTTCCTGAAACTTCCCAGTTCGTCAGTAATGTATTAGCATATGTATCACAAATATTGTTTGACCTCTGACACTATTAGATGAGAATTTTAATTTAAACTTCCTTGCAACTTTTCTTTGGTAAGGTGATAATTCTCAGGCCCTGGGCTCATTCCAAGTCAATCAACAATCTTTTCTATGTACAGACAATTAGAGAATTAGTTGTCTCATTTCAGACTTTCTTCAAGGCTGCTAAAGTTGTCTTGATTGGCTTCAGTTTTTGCTTTAGGTCTTGAGATTGATTAGTGGTGATCAATGACTACACTTAGAGGCGGACAATCTTCCAGTTCATCTCCTTCACTAACTACCTTATGGCGCAAGCTGTTTGGGCTTGGGCCTCTTGCAGCAGCTTCTGCAACAGTATGTTGCGCCACTTATGATCTCAGGGAGTATTAGCCTGGGCAAAGTGATGAGTCATGTAAACCCACCCATTGGGTAGAGCCTATGCTTGACCTTTATCTTGCTAATGATGCGAGCAAAGTTGGCAATTATTTGGTTAGAAAGTATGTCTATTATTCAAGTAGCTTAGCTCAAAAGTTATTGATAGTTTAAAAAAACCGCTTAATCATCTTGAAAAGGTAATGTCCAGACAATCATCCAGTAGCTGGTTGTCTCAGTGATGAGCCTCTGTAAACTCACTAGTCTTCTGATATCAATGTGCTGCTGGGCAAAGATCTAAATGGTATTTAGTATCAATAGATGAATGTATCAGGTGATCATTTTGACTATTTGCTTTTGAGTATCAATCTTCTTGATCATGGCGGACATAAGCATATCCTTGATTAAGATATTTTGTGTAAATATAGTCTTATTGTAAGGATAATGTTTATAACTCTCCCAAAAAGACCATTGATAAACTCAGGGTGCATGCACCTAATATTGTGCACAAAACTTAAAATTTTCATCAAATAAACCCTGGAAACCACCATAAAGAGGAATACCGCAAGGCTAACAAAAGTGAACAAAAGGTAGATAAATTTGGATTAAAAAAGGTCATTTATTGTAATGGAGATGATCAACAGAGAGATTTATCAAAGAAAAACTTATTTAAGGAAAATTAGAGGGTTGGCCTTAATCCATCTATTAGGCTTGGAAATGACTATAGCAATTATATTGAGGCCACCACAAATTGTAATTTTATATTATTTGTACAAGAATAAACTCAATACTTTGGCAATAACCAAACTATCCCATTATTTGCAACACTAACTTTGTAAACAAATTTAATGAACAGTTTTAAATAAAATGTAGTGAACCATCTTGATATAAACTATACCAGATAATTTTTAACCACTTCGCTGTAATATCTGGATTCCCATCACGCGACTCTTGGGGATATATTTGAGCCATTTTGCCTTATTTAAAAGCTTATCCACAGTAAATCTAAGTTCATAAGGGCAGCCAACCTGGCTCCTCTGTCCTGGACCATCTCTTGTTTGTCCTTTTGATCCAATCCCAAAATATGTTATTTACCCATGATACTTAGTTCTTAGCTTTTAAACATCCTTTAAGTGTGTTTTGTTAATACTTTGGTGGAGAGATGGTATTTGCATTGGAGCCACTCTAAAACCACCTTATTGTGTCTGGTGGGTATTAGCCAAATAATGTGAAGATTAAGGAGGCTAGTAGACCTTGGGGATTAGCTTCATAGCGGGAGTTTCATTTTCCTTATTGTCTAAACTGCTGATATGAAAGTGGTCTTAGTTAGGCTCTTTTATGTCCTTGGATTGCGGGGTATATTTGTCCAAAAAGCCAATAGTGAAACGGTTGAGATCTTGATTTATGGTAGTTGGTTCCTTGGTTTCTTACATGGTTTTGTCAAAAGTGCCCCCATCATTAATAACCAGAATTTTACTATCCAAATTATAACTAAAAAATGGTACTGGTATATTTTCACTCAAATAGATAAAACTGTATGAAGACATTATACCTCAATATAGACTTTTTGCTTGATAAAGAGTAAGACTTTAATACATAAAAGTTTCCATATTTACCCTAATAGAGTTAAAAACTTTTCTTTCCGCTAGATATCACTTTTAAGCAAATTTTAAAAAAGGTTTTATTTTACAACCGCCATCTGGCCACAACAGTTTTTCTATTTATTTCTGCGGATCCACCGCCTGCTGCTATAATGATGGGTAGCGGCGCTCCACCAACTAGCGTTTTCCACCCTATGGGCAAATGTATTTGCACAGGGTCAGATAGCCCACCATCTTCTTCTGCCGTTTTGTCCCCCCATGGGACTTAACTGCTCCACCAGGCGCGCTTCAACCCTTCTTGCCTCCATCCTCTCACCCTCCCTTACTACAATATCTGATATTGACTATGAGTCAACTACGGGCGTTTATTCCCATATGATGACAAGGCAATTATCAAATTTGCTACTGCTGTATTTGCACCGGCTGGCTTTATTTGATTTCAGCCAAACTAAAAAATATTTCAATTTTGGCTTCCAATCAGAGGAGGACGCTTCAGCAGTGGCCTTTACTCCCCTTATATAAAATCACTCCCATACAACTATCTGAACTCGCCTCCCTTTAGACACCACAATGGTGGTATTCTTTGCATCCCTCCCTTCCCACCTCACACCCCAAATCTTATATGAACAGTTGATGGCGGAGCTTATGGCTTATGGCTTATGGCACTTAACCCAATCTCGTCTTTACTTTCCCTCTGGTGCAGAGCGCCTTGCTGCAGCTTGCACCACTGCCACCCTAATCCCACACCACCCTACCATAGCCCAACAGATCCCCCATGCTCATATTGCAGCGGCACCTGGGCATTTCTTTTGGGCTCAGATGGATAACTGTCGCGAAATTTGTCCCCCCTGTTTTGACTTGAGCATTCAAAAAAATCTTACCCCAAGCCACTTCCTCTAATGTGGCTTCTGAGCCATATACAGTGGATTTTGAAACGGGCGTTTTGTTGCCCCCTCCCAATCAACGTTTTCATGTGATAGCCAGAGTGGGAAATTGGCAGCCACCAAATCAACCGCCCATATTAACCCACTCAATTTAACACACCGATATGAGTCAGGCCTGGACCACCATTTGCACCCAAGCAACCCATTTGACTCCTAACCCAATTTCATCATTCAATATTCATGTGAACCAAAATCCGTGGGACCACTTAGCTGAGATTGATGAATCAGGTAACATTATCACAAATGAGGAATCCGGAGAACTTCCCAGCCAACCCAATTATGGTTGGGCAAATTTTCAATTCTAATTTTTAAAATTCCATTCCCCAAGAAATTCGCTCCTAAACCCAATGCCATCCCATACCAAAGTGACCACCAGCTCACCTTACCATCGATAACCTCGCCCCATTACCCTAACCTTTGAAAAGCAGTGGCTTAATCCGTTTATTGATTCCACAAAGGGCTTAGCAGACTCAACTACCGCCCTGATTTCCCCAAAGCAGCAAAAGATGAAGTCACCAAATTGCTAGTTGATGCCAAAAATACTGTCATTCATGTAGCCAAACTAGTGGATTTTCACCCATCTGATAAACTCACCTGTCATAATATTACCAATTTTACCCAAATTAAAGCCCTCCTTCAAGATGAACATATCCTAGCAATTGTAGTCAAAGCTGTTTTCCAAGATGATTTTGAAGAAGAGAATCAATTTTTAACAGCCATCCATCATGCTGATGCCCTAAGGCCTTGACTCTTCGCTGATTGTACATTTCTACAATGAGGCTGATTCTGTCATGAACAATATGGCTGTAGAAGAGCCGCCTGAACCCTCACCCTCTAACATAGTGGGTTAGTGGTATCCCGCTCACCCCCTGGTTGGAGGTTTTATTTTTTGTTTTATTGTTCCATTTGCTCTTTTGTTTGGTTCTTTTGTTCATCGAGTATTGGTAATATCCTTCCCCTGGCTAACGCACCTCAAAAAATTTTATTTTACCATAGTCTCGTTAGATATTTATAGCTCTGAAGATCCGTTATGAGTGTAAACAAAGTTCTTTAGATGATGGTTGTTACCATAATATCCTCTTCACGTTATTTCACTTTCCAATATAGGGCCCTACCAATTTATACCTTAGCCTAAATTATGTTAACCTTCACTGCATCTCAAGAATACTCTAGAATTTTACCATTTATGGTCTTCTAATGTGGTATTTCAGGTTGCTGATGAGACTGTTTGGGTATCTACCAAACATTATGAACATCTTATTTTTATCTGTAAAGCTTCATATACAACTTTGGGGTATTGATCAGCTGATTTATTCTGGCAAACTTTTATTAGTGGGAATGGGACTAGTTGGAGGTTTGAAATCTCAATCTACTAGATGATAGTAATTGATCTGCCATCAGATTTTTTTCTAACGTTTCATAATCCTAATTTTAAGTTTTTATAACTGAATTCACGATTGTATGGTGAATTGATTCATAAAAACTTAAAATTAGGATTATGAAACGTTAGAAAAAAATCTGATGGCAGATCAATTGATATCAATCTGATGAGGGATACAGATAGTGGAGCAATGGTAGCGGCGAGGTCTAGGACTTTTAGGGTATAAAGCTGTGGGTGATCTCATACGGTTGGTCAAACAAAATTTTATCAGTCTTTCTACATGCTTTGATCTGAAGCTCATAAGGTCAGTTCAGAAATTGTATAAGAGATCATGACCAGGATTAGAAGTTTCTTCCATGGTCCAAATGATCTGAATGTAGTCAAATAGCTTTTTTAGTGGCCCCTATACTGAGCACCAATATAAACATCTGAAAAAGTTCCCTGATAATTTTTTCACCACTAATCACCAAGAAAAATTGGTTAATACATCTTCTCTAAATGTTGATGTTAAGGTAAATTTAAGAGATAATAAGGAATTATATTTTGCTAAACATGATAATCACACTGCAAGCTCCATAGCAG
This sequence comes from Massospora cicadina, assembly GCA_022478985.1. Classification (NCBI taxonomy): domain Eukaryota; kingdom Fungi; phylum Entomophthoromycota; class Entomophthoromycetes; order Entomophthorales; family Entomophthoraceae; genus Massospora; species Massospora cicadina. Next base: position 271,113 of record JAKSZP010002656.1, read on the forward strand.
ATAAGTGTAAACTAGCCTCATGTCAGTAGTGCTAACCAAGCTACTTAAACAATATCATCTCTCTCATAAGATGTCCCAAAATTTGCGAGAAAACTCATTAGTGATTCAGCGCTTTTATTTCCTTTTGGTTGGTCTATGTTAACTAACTAAAACTGTACAACATAAAGCATTCATGAAATATCTTTAGTATTTGGTATTATACTATTGCTTCTTTTTTACCATGACAATCAGTTATAAAGTTAATTTTAAAGTATAAATGGAATAAACACTCTGAGAAGAATCATCATTCCTCATTTAGTCACTAATTTGAAAATTTGAGGATCTGGTGAGTTGTAATGTTAAAAGGAGATATCAAACTGTTGATTTTCACCCGCCATGGTGGAAACCAAAATGGTTAAAAACATCAATAAATGGCTGAACTATTGTTTGGCTGGCTAATTTTTCCAATAAACTTTAAAGTTAACAATTTGAACAAGACATTAACATTTAAGAGATCTTGTAATTTATCCCTTTATAATTTAGGAAAAGTTGTAACAACACGTTTAATTTATTATAAAAATTAACTATTGGTTAGTTGAATTGTTGAGCTCAGAGATTCGTGACGCTAAACTGGAAGCAAGACCTCAGTGGGAAGAATTAAAATTAGAGATTATTTATATGATTAATAACATATTGGTACCTTTACACATCAGAAAGTATAAAGGTTTAAAAGGGACAAATTTAAAAATCTCATATAAGGATATTGTTCACTTCTAGCAAGAGAAAACTTAAGAGCTTTTTAATTAAATAGGAGTACAAATTTTAGTTTCAAGGTACTATTTAAGCTTATGGCCTTGTTTCCAGAGCTTGGATCTATTAAAATCAGAGATTATAGCTTCTCTTGGGACTTCAAACCTGACTTTAATGTTAAAGTCCAAAAACTAATTATAGAATTAACAAAAGTATGCAGTCAACAAGATAAAAAGATTTCAATATACTTATTGAATTAAAGCTCTTTAATATTTATAGGTTGTATGGTAAACTAATAATAAGATCGCCTAGATTACCCACAATCAGGATTTTCTTGTTCCTTCTGAATTAAAAAATGCTGGTGGCCCTTGCTGCCAAGTATCACCTATATCCTTATGACCACATTGTCCTAGAGCTTCCATATCTATTTTATAGGATCAGAAAACTGTCTCAGCAGCTTAGCTTATTGTGCGCTTAGGGAAATCAAACACCTTATTATGTTTTTTTTAGTACTAGATGGTCCCAACCTGAGGGGGGATTCATTGATGTCACCTTATTATGTTTCTAAAATCAGTTTCTCCTATCATCTTCTTAGTTAGAGATTCAGGAGTTTGTAATAATTTATCAATTGTCAGCTCCTTTGGGATCAATTCTTGAGTGTAAAGTTTACCCTTGTCTTCCATCGTGAACTTCTATAGTGTTTCACAAGATCCTTTTGTAGGGGGACATTGAGGCTAAAGACCTACCATGGTTTTGTAACCATGGTACCATAAGTGATATCAGCAACAGCTTACTATTATACTGCTTTATGTGTTAAATGGTAAAGACATGACTAGAAAACGTCAAGTATTTTTAGATGACCTTCCAGGCAACATTGATATAGTACATGGTCTACTATACTAGCAAAATGGCCGTAGTTAATTAAATATACAGCCTTTAGTATGTAGTAAAAATAATTATTTCAGTAGCAATGACCTGTAATTAAACAATTCATCATCCATTACTCTCATAGACAAATTACTGAGATCTGTTATGATTTCCTCTAAAAGATGGTAGAACACTGCTAGGTAATTGAGCTCTCATCCATGAAGGTCATGGATAGTATCGTTATTCTTAATTATTAGCAAATTATTCTATACATCAGAAATCTTTTAGTAACTAATTGTTCTAACACATTAGATCTACCACAACTATTTCAAGGATAGACATTAGGGCTCATATGTTCTTTCTACCACCTTGTTGATTGATGGGTTAAAGGAGGTGGTGAAATTTGACTAAAACATATAATGAAGTCATAATTTGTATTAACTGAGAAGAAAAAAAGGTTTATAACAAAAAAATAATTTCAGAGTCATTTAATTTGCGTGAAAGCGAAACAAAAGATGAATGAGGTAATTTTCTTTTTGTAAATCTTCTCAAACTTATTGTATCTTGACATGCTTAGCTAGTGGTATATCACTGGAAAGGTTTATTGATATTCATGTAACTAGTTGATGGGATATCTCGTCAACTCAAACTAACTTAAAAAGACTGAAGGCGCCCTGACCTGGCTTGATATTGGGTCATGATCATTCAGACGAATACAAAGTCTTAATGCCATCTACCTTTCGAATGGGATCAACCTTTTAATCAAGAAATAGCAACGTTTTCCAACCTTTCATAACTTTTTGCCACTATAAGTCATACATTAAAGTGCCATAATATAACCCATTTTAAAAGGAGTAGCACAATTATCCTATTTTTCTATAATTGCGTTTTAAAGTTTTTATCCCAAATCTGGGTGTTATCATTAATCCTCCGCATCTTGGCTAGAGTTTCCAAGGTTTCTTGTCATCTTACTCTAAGATCAATAAAGGCATAACTACTGACCTTTTTTGGTTGACACAGTTAGAAGGATAATCTTTTGACAACCAATCTGCATACTGATGGATAGTCCTGTATGAATTACGTTTTTTGTTTATAGTTTTGCTCCTGTAGTGCCCATCTTAATAATCTCCCACAATAAACTCTCTGTTTGTTATAACTTAAGTGAGAAGTGTGGTCAGTGATAATGGCAAAGTGTGCCCTATACTGATATGGGTGGAAGTGAATTTTTGCTAGTAATATTATCAAACAATCCCATTAAGTACCCCATATTTATTTTCACAGCCTTGAACAGAACCTTGTTAGAGTAGGCTGAGTGATCAACTTGACTAGTACCACTTTGAGAATATATAGCACACATAGTTACATCACTAGTAGTTGGTAATCTACAAGAAAGAATTATCAATTTAGTGTGAATGTGATTAGGCTATAAAACCAGGTCAGATATCAAAAGTTTCGGGCCCAGTATTTTCTATCTTCACTTAAATGGGATACACTTCTGTCTGAGGTAGATCAAGCTCAGTTAGTGCAGCAAATCGTGATGTAGATTGTCTATATTACTCCACCATTACTAAGATTTCGGATTTTAAACTTCCCGCAATATAAAGCTTGAATATATTATAATTACTTATCTGTTTTTGTCCGCTGAAGTTCAAATTGTAATAAAAAATCTATAGTGGATGTTAAAGTTATCAAAGATAGTAGCTATTGTTTAGGTTTTTTCTCCATAAAATACTATCTTAAGTCACAAATTCACTTCTAACAGGAAATTATTGTTCTATTGAAGATAAAAACTGAAAATGTTTGCAGGGTTTTTATTATAAAAATAATTATAATCATCTTTCTTGTATAAATAAATCAGGTCTGTCGCCTGTCAATAAGAGTACTATTGACAGTTGTTGAAGGGCTGGTAATGCTCGTATTAGCAGTGATTTGCATGCTATCTTGAAGTGATCCAAACTTCTATCATTTAGTAAATGATACATTACCTAATCAGGTTGCTACCTTAATAATGGTTATCAACCTGGGTTCAATTAAGGCGTTGGTACATAATATTCTGGTCTTCCAACCCAGGAGTGGCTTTACATAGTCAGCGGCAGAATCTAAGTAGGCAATTGAGATATTTATTATTTTAGATGACTCTTGAAGGTTTAATTTATTAGCATTTAAAAGACGTGCCCATTGGGGAGCTAATGTAAGAGTTGAGCTCCTGATTCTCTATTTAGACTTCATTATTTTATGTAAAACAGAAATTATATTAGTAGCTTTTATAGTAATGCAATTGTTTTATTGTTCACATTTGGAGTTTGAGGGATAGTTTCCGTTATCTAGTTTGTATTGTTATCAAGATCTCTTGAATTAAAAAGGAATGGAGAGGTTCCCTTGTCGTCCAGAAGTTTAACGACTCTTAAGGCTAAAATTAAATGATATTTTTTCTTTGTTGTCTGGATTGTTTTTAGTACCTTCACGTGGGTTAAGGGAAGGTTGTCCGTGACTGTTTAAAGTATAAAACCTGAGTGGATTCAATATTTGGTTTTGATAAATTAGCTCGACAAAAGTCATTTATTTAATTATCACTGACCCACATTTATAATCATAGTATTACTAACAATAGTATGTTGCACACCTCAACCCTTAAATGTTGTCAGAAAATCACTTTTCCAGTGACAGTAGGCTCCACTAGTGTGACAGGTCAAACAGTATGGAGACTGCTTGGCCCTTGCTGTTTCTCCTTCATAGGCGTACCAACCCCCTATAAGTCCACGTCCAACCCACCAACCCAATTGACCAACAACATTGCCTTAGCACATTTTCCCCTATTGGGAGTGCACCGGTGGTAATCAGCCCCCTTACTGGGCGGCCTGACCCTTGCTCCTTCTCCCTCATGACCAATCGTTAGCCCCTCTTGGGCGTGCCCTGGCAAGTCCATCACTCATCTTGGGCGACTATGGCACAACCAAACTGCACAACCCTCATGGCTGACGGCCATCAGCCCCTCATTGTTGGTGGCCAGTTAACTAGATTCCCATCAGGGGCTTCTTGTAGGGCTGAGGTATGGGAGCTGGCAGAGTCGGCCACTATGGGCACATCACCCCTGCACCTTCCTTGGGGACTTCCAGTCCTCTCTTTCCTTAATCTAGCTGACTAACTACTAACAACTAACAAAATACAGGCGAAAGAGAGATCTTTATTAGGTGGGAATGATGACTAATTTATACTTAGGCTACTGCGCATATACAAAGCCTATCAGCCATCCAAGATGGAACCTTGTCCAAACAGCAGTCATCCACAGTACTGATTCCCACTCAATTTCGTTTGTCCCAAACGCCAAATATTATTTTTGACCAATACTCAGCATGATTCACCGACTAATCATATAAAAACTTCAGTTTTATACATATTTGAGCATCATCAGTATTATTCACCAGTACTCAGATTTGGGGCAGAAAAATCACCATCAGACATTTGATATCAGAAACCTCAGCTTTCCACTGATTTAAAATTCCCACAATGGACCAACAATTGTCAGACAATGTTAAACTAGTATTTCGCTGAACCTTAACTATAAGTAATATTTGGTTGACATTCTCAGCATTAGTCACCAGTGTCAACATTCAAATAAAATTACTATCAGGGATAATTTCTGATACTTTAAAAGGGCTCAGCCCACTTAAAAGGGGAGCACTAATTGGTAAATATAACTTTAAAATAATATCAAGCAAGGTTATTAGCTGTCTTCACGCCTAACTAATTGACTCCACTAACTCTGATATTACTTAAGGAATTCATCTGGTTAATTTTCCAGCAACAGCAAACATATAAAAGGTTTCTTTTAGTTCCCAATACAAGGCAGGTTAATTTGATGCCAATAATACATAAGATAATATCAGTAGAATGTCATACAAGAACGACACTTGGAAGTTGTGGATGGAATTCAAAACGGTGAATAAGAATACACTGAACTCAGCGTCACAATCTGATCTAACTGCATTGGAAAAATGAGTTAATAAAGTTGAGGGATAAGTAAAACAAGTTGCAAAGTTCAACAATGATTTTTGTGTGAAGTCACCTCCGTGATGTGTAAAAAGATTGAAATCAGTAAAAATTTACTATTTAAGAATACTTAAAGAGAAGTGGATAGAGGAGTGGTAGTATAGCAGGGTGGTTCCTGATCCTTTCTGGGTCAGGTTTTAATTGACATGAGTTTGAAAGCAGCACAGGCTAAAAAGCTTGGCGTGGTATTTTTGTTCCAAGGTTTACACATCTCGTTTACTTTTTTAAGAGAAGTGGATAGAGAATACTTTCGTCAGATTCACCAGGACATAGTGCAAATCATAAACGCTTAAAAGAACTTAAAAGTCATAAGTGTGATTGCTTCCATATTGAAGCGGATTGGGTTGACAACAAGATAGAAAAGTTACACTTGTAAATTACAGCTAAAGAGAAATCGCTTGGATCTTTTACAGCAAATCTTGGAGATGACCTCCAAAACCCCCCATTGTTAGTAGAGTTGCCAGGCAGGTACCTTCTGCCATGGTAGGGACAGAAAATTTTGGAATATGCCAATATTACCTATCTTCCACCATGATGTGTCTCCAATGTTTTTCAAACTATATTGACATTATGATGTTTAGATATGGAGATTGACAAAAAGCAGTAAAGGTGATGAACTGCTTTGACACAGATTGCCAAAATCTGGTGTTGCATAACATAAACTAAGAATTTTTGGACATAATATGTCGCAAAAGAAGCAATCTTGAATGAGTTTGGTAGCCATGCATGGATGGCCAGGTGCAAACAAAAGTTCTTGGGAGTATAAATCAAGAAAGGAAAGCCCTTAGCCATTTTTGCTGACCAATTTTAGCAGGAAGCACAAATCCTGATGGAATTTAAGTTTATCCGACTTTTGTTTGCATGTTGCAATGCAGATGTCACTTTATCTCTATAGAGATCTGCACCATACCATGGTTTTGGAGCTGGAAAATCAGACTTTCTTATTAAAGATGGTGAAATATATGAAGATATTAGCTCAACATTAAATATATCTAATCATTTATCAAAGGGAATCTGGATAGTACAATAATTTACAAGATGGATGGATAAAACAAAAAAATAAGTCATAAATGTGGTGTGATGGACATTTTGCCACTCAATGTTAGGGGAAGAGTCCAAGAGTTAATGTGAAACTATTATTTCATAAAATAGAATAAACTTTTTAGGGTTTGATAATGTTCAACAGTCTAGATGTGGAATGATATAGCACTGCATAAAAACTGTTCTGCCAGATATTTCCCAGAGAGAGTAGATATTTCAATTTTTTAAAAGATCCAGGGAAGGATCCTCTGTATTAAGACTTATTGTCATATATAAATGCTGTAACATAAGTAGCTCTAAAATGAAGATGCTTTGATCCAAAATTGTAAAAGAAGCAGCTCTACCTTTGTCAAGATTTGAGATGATGAGAGATTTTAAATCCCTACTCCTAAATTGAGCCTTGGCAGGTCAACTCTTGAGCCAATGTAAAAGGAGCCTTACCCTGAAGACACTGTTATGAGATTTAATCATGAAGCATCACGTGCAAAAAATTTGATGGAGACACTTATTGGAATCCTGTCTTTGCTTCCTAATATCAAAAGGCGTGGCTTCATTGCTGCGGCCATAAGTATGATGCAGAAAAATAGGGGTACCAACCAGGTGGTCGATTCAGAAGGCGGTGAAAGCTCCTGAAGATACTGGACCACAAAGGTCCATTATCCACCATGTCCCCACACGGCCTATAGATATCAGCACTTTTTAACCAGATAAAGTTGTTTATATTCGCCCCATCTTTTAATTTTCAGCATCTCCATTATTTATAGCTTCAAGCCCATTTTTGAACATCAGTGCCAGTCAAGATAACTGTTATGCAAAGAAAAATGGTGCTAACTAAAAGGGCCCCTATTTTTTCAAGTAAACGTCTATCATGAACTATATAGAATAATAACATCCATGAAAATTAACCTGTTGATTGATCAGGGAGCATCAATTGATTGGTTAGTAACTCTCAATATTAAGTACTGCCCATAAGGCCTGGAAGCTCTGAGGTTTGAGCCAAGTTGCTGTTTACTTTACCTTCTGTTGATGGTGATCAGTTTTCAACTTCAATATGAGAACCTTAGAGAAATTATACGATAGAGATTAAAAGGCATCAATTCTGTATGAGGTCACTCTAGTCACTCCCAACTTCTTTGGTGCCTTCTACTATCTGAGATCTAAAAAATTCATCCCAACTCCCTGTGGGAGAATTAAATTCTGGTCAAAAGCGCTACCTCTGAAATTTCGTACATCCTGCTATCCATAACCTCCTTCAAGTAGTCAGGTTTCACCATCACAAAGTCTCCCAACAACTAGTGCTTACACAAATCTTACATTCCCATGTTGTCAAATTTTATAATTCAACACTCTCTTTTGTCCACGGTAATTGAGAAGCTTTTGTTGATAACCAACTTTAATAAACGAGGCCAAAAAGAAACTCATGGTGTTAGAAAGCGGAGTTTTGTCCTACCTAGTGGATAGCTCTGGCAGAAAATAACTCTCTGAGGCATCCTAAAACCAATGCCTCAACCAAGTCAATGACCTGGTGCAAACTTTTCAGCAGCACTATCATGAGTTGGCCACTCGCAACATCACCTCTGGGTGTGAAGGGACTGAGGGGCCTAGGTGGCCAGAAGATCGAAAGATTCTAAAGGTCATGAGAGGCCTGAGGTTTCACATCGGCCTCAAGGACCCTCTAGTCCCTCAGTGCCTACCTGAGATGACCCTGAAGACTCCTGAAAAAAGGACATTTTGCCAGCGCAAGCCACCTTACAAGATCAAATCTTTTATGTGGCCCAAGGGTGCAGACTCTAAGTGGAAAGAATCCCTCTTGACCCTAGGGTTTTATTTAAGACCTTGTCATGTGAAATAATATAAGCGCTTTCACAAGGATCACTAATAGTTGCATATTTCAGCTCTTGAAAACAGCTTATGTTTTGACACCTGGTTGAACTCCTTAATAGCCAGCTTTTTCTTTAATGTACTGGCATTTAAGCATTTAAAAACAGGTTGCTCACAAGGCCTCCATCTCTCCCTAAACTAAAATTGGGATGGTATATAAGAGGATTTTGAAGGTTTAAGAGAATAGTTGGATCAGCATGCTCCCCAAGACTATGCAGAAATCAAAAATTCCAAGCCTGTACCCAATCAAGGTGCCAATACCCTTTCCACTCCACTTATAGCTAATTTTAAACATAGTTTTAAGGTGAAGTTCACCCTGCTAAAAATTATTTGCTTTTCCTGTATTCACATGAAAGTTTCATGTAATAGGCCACTTACTGGCAGAAATTGAAGCATGTCTATTACTGCCAGAATAGCACTGCTTTTGAGATTCTAACCCCCTATCTAAAGGAATGTCATACATGGGAACAGGTCCATACTGCCTTAATACAAAAACCTGGCAGAAACCAAACTCTGGCCAAACAAGCAACAAGCGTTCATAGGTACTCACCTGAATAAATGAGAGAGCCCTGTAGAGTTACCTAGTTGTATTTATGCCCAAGAACAACCTTTATTAACCAGAAATGCATTACCTTGGAGGAAGCATAACCGATAAAATATTCACATTGGGGTCTTATCATGAGGTTTAAATGTACATTATTTGTCAGAAGAATGGTTTTACCTGCATCTAGAAAACAAAGGAATTGCTTAAAGAGATATCTGCGTTGAACTTACATACTAAGGCCACCTTCTCCGTCTCCTCTAACTGTCCCTGGATCCATGTTGTCAAAACCCAGAAGAATCCTTGAATGCAATGCACTTAATGTAATATCTTTATGTCACAGCACTAAGACATACTGGAAGATACTTTATGAAAAAGGCAGTATAAGGGCTTCAGAATGAAGGACGAAGCACTCCATGCTGGCATCCCTACCTCGCCTCAAGAACCATCAATGACCTTCAACAAACTTAGAGCTATTGTACCAGAAGAATAAATTTTGGTACCCGTTGATAATAAAGAACATGAAACTTCTTACTATGATGAATCACCTAATTTATTACGCTACCTCCGCAGTTTGGGAGTTTCATTACTCACATCACTGTTCAAGTTCATCAAAACTCTGGTCCACATCATTGTCAACATTGGTTCCTCTGTGAATGTCCTTTCGTCTAAAACTATAAACAGCATCAAAATTGCTCCAGGCTTGCCACATTACATGGAATATGGCACAGCTGGACTACAGTTACACAATCTATAGGAGCCTATTATTCCCTACATATCCAGTTTGGGAAGCTTTCCATAAATACCCCACTGTTGCACTGGATAACCTGAGTATGAACATTTTCTCATAACTCAGTTTCTCTAGGACTACTCCATGGTTTTACATCATTATAAAGGATATCTATCCCTTCCTGGACATTAGGTTTTCCTAATCTTCAAACCCTCTCGTGACACCAAAATGGAGGTTAAGGATCAGGCTTGCCTATTAGAGAACAAGAGCCAAATTGATTGAATCAATTATCACATGAGGGGCTCTTGAGTACTGTTGACCCGCCTGCAGTTGATGGCAATGAGGGCATGCCAAATTATCTACTCAAAACGAGCACTTTACCTCTGAAGTCCCAGATTATTGTTGATATCTGGGTCCACATCAGCATCCCCTGCAGATACCTGCTATAGATATGAGGTCTAGAAAACCCATTGTTCAAAGAGGTCCTAAACTGTCTAGGAATTATAAATCCTCCTACGCTGGATCCATATCAGTTGTTTTGGCTAACCTTACTAACAATCCTATGTTAGTTGGTCCTAAAAGTCCATCCACTTATGTTTGCCTTCCTTCAGAAGAGGCTAGAAATGATGTACGTAGCTTCAGAAGTCTGAGGGATTTTGGTTTGGAAAAGCACCATCAGTGGCTCTAGTTGACACTTGTATTGGGAAGGAAATCACTGGGGAACAACAGAGCCAGGTTCAAGAACTATTTAAGGAGTACTTAGACCTTTTGGCCTCGACCTAAAATTCCAGGAAAAGAAGTGGGATACTACATCATGTGGAGACTGTGGACGCTCCCCATTTTCAATCCCAACCTTACTGAAAAAGTAAGGTTGAAGAAGCCCAGGTATCTGTAGAGCTCAAACAACTACCAAAGCCAGACTATTGGTACCTTCACGCAGTCATTGTAAATCCTTCTTCTGTTGATTCAAAAAGAGGATGGCAGCCATTGGAAGTAATGGACTACCCCCAACTCTACTCCATTATCACAAAAGACTGTTATCCCTTGCCCTGTATTATAATCTCTCTTCTTACTCGCCAGGTTGCGATATTTTTCCACTATGGATCCTGCTTCATGCTAATAGCAATTGGACCTCACCCCTAAAACTGAGCCAAGTGTGTATTCATAACCAACAAAGGGCTATTCGAACCTATGATGCTGCCCCAGGTCCCTTGTAATGCGCAAGAAACCTTCCACAGCGCCATGGATGGTATCCATAGGGGATGACAGACAATTACAAGTATTATATTGTGAAATGAGCGCTTTGGATGAAAATACCAATAATATTGGCCAAAAGAACTCTGGCTGAATCTTGGTGCACCCCTCAAATTGGGGAAATATAATTTCCCAACTCTTGGCAAAATAGGCCTACGCTTAAAAGCAGGGTTACGCCAAATAATCAACAGAATCAGGCTTGCAATTTTATAGGCCCACCCCATCTTACAGATAATTTATTACAGCTTAAACCGCGGAGAACAGCCCAGTTTTATAGGGTTGTATGGGTCCCACAAGGTGCATATATTTAACTGCCCAACGATTTGGTAAAATGTATTAGAATCTTAACTGTCATCGCCCTCCATTGGCCATTCCATCAAAGTGAGGCGAGTCTCAAGAGCTCTAATAGGTCGAATCTCCATTTTCCCTAATATGGAAATTCATAGCCTGATCCAAACTTTAAGCCTTGACACAATTAAATACTAAGCAGTGAGATTTTGAGAGGGTTCGTTTCTTGACCCGCCACTATTACTATTAACATATATTAAACTAAACCTTGTTTTACCTAGTATATATTTCTTATATTTTTTCCTCTTGTGGCACTACAAATCCCCCATTTTTACAATAGCAGTTGAGTCGTTTTTATACTCGTGTTTTTGCTGAATTGTACAATCCTGTGAAATAAGCTGCAGCGAGGTATACCACTGCCAGGATTTCAACAAGTGGTGCTCACTACAGGAGGCCTGTACACTACAATAAAACTTGTCAAAAAATTGGAGTTTGTGGAGAAATTAACCCATACAACCTCCCCGCTTCGTCTGAGTCCAGGATAGCTGCATTAGAACTACAGCTAGCTGGTGCATTGTCTCGAATTAAAAAGCTCAAGTGGCACCCCTCACAAGGCCTTTATGGAGCCTCTCCAGAAATTCACAAACCCCTTTCAGGGACAAGTTTACCCCAGGCGAGGGAAGTGTTGCCTCCTTCCCCTTTGTTTAGGAATCTGCGATGGAAGGAGCAAAAGACCATCAAAAACTCAAAATATCCTTCCCTTCTTGAGTCATATGGCTCTGGAGATCAGGGTTCCAAATATGGCCACGTTTAACAACTGGGCGGATAAATAAGCGCCCAGTGAAGAATTTGGCCACCACAGAGTTTAAAAAGGCAAAAACAGGTCTTTATGTGCTTTAATTTGCAAGAGGGAGAATATATCACCTCTTTTGTTGAGAATTTCTAAAGTAAAATTAACCTCTGTTGCTTGCCAAACTGCTATCTCTAGGTGATGCTATTGCTGCTATCATGGCTGGCTTGGCATCTTATCCCTATTTAGCAATGCATATCTCTACTGTCAAGTGCACTTTCTGAAACTTACGGGATATCCAAGAGGCTCTTCTAGCAGTGGCTGACTTTCAAGAACTTGAACTTATACAAAGAGCTCTAAGGCGAGAACTAACTCTGACCCTTCCAGCCACTTTTATGGCTGTCTTCATCTGAAACCCAGCTTTCTCAGAGCTATAGCGACGAGATGATCCCCCACCATGTGAGAATATCCAGAAAACTGGCAGTTATGGGGCAGTGCTCCCCTCCAGCTTTGATTTCAAAAGCTCAGATGGGGAAGTCATTTATCACTTTGCCTTGTTCTCCTCTTTCAGGACGGTTTACTAAGGTGGATCAAATGTCACGACTCTTCAAGCCACATTCTCATCCCCATCGGCCTCACCTCAGGCTTCCCCTAGTTCAAATCCTGTAAACATGGGGCAGCCCAAACCTGTCACTTCTAAGGAAAAAGTCAATCCAATACATTTTCAACGCCCTCCCAAAAAAAGTTAATAAGGTGGATAAGCAACCCCATGACCTATCCTTCCATAAGGGAAGCCCAGAATTTACCTCACAACTGATGTGCTCCTTGATGTGCATTGATAAATTCTCTGATGAAGATTCTGAATGAGGTTGTAAGATGTTGTTCATTATGTTTTAGGAGCCCCAGATGAAGTGGAGGTACTTGACGGGTTGAAACTGGAGAGAGTGGATATGTCTAGAATCCCCGTAAAACCTATCTCCTTCATGGGTTGAGGGTTTTTGAGGTCAATAACACTGCCAGTGACGCTCACCATATCATTGCTCCTCTGATCCGATCAAGTTTGTTCACAACCTACAAACTATCCAAGAAAATTATACTTAAACGGCCAAAAGGCTTGCATCTACTCTCTGTATGAAGAAGGTCCTCGCTCTTTCCCCCAACTTGAGTGAAATCTTACCAAAAATGTAGAAGTCGTTGTCAATTGAGTGCATGTAAGGGCTAACCTTGACACTGGTTCATTGGTGAACATGTGTCAATAAAACTTATTAAAAAGATTAAGCTTCCTTGAACTCAACTACACTTAAATGTTTGGAACTGCTGTTCCTGCCAACACCCGAGCTATTGTAGACTACTCTTCTCTGCCCATTTGTTTTGAGAAGCTCAAATTTTTAGCCCCATCGGTGGTCTTGGCCAATAATACCTATGTTCGCTCATTGGTATCCAGTTATACCCAAACATGAAGGAATTACATATATGAAGCAGAGAAATTTCTCCTTAATTAGCTATGAAGTACCTTTGATTCTGACCAATAATGATATTAATAAAAAGGAGTACGCTTGCACAGTTGTGTAACCCTCCTCCGCTCTATCCCTACGCTATACAATGGCTGGACAATATATAAAAACGTTGCCCTTCAGTGGATCCCTAAAGGGTGTCCCTTTCTATGCATCTGTAGAGATAGTAATCAAGGCAGGTGAACAACGGGTAGTTGACATTAATATTACCTTAAAAATCTTCCACAACTTCTTATTGCACAATCTCCATTGATGGAGTTAGCCCTCTAGAGCCCAGAGTATTGCCAGACGTGCTATACACAGCTTACAACGACCTATTAATCTCCTTCTGGGGAATCTCACCAAGTTAACGTGGTCATAAAAAGCATCAGGAGATTGGAAGAGGCCTGCTGGTCCCTATTGAGGAAATAAAGTAAGTTTTCTGTATTGAATACATGAAGGATATGGTTTTACAAGCAGATCAACCTTTATGTACTCTGCCTACTGTTCATATCTATGATGAACTAACACCAGCGTATCTTGACACAGTCCACACCCTGCTTGAGACCTATAGCGACTTTTTCTCAAAATCTGAAATGGACTGTGTAAATATGAAGGGTTGTACTTTTACTATTATTAGGGAGGCTCGTCCTATCCGCTCTAAAACCTACCACAAATCCAAAGTTGAGGAGTTATAGATGCGGACGGAGCTCAAACAGCTGCTGGACGCAAGGTTGCTGGTTCCCTCACAAAGCCCTTGGTCATCACCCTCTTCTACTGATAAAAATGTTGAGGTCATTGGGTAGTGATGGACTACCACAAATTAAACAATTTTACGAAGAAGGACAGCTACCTAACCCCCCAAATTGAAAATTTTCTGGAAGGGAGCTAGGTAGGGTAAGCTGGGGCCTTTAAAAGGCATAACTGAGGAAAGCTCATGGAAACACAGGTGAGTAGCTAGCACCAGAACCCAGAGAGGCGCCCCGGAAGGGTCCTGTAGTGGCCTGGATGATGAGTGGGATTGAAGATAATGAATGTAACCCAACCTTTACTTGCAGGTGCTTCCACTCTCCTTCAGGGGGGAAAATGGGCAGGAAGGGGGAGGCAAGAGTCGGGTGTATTATCTGAAACTCTACTTTTTATGAGGCGGGGCGCCGCAAAAGCAGGTCTTAGCGACAAAGGTGGTGCAATCCTGATTGGATGAGCTTCAGCTCACTTGTCTACAATATTCACCGCGGTTTTCTAGGTTGTCCTGAGACCTGGATAGTGGCCAGTAGCTGATGTGAGCTTACACTGGTGCAGCGAAAGGCGAGAGCACTCATGCATTAAAATGATGGACCGCCCAAAAGGGCTGCAATGGTTCCCACACAAAAAGGGCCCAGAGAGCAAACTTCATCACAAAACCAAACCGGAAAAACCAACTCCATTAACAAATCAACAGCGCTGGTGGCCTCTACTGTACAGGGGGCTTCAGTCTCCCTTGCCACAGCAGCTGCTAATGGATTTGGTGTTGGAACCAAGATTTTACAGGTGGGTAACTCTGGCCCATCTAAGGATCTAACAGCGAGCATGGTGGAGAGCTGTGGGATCCACCAATAGATGCCACAAATAATTTATTAAAGTGAGATATTTACTTTATAATAAAAGTAATAAATAACACTTTATTAAAGTTTTTTAGGTTTTTTATTGTCAGGCCAGGCAAAACCAGGAAAGGTGCTTTTCTAAATACTAGTTTTTCCTATTTAAACTAATTTGAATTTTGAGACCAGGGGTATTTGAGGCAAAAGAATGCAAAGCTCAGTTATCTAAACTAGGAAATATAGGCTTTTGGCCTATCAGATTGAAGATAAAAATTTTTTGGAGGCAAAACTGACCCATGCAGTAACAATTTGATGAATTGTATCCAATCACCAGCGAGTAAAATCTTTTCACCTCAGCAGTGGTCAGACTCAGATGGTAATGATTGGCTAATTTTTACCCTATCATCCTTGAGTAAAATCTTTACACCTAGGCGGTGGTTTGACTTGGATGGTAATGATTGGTTAACTCGCACCCAATCATTGACAGGTAAAATCTTCTTGCCTTGCAGAGGTTCAGATCCATGCGATATTATACTCCTTGATTTTGACCAAGGAGTTGGAGTAATCCTATTATTAATTATTATCTTTTTAAGCCAATTTTTATGATAAATTGTATTTTTCCAGTTGTTAGGATTCCACCAAGAATCCACTAAGGTCTTTTCGCTGTGGGTACTCATAGTGTTGATATCCACAATATTATTAAAAGATCGGTCAGGTGATGAGCCAATCATAGTAGCAGATTTGGGAGCACTAATAACTCAAACATTCTTTTTCTTACATCGAAAAGGAGAATGTCTGACAAGAGCCTCAAGAGGGCTCACGCTGTGGATGTGAAGACTGGATGGTCTAAGGAGATGCTCATGGTCAGGGTGATTGAGGTGTGTGGGTTCACTCTTCCATATTTCACGTTTGGCTTCTGGGTTAAAACTTATGACCTTCCAGTCCAAGCTTTAAAAGGGACAGAGTTTGGCTGCCAGTCTGAGCACAAAGAATGAGGAGGCCATATGTCTTGACATTGGCACCAATATTGGAAGGTTCATTCTGAGGGATGTACCAGCTGTGATCACTAGAGGGGCCATGATGTCTCAGCTGATAGGCTTTGGAAGAGTGATCTCCTTTAATGAGAACAAGATGGTAAAGAACTTGAAGCAGAAGGACGGTAGCTTGAAAGAGTTCACCGTAGGATCTGGGGACTGAATTTTGAAGGTTGAACTTTTGAAATCATATGGGGAGTTACCTCTTTCAGTCACTGTAGGGTCCTGTAGTGCCTGTGGTACCGCTGGACAGGTGCTTCTTGTGCGGTGCAAAGAGGCACGTCAGAGCCAAATATTCTCAGGTTCAACCTCCTGTAGCGGTGGCCAAGCTAAGCAGGCCTAGCGCGGGGGTGCCAGCGATGGCGCCCTTTGAGAAGGATAAGTTGGCTCTCCAGAAGGCGTTGGAGAAGCTGAATGAGATGTCAGCCAAAGCAAGGGAGGAGGCTGTGGCTGTCATCACGTTGGAGGTGGTGACTTGAGTGCTTGAAAAGTGTGAGGAAGGTCAACTTGGAGTCAAAGCGTTCCTGGAAGGCGAGGAAAGCAGCTAGTCTCCAAATCGAGCTGAGTGGCGCTTTGGCACAGTCCGCAAAGGACATTATGGAGGCAGTCGCCTTCCAAACATATGGGGTTCTCCCCATCACTTGATCGCATAAGAGGCATTCGACCATAAGGGATGTGGGTGTGACAGAGCGCACAAGGCCTGTAGGGGAAGAGGCGGAGGTGAGGGAGTTGTTGCCTGCTAGCAATAGTGGGCCAATGCCTTCTAACCCAATGCCTCCAACTGAAGCGGAGGGGTCTATCTAGGACCTTGGCAATGGTAAGATTCTGGAGGCTTCTGTGACCAAGCAACCTCCACCCCTGGCCCAGTCTACTACAGAAAAGGGGAGGAAGAAATGTGGTCCTGCTAAACTAGCTGAGGTGGAAGAGGATGGGGACCCCCCAGATCCTGACACTGAGGCCTCTTTGGCTTTAAACCTAAGGCGATCTGGGTTGAATTTGTTAAAGTGCAGGGTCTAAATAGACTCAAGCAGTGGCAGCGGGTGAAACTTTAATTGCAACAACATGGGGTAGATATCAGCTTCCTCACTGAGACTAAGTCCAAACCTGGGGTGGAAGAGGACTGGGCTTTCCAGTTCCCTCATAAAAAATAAGTTACTCTCTTTTGGTGGATCAACCAAACTCAGACTCGCCCTTAGGGGAGGGAAAGAGGGAGGGGGAGAAGCCAAAGGGGGTATCTTGGTCGGGTGGGCGGACAAGTTTGTGTTGGATAAAAGGGTATTGGTTCCTGGAAGAGCAGTGACAGTAATGTAAAGGTTTGGAGAGGAGTCAATTTGGTTTATCAGCATATATGCGCCCAATTCTGGATCTGAACGTAAGGCCTTCTTCCAGAAAGTTGGCCTAAGGATACAGGAGGAAGGCATTGGGGTTGGTAGTGCTGGGGGGAGACATGAACTGTGTCTGCTTTAGGGATGACAGGGATGGAGCTTCAGGCAACTGGTGCTCTAATCCTGGAGCCCATGAGTTGGCCAGTTTAATGATTGACCTTGGCCTACTGGATGTTTGGAGAGCTGTCCATGGTGAGGAGGGGGAGACTGGGTGGACTCACATCCAGGAGGATCATTTCTCCCGCATTGAACTTGTGTTGGTGCCCCAGCTTCTCCTGAGTCACTGCAAGTTGATCCTTCAGAATCATGATCCAGATGATTCAGACCACAGGCCCCTGAAACTGCAGATCAGTGGCCCTCAGGTTGCTTCTTCAGGGAAAGGGATCTGGAGACTGAACCCTGAACTCCTGAAGTGGAGTCCACTTCAGGAATCATGAGAAAGAAAGTGAGGTGTTGGAGAAGCCAGATTGTGAGGAAGCCTGATGCGCCAGTAAAATGGCTGCGGATGAAGGATGATCTCAAGATGGCTTGTGAAATCTTTGGGAGGCAACTTGGGGCCATGCGTTTGAAGTATAGAACCTTGGAGAGGAGCTTTGAGAGTACCTGCAAGCAGGCCATTGTAGTGGGGGCATCCGCCTACATGACCAATGCTGAATTGTACACTAAATTGACGTAAACCTTCATGGTGGATCATTAAAACAAAGGAAGTCTAGATGGGTGGAGATTCTATCAGCAATGTGGTCCTACTCCTCAAGGAAGTAGGGGTATTCAGACCTTCAGCAAGGATCTTGTCACTTTGTGATGGGGGAGTTGAGGTAAAGGATGCAGTTCGCATGGCTGAGGTGGCCAAATCCTACTATTAGGACCTTTATGGCCCCTCTGAGAATGACCTAGAGGCATCCAAAGTACTCTCAAGCGGACTGAGGCTACTGCCAAAGGAGACTCTGCTGCACCTATGTAGCAAGATCCGCAGTTTGGAGGTGTCAGATGCCATCTGCAAGGGCAATAATGTCAAAGCTTTGGAGGATGGGTTGATCTTGGAGCTCTTCAAGTTATTTTGGAAGAAATGTCTGAGATGCTTGATGAGTTTTACAATCAACTCCTTGCTTCTGGTATAATAGAGCCAGCATTTTCAAAGGTTGTGGTGGTGTTTTAAAAGAAGGGTGATCCCTCCCTTATGGGGAACTATCAGCCTTTGAATCTGCTTAATGTTGACTATAAGATATTAATGAAGATCCTAACCAATCGACTAAAGGGGGTTGTGGCAGGCGTTGTTGGGAAAGAGCAGAATGGGTCTATCTTAGAACGCTCAATTACTGACAACCTGATGCTGCTTCATACGATAGAAGAATGGGCAAGTAAACATTATGACCAGATGGGGTGGCTACTGTTTCTTTATCAAGAGAAGGCGTATTATCGAGTAAATCATGATTTTCTATGGGAAGTGTTGAGCAGGGTTGGAATCAAGGGGCATTTGTTGAGATTTCTTAAAGCGATCTATGAGAAGGCCTCATTGGTTGTCAATATCAATGTGATCCTATCCCACCCCTTTAAGGTGTGTAGGGGCGTGCGTCAGGGAGACCCTCTATCTCCCTTGTTGTTTGTCCTTGCAATAGAGACCCTTTCAGTGGCTCTCAGAATGTCGGACCAGAGGAAACTTTTCATCAACAGTGAGGAGTACTCTCACTCAATGTTTGCGGATGATATGTGGATTTATGTTTCATCGGAGGAGGAGGGGAAGGTGGTGATGAACATTATGAAGATGTACCATAACTCAAGCAATGCTAAGGTCAATCTGTCGAAATCCATGGCTTGGCCCATATGTAGAATGGCAACGTTGGGTGTGACACCAAAGAGCTCGATCCCCTGGATGGCAACAGGGGAGGAGTTTCTGTACCTTGGGTGTCCCATCCCTGGGCGAGCATCGCCGCATAAAATTATGCTCAAACTTAAAGCATACCTTAAAAAAGCAGCTTGGAAGTGGCAATGACTCAACTTATCTTATTGGGGCAGGGCCATTGTCATGAACACTTTTATTCTTTCCAGGCTATGGTACATTGCCAGATTTGTTCCATCGCAAGCATCTTCCATCAGAAGAATACAGAGTTCAATCATACATTAATTTGGCGGGGGCGAGCGTCAAAAGCCAGTTACTCTAACTTGTGTCAGGAGGTGAAGAAGGGGGGCATCGGTCTGATTAACTTTGGGAGTACGATCAAAGAACTTCAGCTGAAATGGATCTCACGGGTCTCTCAGGAGGGAGAATCCATTTGTTGGTCTCCAATACTGGAGGTTACCTCTCTAGGGCTTGCAAGGACAGTTCTAACAATGATCCGGGTGTAAGCTGGGGCATCAATCAAGGGGCCATTCCAAGCGCGGGGAACCTACCAGGCTATTGGAAGGCTTACTTTAGAGCTTGGGCGGGTAGCAAGGGTATATTAGAGAGTGGATAGTGGACCATTGAAAGGATTCGGGAAATTCCCCTTTGGGGAGGAGCTTGGGGATTAGAGAAGGAACCTTGTCTATGCAAGGCCTTCAAACACTTTATTGGGGCAGTCCACTGGGGGGACCTCCTTGATGGCGATGGCTGGAGGTGCTTAGGGTGGAAGCAGCCAATAATGTTGCCAGTACCTCCAAGGTTCTGGTAAGGAAGGCATGGGATGTTATGGAAGCAACTGAACTGCCTTCTTGCTGGAGGTAAGCAATTCCCTCCCTGGCTGCATTAGAGGCTGGGGAAACCTAATCAGAAGGTCGTGGAGGGTAGTATCAGTGGGTGTTTTCCATGAGGGAGAAGGCTGGAAATACTCCAGATGGGAAAGTCTCATCGTCCTTCAGGACTGGCTCAAGGTGGGGGGAGGTAGCGGTGTCTGCCTCTCTGGTTTCACAACTGCCAGGTTTCAGAAGCTACAAGACAGAGAGCTTTGCTTGACGTATTTGTCCCAAATAAAATGCAAAATGCGACCTGGCCTGATGGACCTGTGGGGGAGGAGGGTTAAGGGATGCTGGTCTATACCATTCAAAACTTTCTCTTCCAACTCTGCAGCAACATCCTGGCCACTGGGGCAATTATGCGTAAGTGGAGTAAGCATAAGGAGGATGACCTTATGTATGCCTGTAAGGTAGGTGGAGGGGAGGAAATGGCAAAGCACATCTTCACAGTGTGTCCGGCAGTGGATGCTGTGTGGAGTGGTGTTCTCCTTTGGTATGAAGCATACCAACCAGGGTGTAAGTTATCCTCTGGTCATCTCGCATGGCCAGAGATCCTGACTGCGTATGCCCCACCAAGTCTGCTTGCAGACATGAAGGGGTTCAGGGTCTGGTGCACGATATGGGGGGAGGTAATGTATGGTCTATGGCTTACCAGAAACCAGCGTTGCTTCTCTTTAGAAGGAATCCAGGCAACAAGCTCCCTGGCCATAGTCAAGTGTCATATAGAAAAAGTTGTAGAAAGCTATGGTTATCCTTCTTCCTCAAGTAAGTCTAACTTGGGGGTCAGTTTGGTCTCATTCCTCGCAGTAAGTGATGGGAGGCATATCTCTGAACTGGCTGGGTAGCCTTTGCTACCTATATACCAAACAGTGAAGAATATGTCAGTTTGAAGGTGGTGTGAGCCACCCCTCCCGCGGACGGGCCCACTTCAGTAGTGCTTAGATTCGCGCAGCCCCAGTGCAGCGGGGGGCAGTACCCTGAATTTCATACCGCAAATTTGCCTGCACTAGGTGCCCTAACGGGCACACAAAAAATCAAAGATGCTCTGGCATGGAAGCTAGGTAGGATAAGCTTGGCCTCCGCATGGCTCAACTGGGGTAAGACTGTGGAAACATGGGTGAATAGCTAACACCAGAACCCAAAGAGGCACGTTGCTCAGGTCCTTTAGTGGCCTAAGAAAAGTGCGGGATGGTAGTGATGACTGTCCCAACCTATTCTTGCGGGTGTCTACCGCTCCCTGAGGGAAGAATATGGTCAGGAAGAGGGGGGTATGAGTTGGGCATTGTGCCTGTCAAACGGCCTCCCTACAAGATGGGGTTGCGCGGGTGTGGACCCCAGGACAAGGGAGGGTCATTTTGGTTGGCTGCGCTTTGGTGCACCTGCCTACAATAAATGCCATGGTTTGCAAAGTTGCCCTGATGCTTGGCTAGCTTCCAGTTCAGTCAGCATGATCTGGCTAGTAGCAAAACGGATCATGCAATAAAATTAAGTCAGATCTGAAAGGACTCCAAGGCTTCCTGTATAAAAAGGATCCAAAGAACATAACTCCACTAAAAAACAGGTGACAATAGGGGAGGGCTTCAGCTTCTCCCCTCTCATGGCCTTAAACCTGGGGGTCATTGAATCTTTTCCCCTGCAATGGGGATGAGAGGCATATCGCCTGTCCTGGCTGGTACAGACGTGCTGCCCAGTACTTAAACAGGACGGGGATATGTCAGTTTAGGGTTACCGTGAGCTTCCCCAATTGCAGTTGGGCCCAAATTTTAAGTGGTGCTTAGATTCGCGAAGCCCTGGTGTGGTGAGGACAGTACCCCAGGCCTTTATCCCGCAATATTTGCCCATATTAGGATCCCCTTGGGGCTTTTAAAACTCAAAGATTCTCTGGCAAATTTTTTTTCCAAGTTCTTCTCCTCCATGGACTTGGATGGCGGTTACTGGAAGATGGACCTTTCTCCGCAGTATTAGGAGAAGTGTGCCCTTATCTGCAGTGAGGGTTTGTTCCACTCACTTGGCTACCTCAGAGTTTGTGTAATTCTCCTGCAACTTTAAAGTCTGCGATAAATCACAATCTGGACCTTAAACTGGGCTGTGTGATTGACTATCTAAATGACATCACATTTTTCTCCAAGACAGTCAATGAGCACCTCGTGAACCTAAATGAAGTGTTCAAACGCTTGCGGGCATCTAACATCAAGCTGAAGTCCTTAAATGCATGTTCATCCAGAAGAAGCTGGATTTCCCTAGCACGCTATCTCTCAAGATGAGATTCAACCCCTCCAAGACAAGGTTGAAGAAATATGAAAAATTCCTGCACCCAAAACTCTTTGCAACATCCAGGTATTTTTTGCATTATGGGGTATTACCATCAATTTATCCCCAAATTCTCCCAGATCAGTGAGCCCCTCGTCCGCAAGTTGGCTAAGAACACTCCATTCCATTAGGGTGCAGAATAAAAGGCTGTGTTTGAGACCTTAAATTAGATGCTGCAAAAAACTGATCCTCCACCACCATGACTAAGACAAAGCCTTCATGTTTTGTTCACTAGGTGCCTCTGACTACGCCGTTAAAGCTATCTTGGCTCAATTTGATGGAAGTGAGGTTGATCATCTTGTATCTTATTCCAGTAAGATGCTCTTAAAAATCTGACCGCAACTACAGCATCACTGAAAAGGAGTGCCTTGCCGTTTTACTCTCTTTCAAATATTATCGCCCTTTTCTATATGTGACTTCATTTAAAGTGGTTACAGACCACGCCTATTTAAAGTGATTACAGAATATGAAAGATCTCACTAGGCGGTAAGATCGCTGGGCTCTTAAGCTTCAACTCTATGATATGACCATTGAGCATCGATCTAGGATGTTCCATATGAACGTTGATGAGTTGACGCAGCTGCCTGTTCTTAACCTTGACAATAGTGATGCAGAGAGGTTGCATGACCTCCTAACAACTCCTGACGCATGGGCCGGTGAATATGAACTAGTACAGAAGATGCTAGCACGGCACTCCCACAACAAAAAGGTGGAGAGTGGGAAGGTATATGAGAAAGTAGGATTAAATTGGTTGCCCTATCTCCGGCCATCAGAGCGAGTACCTGTTATCTTGGAGTCTTACGCTATCATGGGGCATGTCAAAGTATGCAACCTCTACAAGTGGGTAAAAGAGAGGTATTACTGGGAGTGCATCATGAAAACATAACTGAAACCTTGGATGCCTGCCTGAGCTGTAAAAAATAATCCAGATTCAAGACCTGATTTTAGTATCATCCTATGACGCCCCAACAACCTTTTCACATCATAAATTTGGACGAGGTAGGTCCTCTCCCTCAGACTACAGATGACAGTCACTATAATTTTTTTACCGAGGCAAGCTGACCAGGGGATGGACATTACCAAAACTAATACTCCAAAACTAAACTGACTAAAATTACAACATGAATTGACCCCACTTTTTCAGGAAGAAAAACACAAAAAATAAGAAAATAACCTACAGGTAGCACAGCGATGAGCCACTTATCCCATCATGGTGGAGAGAAAGGGAAAATTAGGCGGGTCATAATCAGGCTCAGCATTGTAGAGGTGGATCAATGCTGAGAGCAGATGGGTTTGGACATCTGCGGGATGAGGGTTGAGTTGATATAAATAATTGTTTTGATTGACAATTTTGACTTGGATTAAAACCTCTATGAGCTTGGCAGCGTGGTGTTCAGCCTGAATGCAGGCGTTGAGAAGTTGTTCCAATTTTAAAGTATCGTCTCTTGTGGTGCGTGTGAATGAGAAATCTACCAATTCAAAGATATACTTGACAGAGGTGGTGGCAGTTTTATATCGTTGTTGGATTTCTTTTTTTGCAGTAGGAGGAAAATAGGACGGGAATGATGGGTAGTGCAACACATTTTTAAATTCTGCGACGGATTTTGCACACATTTTGTGAGTAAGGAGAGATTTGGGATTGGCCACCGCAGCCATGCCAAGCTGGTGGTCACTTTGGAAAAAGGCTTTGTGTTTGTGGACATATTGGTTGGTCAGGGCTGAGGCATCAAAGTCTGAATTCAGATAAGGTGTTAAATAAATTGGGTAACTTGGTGGTGGGACAATCTTACCCAATTTAGTTAGTACATCCAATAATTTCCAGGGATTTTGGTTGGTTCAGGAAGATTGGGTTGCAGGTGATTTTGGTTGAGTAGGTTTTGGGGTGGGAGATCTTCTGGATATAACATGAGTCCAATCCTGCACCCAATTGGTTAGCATGGGTGTGCATTGGCTAGCTTGGGCATGAGGTGCTAGATTTTGTTTCTGATTTGAGCTCATGGCCTGTTGGGGTGAGGGCAGCCAAATCCCCACTCCAACGCTGTTGATGTGGCATCATGTGTGTAGTTGGCCATGTTCAAAGGGTCTAAACTATATTGACATGCCTTTTGGTGTGGTCCAATTAATACCAAAGGGGGTAAATTGTGTGGTGGTTGTCATTGAGGGCCCAAAATCAAATGTCCAGGTGTGAATGGGATATAGGCACGCGGTGGGATATGCTGATCCATGTTCAGCTTTTGGGGGGTAATGGTGGCCATTGCCTGAGGTGCCGCTAGGCGTTCAGCACCACTTGTGACAATAAATTGGAGGATAGGGTTTTTGCCATATGTGGACAACCCCAAAACCAACTCCCCATAAAGTGTTTGAGGCGAAAGGTGAGAGGGGAGGTTTGCAAAGGTGACCACAAGTGTGGTATCATTGGGGAGGATTATTCAGGTGATGGTAATGGGGTATTTTTATAAATTAATGACATATCTGCTGCAGTGGCTGCGTCCTCTTTGGTGGGAAATCCTATATTCAAATTAGCCCTTGTAAGAATAGAAGTTGATAAACCTTGCTTGTGAAAAGGTGGCCGTTGCCAGCTCAATTACTGCTTTGTCAGTTTACGGGAAGAGACATCCATACTTGAAGTGGAAGCAAAAGTGAATATTGGATTGGGGTAGGGCTATGGGTGGGGCGGGTTGGGTGGGCTCATGTGAGGTGGAGTGCTAAGTCCCTTGGGGGACATAGTGACTGGATGTATTTGGCGTACTGGATAAGCCAGAATGCACACATTTGCCTGCTGGGTGGTAAATGCTAGTGGGTGGAGTACCGCTGTCCCATACTGGGGAAGCTGATGGTGGATCTGAGGACATAAATTAGGATATGTGCAGTGAGGCGGTGGTGGAAATTCGACTTGTTTTCTAAAAGTCGCTCAAAAATGATGTTGAGCAGAAAGAAGTTTTTATTCAGCATGACAGTCACTATACCTTGGTCATTTTTTTGTCATTTCACCAAATGGGTTGAAGCTTCTGATCTCCTCACTTAGACTGCTAAAGCCACTGATACCTATTTACATTTTAACTTTACTTCACGTGGCATGGCTGCCCAAGTCCTCAATTGTAACAATGGGAAAAAATTTTACCTCCTTAGTGGTAAAGCTCCTCGCCACCTCCATGGGAGCACAACAACTCTTCTCGGCCCCCTATAACCCATCCACCAATGGTGCTGTAGAAAGATTTAGTGGGGCCCTGGTCTCCATACTTCTGAAAATGGCCAACTCAAATCCTCGTTACTGGGATCTTTACTTACTCTGTGCCCTCATGGCCTACCATAAAATTTGCCATCGCATCCTTAATATGTCTCCTTTCCATGTTCTCTATATGTAGAAACTGGGGTGTCAGCTTTATTTTTAAAATTAAATTTATTGCGGGGAAGGCTGACCATGGGATGGACACTTCCAAAATTGACTCGACCGAGACAACACACAGTAACATGGAAGGCACCCCAGAGAAGCGATGCTATCTCTTGTTGCCAGCGGGAACGCAACTTATGGGGAAGGGGGGAACGCGTGGAGGGGCCGTAGCCACAATTGAACACGTGTGGAGGAAGGGGTCTGATTTGATGAACCAAACTGGGAACCAGGAGGATACCAGCTGTCAGCGGCGCGGTGGGAGGTATCCAAACATCCGCACTTGGAAGTGGTCCACCAAATGAGACTGGAATCTGTGGTTAGCTTCTGGAAGGGTGGGGGTGGAGCCTGCGATGGCATCTAAGACAATCGTGTGGATGGTCCACATGGAGATTGCAACCACCAAAGCACGGAGGGAGGGTAGGAGGGTGGAGGCCATTGATAAAGCAAACATATCTCTTGACAAACTGAAGGGATGCGTTTGATCCTGGCCCAGAAGACGTTGAACTTCGCGCCATATCACTTTAGAGCTGGGGCACTTTTCCAGGCGGTGGAACAGCGTTCTGTACTGGCCACACATGACACAGGATGAGTGTAAAGCGTTAAAGCGCTCAGCTGTATGATACACCCACCTCATGCAGCGCCACAAATGGGAGCGGACTTGGGGCTGCAACAGGGATGGTGAGCGTATTTCCAGATGGTTTTTTGGGTCTCAATGGAGTAAGAGATGTCCATCATGTCCAGGTAGTCCACCCTGGATATAACATGTGGTCTTATTGGGATCACGCCATTTTGGATGGGTAGCCCCTGTATCTCTTGTGTGAACTGAGGAGAGGGGCGGCCTCTCTGGGCTGTGTGTCCGCTAATATGAATTCTCCATTCAGCGCTCCGCATGGAGAGGAAGATTCATTTGTAGTGGGTTTTGGTTCCGTGAGGGCCTGTGGCTGATGGGCGTGAAGCGAGGTATTTCATCAGGGAGTGGGGGTTTAATGGTTTGTTGAGGCCTAAGGCTCAAGACAAGTTGGAGCGGGCCGCGCGGGACCAGTGTTGGGAGAGGAGTGTAGGGGCGGTGACGGCCGCTATCCAGGTACCCAGGATCTTGGCAGCATGGGCTTTGAAGTCGAGCAGACCCATGCCACCATGGTGATGAGGGCCAAACATGACCTCTAGCCATACTGATGGAGGGCGGCCCGACCAAAGCCATCCTTGCAGCAGGGCATATAAGGACATGAAGAAGCTTGTGGAGAAGGGGATGGCGTGGGCTCCAAACCAGACTTTGGAGAGGATCATAGAGTTGGCTAAAACAACCCTACCAGTAAGTGATGTGGGGTGGGCTCTGAGAGAGGCGATTCGCTTCGTCACGTTGTCCAGAATACAGCTCTCCATTACTGCTGATGTGTATCCGCCTGCCTCCACCCACATGCCCAGATGGCGTACTGGCCCTATGGTGGGGCTTGGCACGAAGGGGAGCACCAGTGGGGCGGTGTGGGTTGAGGTGGAAGGGCGAGGGCGTGTGTGAGCAGATGGGCTGGGTTGGGAACTAATTGCTGGGGCCCAGCAGTTCTGAGACTGACCAAGGAGGATGATTTCAATTTTGGAAGCGTTCAGTGCCATGTTACTTACCCGGGAATACTCCTGGATGAGAGCTTCAAGCGCGCGTGCATCTTGATTATTAGACACCCCGGCCACACAATCATCTGCAAACGCCATCATCTTGACTGGGGATTGGCCTGGCACATGGACCCCAGTGAGTCAGGCATTCACATTTCGCAGTAGTGGCTCAAGGCTAAAGTTGTATAAGAGTGGGCTGAGGGGGTCCCCTTGTCGCAAGCCCCTTTGAGGGCGGACTACTTCCGTTAGGAAGCCAGGGCCACGTACTGCGATTATTGCCAATTCCGTGAGCTGCATCACCCAGTTGATGAAGCGAGGGTTAAACGAAATTGATGGAGGCAGGCCTTGAGGTATCCCAGTTTACTCTATCATAGGCCTTCTGTTGGTCCAAGATTACAAGTGCCCCAGAGGCTGTGGATTGACATGCATTAGCCACAGAGTGCATGTTATCCCAAATTGACCTTCTGGGTATGAAGCCAAATTGTTCTGGGGAGATGGTGGCAGAAGCTATAATTTCTAAACGGTTAGCCAAGATTTTTATTAAATTTTAGTATCCGTGTTGTTTAAAAAAATGGGGCGCCAGTTGGCTAAGTCTAGCTTGTCCCCTTTCTTGAAGAGTGTGACAGTGAAGGCCTCTTGTCCTCCTGGTAGGAGGCGCGTTTTCAGTAGGCTCTGGTTAAGTGAGGCAAGCAGCAGTGGGGATATATATTTGAAGTATTTTTTATAGAATTCATATGGATCGCCATCTGAGCCTGGGCATTGCTGATTTGGTGCACCGCGGATGGCTGTCCATAATTTGTTCATAGTAATTAAATTCATCATTTCTGGGTATCAAGAAATAATGCAGATGTGGACTCAGTCAAGAAATTCTACCACTTCAGCCAGCTGAATTGGATTGAATTGGTATAACTTGGAGTAAAACTTCTGTGTTTCAATTGCCACTTCAGCTGGTGTATCCGCGATGGAATCATCCAATTTTTGCACCTGTGTGCAGGCCACGCTCTGGCGTGGTGCAAAAAATTTTTTAAAAAAATATGCGGTGCACTAGTCACCCTTTGTGATGCGTTTGGCCCTGTACTGAACACAAACCTAATGTTTGTGTTGCCTTTCAAGCGCGTTGAGGTGGGCGGATGCCTCTGCTCACTTCTGGCCCCATGAAGGGCTGTATCCTGTAGCCAGGATGTTGGACTCCAGGTGTGCCAATTCTGCCAGAGCGCGCGAAATGAATGCTGATGTGGCTCGTGAGCATCTGGTGGAGAGGTGGTGAGAGTGGTGGATGGTATCCTCTTTAAAGGTTGCCCATGTGGAAATGGGGTCCACGCAAAACGGTGTTACAAACTCTTTTTGCCAAAGTTTCTGATTCCACCCAAGTGGAAAATCTTGGCGATGTGAGTTTGGGGGGGGCGGAGCTTGCACCAATGTGGGGCCCTAGCCACTGTGGTGGGTAGGTGGTAGGTTACTGAGACCAGTCGGTGGTCAGAGAATTCCATTTTTGTTGTTTTGAAGTGGGAGATGTGGGGTTGGAATTTAGCCAGCGTAAGGATAAGGTCGATGCAGGTAATAGACCTTAATTGGCTATTGTGGACGTGGGGGCATGTCATGTTTTTGAGCAGCAGGGCATGCCATGGCAGCGCATCCATTAACCTGAGGGTGTCCTTTAGAACGTGCAGTTCTACGTGACCCTGGGGGGCGTGGGATGAGGAAGGCCACCGGTCCGTTGGTGTATTTAGCCAGCAGTTCATGTCACTGACTATAAAAGGGTTCTGGGGGTAGCGGGAGGGATTTGACTGATGAGAAAAATTCCTGACACTCGCGTGCACCGTTTGGGGCATAGATGTTGATGATAGCATGCACCGTGTTGGCCCACAAGAAGGTGACTACGAGGACTCAGCCATTTAGGAATGTGTCTGATGATAAAAATTTGAAGAGATTGTTTCTCCAAACTAGCACCCCACAGTGCTCTGACCAAAAGGATAGGGATGGTAGGAGCATGGTTTTACAAGCCTCCTCAGAACCTTGTGGACAGTGGGATTCCTGGATGGCCAGGATATCCACAGGTAAATTCTGTTGTAAAAAACTCAGTTTCCTAGCCCGGGATGGCAAGGCCTTGAGTCTGGCGATATTCAACATCCCTAAAGTGAAGGTCTCCCCCATCGCATCTTAGGTGCGAGGGGGTGGGCACCCAGGCACACTAGCCTCCTCTAGATCCCCACAGGCCTTCACAGCAGCGCGGGTGTTTGCAGCGACGCTATTGGTATTTTTGTTGATTTTAGCAGAGAGTTTTGCATTGGCTTTTGCCTTCACTTTTTGTTTCCCAACGTCAGACAAATTTTTTGCGGTGTGGATGCGCGTGATTGCAGTGCATCAACATTATGGTCAAAGAAAAAAAATTTCTGGTAGGATTTGCCCCAAGTAGTTTTGACTGGAGCTTGGTTGCAATGATTGGGTGAGATCAAATCCCCCATTGGATCCTCAGATTGGGTGACCCAGTCAGCATGGGCTTCCCCATCTGATTAGATGATGGATTCCCAATTTGCTTCATCCGTGAAGGTTTCAATGTCCGCCTGGCGTTGGGAGTGTGGGATAGCAGTGGTGGCTTTGGCCGCTTCCTTGGCCGCGGCCCTGCGGGCTTGCTTGGCTTTCTTCCACTCTTGCGGGGAAATAGGTTTTACCAGTAGGTAGCAACCTTGTGCTCCCCTCAGGAAAGCCTCTTTAGGTGCTTACGGTGCGTTCATAGTGCGCCTCTCCATTGGCCATGGCCGCCGAGGGGTGCTCTTGGAATGTGACGCCCTCTTTGATGGGGCATGCATGTGCCTTATGGCCAAATGCATCACAGTGGGTGCAGATGGGGGGCGCTCTGTCCACGGTTACCCGGAAAGGGTGGGTGGAATGCCCTTCAATATTTATAAAAGTAGAGTGTGGGATCTGGGTTAGGTCCTTCGCGATCTCCTCAGTAGGGGTCAGAACTGCAATGGCTTTGCCGGTGCACAGGTGTGGCATCAGCGTGAAGCATTGCATCTCAAAAGATTGTATTTCACCATAGACAGCGAGACCATCCTTCAGGTGTTGTTCCAAAATGTCACGTTTTACTTTAGTTGGCAAAAAGTCAAACGTGAGGAAAATTTGGTTTGATTTTGTCCATCTGGTGCGTTTGGTTTCAACAACCCATTGCCCTTTGGGGAGATCGACCACTACACGCACCACTGCAGCCTCATCTGCTGCTTCTTTGTTTTTGAAACCTAGGTCCAGCCAACTGCGCAACATGGAGTGAGGTGCGACGTAAACCGTGGTCAGGAAAAAGGTGTGCACATCTCCACAAAGTTTTTCCCATAAAGCCGTTTGTTGGATGTCCAGAAACATGCAGACTCCAAATTCCACCAATGAAAGTGGCTGGGAGTGCGGCGTGTTGATGTACTGGTTGCATCGTGCTTGCCAAGCAAGGATTTCTGGGGAAATATTGACCGCCAGTTTTTTAAAATTTTTGTCTATTCCGCTGGTTTCTTCAGGGCGTTTTTGAACGTTGGTGGCCGCGGGCCTTCCACCTGCTCCTCTTAATTTACTTGCCCAACTGCTCCCTGACATGGGCGCAGACTAATCTCCTATGTGAGATTATCAAACTAGATTCAGACTTGAATTGAATAGGTTGCAAAAGTGATTGCAATGAGAGAGAGAAAAATTGGGGGTGTCAGCTTGATTAGCCAAGGATATTTTCTCTGAAAGGACTTACCCTGAGCAAGTCATGAAAAATTATCCCAAAATCACCCAATTATAATTAGAGGCCATGAATAATTTTTAAAGACTGTTACAAAGAAGACCAGCTGCTAGTGAGCTTTGGCCACCTCTTCCTTCCTTCAAAGTATCCTACTTTTTACTGTATTACCACAACTGAATCACTCCTAGAAGTTATAAGCACAATTCTATCTAGGAAAGTCCATTTTTAGTCATTATAAGTGAGAGGATGATAACCTATCAAATCCCATGCTTATGGAGGCACTGTCAACCAGGTCAATGGCTGGTCCTTTCACCTTTATTCACCCTCTAAAACTAATGAAAAAGAATTTGTCAGATAATTATAAGTAGATATTGTGACAATAGCGTTTTAATTAAAATATTAATGGTATTGGCCTAAAGACCCTGACCGATTCTTGGTGGAACCGCTAAAATAAGGGTAATACAATTTCCACCACTCCTCAGATAAAAAGGCCTACAATTAGTAGCAGGGTTTTACTATTGTCAGCAGAATCATGGGAGTCATTTTGAGGCGCCTCCCATCTTACATTTAATTTAGTACAACCTACACCGTTGACGCCTGCCCCTTTTTAGGGTTGGAGGTGGTCCCACAAGGTAAAAATATTTTATTTCCTAATGATTGGGTAAAATATATTAAAATCTTTTCTCACAGATTTATCCTACCTTCCATCACCCTCTGGCCTTTCCTTCAAAACAGGCGAGTCTTAAGAGCACCAATAGGTCAAAACCTCATATTCCATAATTTGGACATTTATAGCCTGATACAATCTTTGAGCCTTGACATAATTAAATACTAAGCACTGAGATATTGAGAGGGTTCGCTTCTTGACCCCGCCACTATCACTAATAAAAACATATAAAATTAAGCCCCGTTTTCTAAGTATATATGTCTAATATTTTATTCTTCTTGACCAACTCCCCATTGCCCACAAACAAGTTGAGAATCACTTAGCAGAACTTGTTAAAGCTGTATATCAAGCTAATTTTGATGATGAGGATTAGAACTCATTTTACACCACCATCCACCCACACTACGGTGATGCATCAACGCCCTGGCTCTCCTTTAGTCCGTTTCTACTATTATCATAAAATTTTCATGAATAGTATGTCTGCAGAAGAGCTGCTCAACCCCCCTCACCCTCTGCCATGGTGGGTTAGCAGTTTCCGCTACCCTTCTAGTTAGAGATTTTTTGTTTTGGTTTATCATTCCATTCATTAATTTATTAGGTTTTTTTGCACTTTGCTTATTGTTATTGTCTATCCCATGGTCTCCATCCCTTGAATGAATTTAAAATTATATTTTAATATTGTTGTGGTACTGCAAATCCCCATATTTACAATAGCAGTTGAGAGTATTTAGACTCATGTTTCTGTTGAATTGTCAAATCCTGAGAAATTAGCACCAGCAAGCGTTAGCCACTTCCAAGATTTTGAAAGGGGACTTAAAATTATCCTGTTTTTTTATACCTTGATAATATCATTTTCTTTTAATGAACCTTTTAATGGTCATGTAAGGCACTGTGGGAATTTATATGACCACATTATCCAGCTAGTGAATTATCTAAGCTTCAACTAATTTAAGATAATTGGTTCTTTAATTCAATTTAGCTTATTGATTAAGCTTTGAGATGTTGATTGATTATCCCATCTCTTCAGCGATAATCACCAATTAAATGGTTAATCATAATACTCATAGGTTCATATCCAATGATAATTATGGTTACAAATTCTATTGGGGATTGTTTCCAACAATTTAGAGATAAGTAAATTGACTCAAAATGGGTAATTACTCATGGGAAATCGTTGGGTTTGGTAGCTGACATGTAGGCTGATACAAATAGAGATTTAATTACGCTATTCTTCATGAATATCAGCTGGAATATTTCCCAAAATTAAACCAATATCTCTTTTCTGTCAGCTAGGCGTGCCGAGACCATCATAGATATCCCTTTTCATTGGCTAGGTGTGTCAAGACCATCGTGGATATCCTTTTTTGCCAGCTAGGCATGTTGAGAATATTGTTGTTATTATGAATAGCCCTAACACATGTCCTTCACCATTTTACCCTATAAATATTCCCTCATTTTGTTAATAATAAACGCCTTAGAACTGTGAATATTTTATTGTTTTTAATTGTTGATTGTTTGCTTCAAAGTGAAGTTGTGAAGAAGTACTTCCAGTCTAAGTGTCAACACCAGAGTGAGGCCAAAGTCACTTAACTTATTATATCTTTTTAAAGTGAGGCCAAAGTCACTTGAACCTTTATATTGCCAGAATGAGGCTGAAGTCACTTAACTTATTATATCTTGCCAGAGTGAAGCTGAAGTCACTTATATTATTATCTGCCAGAGTAGGGCCGAAGCTACCCATTTATCCTAACTTGATTAGGCTAATTGTCTTCATACAATTAAAATTTTTGTATTTATTCCTGTAGTCAGTAGTTAAGCGAACCTGTGCATCAGTGAAAACCCCGCGGTTTTTACAGGAACATTTAAGAAGTCTTTGATAATACTCAAACTTCAAACTGCTCATTTATATTTAGAAATGGTTTTCCTCAGACATAAGGTTTTAAAAGAATGGCATCCAGCCCATTATGGACAAAGTTGCGCCATTAAAAGTTGTTGTGACCCCAGAGCCTGAGGGATAATCAGGTGTTCCTTGGCATAGTGTGATAGTTTTGTCAGTTCATCTCTTAGTTAGCAAACAAGGCCAAGCCCCTATTTTACCTCCTGTAAAAGAATGTGCTTTTAAATGGTGTCCTGAACAAGAACAAGCTTCTAATGCGCTGCAGACCGCTCTTTGGACTAAACTTATTTTAGTTCACCCACATTTTTATCAGCCTTTCTTTATATAAAATTTGAGTGATGTCACCATTGGGGCCATCCTAGCCCAGCACAATGAGAATCAGGTCGATCATCCAGTAGTTTATTTTAAAAAGACCTTGAAAAAGGCTGAATGGAACTATAGCATAACTGAATGGGAATGCCTGGCTGTCTTAATAGAGATCAAACACTTCCAGATCTATCTCTATGGAATTCACTTTACTATAGTCACTTATCATTCCTCGATCCAATGACTGCAGAAAATAAAAGACATTGTTTGCCAGTTAGCCAGATGCGCCCTGTGGCTGCAGAGCTAAGATTTCGCTATTGTCTATCGTGTAGGAGCAATTCACCAAAATGCTGATGGTCTCTAGGATGCTGGTGCTGGCAACCTTGCCCATGAGTAGGACTGAATGTATGATCTAATTGGGCGGCCAGAACTCCAGGAGGTGGAATGCCCAAAGATCTAAACTGAAATAAGACTATACCTGAGATATTCATATCAAGGAAGGAATGCTATATAAAAAAGGGTCAATAAGAAGTTGAACCCTTTACATTTATCCTTTGTCTCAACTAATGTTATCCTAGAAAGACATGCGACCATGGGACATGAGGCAGTGAAGAAGACTCACGAGTGGCTAAGATATGATGTTTCTGGGACTGTGAGGTAGAAACCATCCAAGAGGACTTGGAGGCTTGTAAGACATGCCTGCCCAAGATTGAACTAGTATCAATATCTGCACTCAGTTGTTGCCCCATTTGGTCCTAACAATATCATTAAGCATTGATGTAGTAGGTCCCTTTCCCACCGGGTACATGGTCATATATATATACCCTATTAGCCGTGAACTATTCGACTGAATGGGCTGAAGAGATATCTGCTCCTGCTGTCACTTCAAAAGTCACAGCTCTTTTTTCTTATTCAATACTTTATCACCCAGCATGGGTACCCACAAACTACTCTCAGACAATAAGTTTAATTGCACCTCGCAGGTAGTCCAAGTACTCTCTTCACTTTTAGGTAAGACCAGAGTTTTACCGCCCCTTACAACCCATCAACCAATGGGGTGGTGGAACGTTCTAATGGGACCCTTGTCTCCATTTTGTGAAAGATGGCCGCCTCCGATCCTACTTTCTAGAATCATTATTTACCCCGCGCTTTGATATCTTACAGAATAATATAACATCTGATCATTAAAATGTCTTTATTATAGCTCTATATGGGCGTGTTTATTATTTATTAAATGGCATTCAGTGCCTGGTTGATACCTTCATGCCTGGAAACTATGATTTAACCATATGTGTCTTAGTTTTGATTTTCTTGCTTCAAGCCCTAGCCACACAAATCTTTGTCACCACCACAAGAGGAAGACATTACAATCTAAATTTGGTTGACTCTACAACCAAATTTTTAATTAGTTGGCCTCAATCTCTTTTACCACCACTGGCTAAAGGTTAACAAAATAAGCTCAACGTTCTTGGTCCAGCCTCATAAGGTCATTCATGAGATGAATTTGGATTACTCTATTGCCAATGTATGTCAGTGACAGTAGATAATTAAGTACATGGCAATCCTTCAGCCCTTATCCCCCTCTAACGTTATCTTGGGGGCGTTGTCAGGATTTGTAAAGATTAGCGAATCAAATTCTCTACTCTCAAATGAGCCTCAGTAGGTTGAATCTTAAGCCAGCATAAATAAGGCTTATCCAGAAGGCACTGAAGTGTGATTTTATCAGGAAGTATCACGTGCATGACAATATATGGAGACACCTTCAGAAAATCCCATCTCTGCTTTTTGAATCTCAATAGGTGTGACCCCCACCACTGAAGGTCACAAGGAAATTGTGAACTATAATGGTACTAGCCAGTCAGTTGATCTAGAAGGCAGTGTAAGATCCTGATTGTACTGTGTCATGAAGGTCCTGTTTTACTATGTCTCCACATGCCCTATAGATATTAAAACTTTTTAAACTCAATAAAGAAGTCTATATCTGCAACATCTTTCTGTTTGACCTTTCTACTAGTTTACAGTTTTAAGCCCATCTTCAAATTTTGGCATCAGTCAAGAAGCCTGTTACGCTGAGAACTTTACACTTGATTGTAAACATAAAAGGCATGAAATGCCAAGAATGAGTAAATTTTAATTTCAAAAGTTGGATAAAGCTAAAGTTTCCATATAATCTTCTCAAAATAGAGATCATTTCCACATTTGTTTAGCAGGATTATATTTGACGTTATGCATGGAAAATAAGTCCAATATTTATTGATGATGAAAAACAATCAATCTTCTCAAATAAAATTAGTAGTTGATAGTGTCACTTACTATGATACCAGATGAATCAGTACCAGTCTCCAAAGGATGACTTACAATTAGGACCTATCATAATTAGTGACATGTCAGTACAAGTGCTTAATAGATGGGACTAAGCAAGTTTATAGAAAGTCAGTGACTGGGGCCTATATACAGAAAACATCTCTGTATGTCATATTATGAATCTAGTTTATAGTAAATATTTAAAGTATTGGAACAAAAATTATACATATATAATAGTATCAGGTAAAATGTAAAGAAAAATTATAAAATAGAATTTATATGAAAAAATTTTTTATAGGGAAATCATCCATGTAAATATTAGAAAATCAAAAGAAACATGTTAATATAGATTTTATTTTTTGCTGCGATCAAAAGTATCTAGTGGCGTTTCACCTTCCATTTTTTGGGGATAAGGGGGATGGACTACAACAAAAGTATTCAAGATAAAGTGACCATGAATGTTTGGTAGGTCCATCTTTTGTTTTAACTTGATCTGCTATCGAGAGTTATGAGGAAAGAACTCGAAAATCCGTTCAAATCAAGTTGAGAGAAGCCTGCTCTGGGGGGTATAGATTTATAGGAATTCATTGATAAGATTGATTGAGAAGATCAGGGTCAGGCATGTAGCCGTGAGAGCCCCAAACTGGTGGAAATTAGGCTTTTAAGTTTGTACCAGTTTGTTAACCAAATAATTCTGGTACAGCAGGGAGCCGTTGAATCCATCTTTGTTAAACCACAACCTGGGTGAATACAGTCATTCAAAAGTACATCATCGGCAATATTACCTGAGTGACCCTGGGAAATTGTGCTTGTGTGAGGCAGCATTGTATAAGAAAAGGAGAAGAGGAACTGTGCTACTGAGAACGGGCATGAGAGGAGGCGTCAAGAAAGTGAAGAATTTCTAGCTCTGCCAAAATCATTTGTAATAATATTGTCTAAATTATGACCACAGCTGAAGAGGCATCCACTCCAAAAAATTTTACTTTGCTGGATAATTTGGTCAGGAAGGGGGATGTGTTGTGATTCTTGGATTTCTCACATCATCCAGCTTATTGGATTATAACGGAATATCTATATTATCTTCTAAGGCTCAAAACTATAACATGAAGACT
This sequence comes from Massospora cicadina, assembly GCA_022478985.1. NCBI lineage: Eukaryota > Fungi > Entomophthoromycota > Entomophthoromycetes > Entomophthorales > Entomophthoraceae > Massospora > Massospora cicadina. The sequence continues at coordinate 308,792 of JAKSZP010002656.1, forward strand.
GGTTATGGATGTGAGAATTATCTATAATTGATATACAGTGGCTGTTTACTCTTAACGGAATAGAACTAATTTGATAAATTTAATTCTGTAAGATTACTAATGTTGTATCAGGTAAAATCCTTGACAATGTTTACAAGTGTTTCAATTATTAATCTAACTAATACTAAATTATCTTGTGCATATCTAAAGGGATTTATTACCAATTGATAATGGTATTATTAACAGTTTCTGAACATTGATAACGCATGTATTAGAAGCAACTTGCGGGCTAGCAAAAAAGAAATGCAACCTGTTATAGAAGAGTAAAAGATCTCATTATCTAAGTAGGTTGTTAGCTTTTTAAGAATTAAAAAGTGGGGTTGGATGAAGGTGTCAGGACACCGCTTTTCTATCTTAAAACCAAGATGGATTGTAATCTAGTTGGCAATGGATAATGACTTGGGCGATGGATGTGCAGATAATTAATCAATGTTGGTGAGTTTTTTGAAGGGTAAAATTTGATTGATGATGGGTCTATTTCCATTGGGGTGCCAACAGAAGAGTTGGCACCAAATTCCCCTATATAAATTTCATAAAATAAAATGGAGACGCTACAGTATTAAATTAGCTAGTAATAAAATTATTCTATTCTTCTTTTAAGATGAGTTTGAGGGATAATTTCCCTTATCTAGTTTGTATTGTTCTTAAGATCTCTTGTGTCAAAGATGGTAGAGATAGATTTCTTGTCATCTAGAAGCTTTTTAACTCTTAGTATTCTAATCAAAGGGATAATTTTACATTTTTGTCTGGATTGTTTTAGGTACTTTCATTCGGGTCTAAGGAAGATTACCAGTACCTGTCTATAGGAAAAAACCTGAGTGGATTTAACTCTTGGTTTTGAAGAACTAGGCTGGATAATATCATTATACTTTTATCAATGGCCCATAACTATTGTCATAGTATCATCAACAATAGTTTAATGCACTTACCCTGTTTGTAAACATAAAGAATCCTAAACTCCTATTTATAAATTTTTGGCAATACCATTGGGATACTCCATAAGGGTCTAAAGGTCAAACCCACTGAACAGTAGATGGATGATGTGAGGATTGTCAGTCCTCCAAACGCATTTAAAATATAATAAAAATATGGAGCAATTACCCCAATGGCACTTAAATTTATTTTATATATACAGTAGTTCCTCACTATTTCGCTCTCTAAGAACTACCAAGAAACCTTCCCATTAAATCAACCCACCACACTTATATATCAGCGACTTCAGATGATACTGTTCCCTTGGCTTAGACTATGTGGTTTAACTGTATTATCATTGGTTTTGTGATGTATCATTAAATTCTATATCACTTTAGTTTGAGGCAATCTATATAATATTCGCCAGATGTTGACGTTGCCTTATCGCCTTATTTAGAGCAATCCAAAAATAACCCATTATAACCCAATATTGCCTCATCTCAAGGAAGTTGAATCCTTTTTAATAATCATCCTAGTTATCGGATTCTTGCCAATCCGCCATAGCTTCTCAGGCCTTATCATCCAGTCATATCAGAAACTTGACATTACCCCCCTTGACTGGAAATAGGTCTTCTATTGCTTATAAACTTGGAGGAACTTCGTGCACATGTGATTTATGATTTAACCATCACTGGGTCTTTGGTGTGTAGAAGTCAACGCATGTTCTCTCAATTATTTTGAACGGACAAATCCAGATGTTAGCTAACTAGTGTTTCCACCCAAACCCATGCTGACCATGGAACGAAACCATCTCACCTTCTTGTAACTGAGCTAACCCACTTTGCCATACCTGATCAGTAGCCTGATTCTTAATTTTTTGGCCAAGATGAAGGAATACGCTTCTATTTTGCAACTTAATAAACATGTAGGCAAATTAATCATTTACATTGGGGATCCATTCCGCTTATATCTTCTATGAATGCTTAGAGAAAAACTGGAAGAGCAATGTGTCACCCATATATTAATTGGAGTGGGCTCTTCCCCGTAATGGAATGATAGCTAATATTATAAGCAAAAATGGTGGTAGACAGGAGGGAACTCTAATCAGAGGATCTATCAGTTATCAGCTTCTGGAGTATGTTCACTAATGTTATTAAGACCTGTTTGAGCAACCCATTGAACTCAGGGTGGTATGGAGTCGTCAGAACCCCTCAGATGCCCATTCAATCAATCAACTTTGGAAGGATGTGCGAGGTGAAGTTGGTTCCATTATCAGTAAGAATGAACTGAGGATAGCCAATTTTCTGAATAATACATTCCATTTTAAACTTAGCCACTGTGACCATCCCCAAATCCGGTATAGCCCACAGTTCACCCACATAATCAAGTGGCTGAATGCTACCAGAATGTACTTGTACTGGTTAGCTTTCATTGGCAGAGGGTCAACGACATCAAGGGAAACTGTATGCCAAGAAAAATGTGGTTTCACTAACTGGTATGAAGTCTTATGATAGAACGGCTTTTCCACTTGGCATGGTGGCAACAGGAAATGGTTTCAAGCACATCTAAGTTCATTTTTCCCAGTAATACTGAGGGCAAAGAAATTCCAACGTCTTATGTACACCACTACGTCTGATTGCCTTATGAGCGCTCATGATAATGCCAGGCTGTGCCAAGGGTCATGGGAAGTTCACCATAAAATCATCAATCCGCTTGTACAATTTCCCATTTCAATGGAAGGTATTCGCTCACATCTCATTTAACGCTTTATTACTTGAGGTGTTTCGACATCATATTTCCCATTGAGCATCTTAGTTTACATCACGTTGCAGAGATCTGCTGTCACGGCGATGGTTGGCAATCCAGATAAGCAGTCAGCATTCTGATGTCCTGCTTCTGGTCCGTAAAGGATCTCAAAATCATACAAATGCATTTTGAGGGCCCAATGGACGAGACGCCCTTCAGGCTCATTGAGGTTTTGTAACCAGACTAGTGACGTGTGATCCATTATTACTTTAAACATTACCCCTGCAAGTTTATCCTAAATTGCTTATATGCATAGATTACCGCTAAGTACTCTCACTTGGTCACATCAATTACGTTCATGGAAATTTAAGCTTTGACTTCAGTACACCATTGTGTGCTCTTCCCTGTCATCATCTTTTTGGGATAGAACAGCCCCTACAGCAGAAAGGGATGCATCCATCTGAACAATGAACTCTTTATCTAATTTCAGATCTCTTAGCTCTGGTACACTGATCAGCGCCGTCTAAAGTGTTTCAAAGGAGCATCGACGACGTTCTGTCCATTTTAAAACGGCATTCTTCTTTAACAACTCAAATAGTGGGCTCCCAATACGCTGAAGTTAGGGATGAAGCATGGGTAATAGCCGATCATTCCCAAAAATACCTGTATGTCACACTTACTGTTTTTTGTAGTCATTTTTGGATGGCCTTCACCTTAGCCAGTTGTAGTTTAAATCCCTTAGAGTCATCCACAAAATATAAAGTATTTCAACCCTTCCTTGAAGAATTTACATTTAAGAGCTTAATCTTGATGTTCGCCTCAGCAAGCTGCCGGAATTCTTCTTCTAGATGATCAAGGTGCTCAGAAAATGTTTAAGAAAAAACGTTGATATTGTTAAGGCATACAAGGATGCACAACAGCTTCAGGTCGCCGAGGATAGCATCCATGGCTCGTTGGATTGCAACCAGGGCATTACACAGCCCTTGTGGCATATGAATTGGTTGGAAAAGCCCCTTGGACGTGATAATGGCGCATTTCTTCTGTTCCTCCATGGGAAACTAGATTTGCCAGTAGCCTAATATCAGATCCATTGCTGAGAGTAACAAGTTCATCCTAACCGATCCAATGCATCATCAATCTGAGGTAGGGGATATGAGTCCTTCTTAGTAATACTGTTGAGCTTCTGGTAGTATATCTCCACCTGGTTGGTACCGTCCTTATTTTTATAATCAGAATGGGTGAAACCCACGGACTCTTGGAGGTTCAAGCATCCCTAGCTTTAGCAACTTATCAATTTCCTTTATGACAACATTTTCAGCTGCCCTTGACTGTCATATTGGCTGAGATCTGATGGGAGTATGATCTCATTGTTCAATTGATGGATCACCCCCCCAACGAACCCTAAATTGTGGTCATCAATGGCAAAATTTCTTTACACTTATGAAGTAAATTCTATCACTTGGTCTTTTTGTTCTTCTGATAACCCTATTTAATTCTCCCACATTACCACTGTCATTAAGCCAGGCTGTGACTTAACGGTTAGACCAAATTTATCCAGTGGCCCAAACTTGTGAACCTGAAGGATCTCCTCAACAGGGGTCAAGTGTAATACCCACTATATCGTGTTTGCGGATTTGGATTGATTTATTCTGATGATTTGCTAACAAAACCTTGATCACTATGGCCTGGGAGTATAATACCTGGAGCCACATGAGGATCAAGACACATTTGCTAATAGGGACCAATGACCTCCACTTAGAGCCCAGCTGGCACTTCCACTTCTAAATCAGTGTTCACTATGACTTGGTGTCCAGAAGTGATATAGGAACAGCAGCTCGAAGAGGTAGCCCTTAATGTTCATATATATGCTGGAGAAGGTCTCAAGTCTTTCTTTTTAGTCATTGTTAGCAAACTGAAATTAGCCCATCACTATTTGCAAGGTTGATATTCCCCATGTGCACTGGATCCTTTTGCACTCGACTAGAGGTAAATTAAATTGGGATCTGTTTCCCCAAAATTACGAAGGTCTCCTCCAACATATCAATGACAGCACCCAAGTTTTGCAGGAAAGCAGTTCAAATTAGCAAGTCGTAGTTACTGTATGGTAGCACTATCACCAGAGCTATTACAACAATTGGCATAACCCGTAAAGGTAGCTTGCTGTACGCCCCCTCAGAGACTGTGCTTCCACTCTGGCAGTCCCATACACCATTTTATGTTCCAAATCAGGCTTTAACGTCAATTCTTTTTAGTGCTAGATGGTCCCAACACTCTAACGTCAATTTCGCCACCAACTTTGTGATAACTATGTTGACTGTGGCACACATATCAGCTATACCGCAAACTCTATTTTTGCTACAAAGATGTCACAGTATGTGCATTCAGAATAAGAAGAATATTGACTGTTTAATATGTGAACATTTAATGGACCTCTTTTCCCAAGAAATTAATAATCCCTTCACTGTCTTTGTGAGATTTTTTATCTATAGCGTCTACTGGAATAGAGACGTTTACACCTTTCAGGGTTGGCACATATGAGGCTGATTCAGATTGTCTGAAAAATCTTGGTTGAACATTTTGCAGGCGTACAGCTTTGGGTGCTCCTGGGGTCCTTCATCTGCCGCATCCTTGGCTTGCGCTCATGTCAGTACATCCACTCCTTTAACTGGTTGCTAGTATAAAATCCCGTCATTGTATTGAGGTACTCTCGCTGGATATAGTATGTTTGATTCAGGTGGGACGTTTGGGTTTGGGATAGCAGAGGTAGAGAGTCCCATCTCTACTCTGCTCCATCTTTCCCCTGGTAGTATTGATCCTGTTGCACATATTGAATATGACGGTTAGGGAAACTTTGTGCAAGGTGTCCAGGGCAACCACAAACAAAGCAATTAACTTCATAAGAGCCACATCTTTGGTTCTCATAAGAGCGGCTTGGTCGATAGTTTAGTTGTTGACAATACAGGCCTGCATTTTTTTGGTTGCATCATGTTTTTCAAGTTTTGATTATGGAATCCTATGTATGTTTATGCGCTGAATCCAAAAATGACCTTAGTTTCTTTAAATCACGTCAGAAAGTTTTGTAAATCGAAATTTTCAAATGTAGAATATGTTGAAATTTATCACAAATATGAGACTTAATGACAGAGTGAAATAGGTTTGTTTCATATAAAACGTATTATTTTTCGGCTTATAATAGATATAATATAATAGAATATAGAAATATATAAAATAAAAAACTCACGATTTTAGTCGTTGTGTTGACATCTTTTTGGACCAGACATGCTCTGTTTCAGGATTTTCCATGCATACAATTTTTAGATCATCTCAGTGCAACATCCAGCAATAGTCCTCCATCATTGTAGTATTCCATCTTTCTTGGTAACGCTTTTCCTATTCTTTGATGTCCTGATGAAATCTTTCACCCATGTCTTCACTAACAGCACTCAGATTCTCAGGAAATTAGTCCAAATGTGAATGTATGGAATGAACCTTCAAACCCATGGAACAGCCTAAATTTTGGTACTTCTGCAGCATAGTCTCAACGATAGACTTGAAATTTGGATCCTTCTTGTTGCCCAGAAACTTGGTTACTATGTATTTAAAGGCGACCCAGGCTTCTTTTTCAGAATTTCCACTTCTTTTTCAAAATTTCCATCTTTACAAAGTTTTCTAATGTCTGGACCCATAAAGACACCCTCTTTTAGTTTTGCAGTTGACAAGGCTAGAAATTTGTTACAAATGTACTGGAAACATTTACCATCTTTTCAGTAAGTCTTTTACAAAGTGCTTCATCAAGCCTAATTAATATGTAGAGGTGGAAGGAGAACTTTTGTCAACTCGATGAGAGGTTTTTGGAGCACATTTTTACTCCAGGTTCTAATGAAGCTCGTTGTGTCCAATCTTTCTTTTTACAATGATTTTCCTTATCTCTGCTATCCCACTCACATAAAAAATAAGGAAACTTTGTTTACTCACCTTGCTGTCTAAGGATCATCAATATTATTTTGAGATCACCACATATGATCCATTTATGATCATCATACTTAATTTTCTGGAGAACAAATTTTAAATTGTCATATCGTTCTTTTAAGTGTACAGAATGCCCTATTGGTATTGACGCAAACCTGTTTCCATTGTGAAGCAGGACAACTTTAAGGCTTCATTTCAATGAATCAATGAATAGTCTTCAATAAGTGCTTTCATACGGAATGTTGATTGTCTTAAACAGTCCAAACACATCTTTGAAGAATACTAAGTCTCTTTCTTCCGAAAACTATGGAATAAAATCTTTTTCTCTGTACCTAAACCAGGAAAACAAAGCACCAGCTGCGAGAAAATTTTTATCTTTAAGCTGTGAACCAAGAAAATTGAAGCCTCTTTGGTCAGATGAAAGTCACAAATCAAATCAATCAGTTCAGTTTGTGTAAATGGTTGTGGAGCAGTATTACCAGGTTCATACTCCTCTTAGTTATCTTCAATTTCTTCACTTAATTCAATTTCTGAACCATCAACTTCAGGTAAATGTTCTGTTTGCATAGGCACTGGTATGTTCAGACCATGAGGGACAGGACGTAAAGCTGATGGCAGATTTGGATAGATGTTATTCTTTTTATTCTTTACATTGAAACTGTGAACACCGGTTGAATAAAAGTAACAATCATCACTATGATTTTATGGCTCTCGCCAGACCATCAGAACTCCAAATCTGAAAGCATGTTGTTCATCCTTTGACCACTGTCTCAGTCCTTCAACACACATATAGCAAACATAGTGGGGTGCCCAAGTTTTGTCTTGATCTCCTAGTTTTACACCGAAATACTTAAGATACACTTGCCGCACAAATGATAATATGTCATTTTTGCCTTGACACCATTAAATCACTACAAATGTAACAAAAAAATCTTCAGACTTTTTACGGCCTCTTGACGCCATTTCAAACACTGTATGTTTGCTTTTTAGCGTATATCTGCTGACACAAACACTTTTGAACGCAGAGGATATGTTTCAACAGTTGCTCCAACACTGACAGTTGAGATGTACAACACGTTTAATGACAAAAGTGCTGCCATCTGCCAGTTTATGATGAAAACAAGTCATTTTCATCATAAAATGACAGTTGGCAGCATTTCCTATGTATTTAAATTTGTTTGTAAATCTTATATTTGTGATTTTTTTGATATATAACACATTTGGGTGGTCCAAAAACACGTCAACACAAAGACTAAAATCAGGAGTTTTTTATATTTTATATTTCTATATTCTATTATATTATGTCTATATTAAGCTGCAAAATAATATGTTTTGTATGAAACAAACCTATTTCACTCTGTCATAAAGTCTAATATTTGTGATATTTTTTGACATATACTACATTTGGCAAATTTCAAATTGCAATTTGCAAATAATTATGACGTGATGAAAAAAACTAAGGACATTTTTAGATTCAGCGCACAAACATACATAGGAATCAATCATCAAAAATTACAAAACAGAATAATTGCAGGATTGTGCAATTAGCATAACCAGGTTTAGGTCAATAGGATGATTGCTGCCGCTTGGCATAACTAGGTCTGGTTCTGTAGTTGGGTTTCTGACGATTTTTTTGGGGGCTGGAGCAGAAGTCGAACTGTTTGGAGTAACTCAGCTGAGGACAAGGCGCAAAATTATAATAAGACTGGGGGTCACTAGGCGGAATATGGGTGGGATAAGATTATTCTCCCAAATAAGAGGGTCCAGTGACAGCGGCAATATGTTTCCACTCTGTGTTGGGTTGAGGAAAGGTAGAAGATAGATGGTGCAAAAACTGGATATTTCTAAGCAGGGTGACGTCATCATCTAAGATTGGGGACATAACATTATAAAGCTCCCTGTATGGCTTTCCTGTGGAGGTCATTGCGATGCACACATTAGCTTCAGCTAGAACGCCTGCCCCTTTAGCATATGGGCTTCTGCCATAAAACGGTCATCAAACGTAGAGAGAGTCTCGTTACATTGGAACTCAATAGTCAGGAATTCAGCCTTTTGCTGTGACATTTTTGAGGTACCCCTAAGCAGTTGCAGTACAGTATTCTTCACTTCTTGGTAGGTAAAGCTTCTTAAAAGGTAGCAGGTGACTTAATCAGCACTCTCAATATCCAAGGAAGATATCAACAGTTTAGCATTGTGACAATCAATGGTGCCTTCCACTTCAAGCTAAAACGTTTAAAGAAGCCAAAGATATTCCCATTGAGATCAAATGGAGGCATCTTCTCGATACAAATCTCCTCTTCCCGCTCATAACCATGACTTTTTGAGGCATACTGAGGAATGGGTTGAGACCCATAAGTGATCGCTTGATGAGGAGCTGGTCCAGAGGTCGTTGGGATGTCTGCTGCTTTGGAGGTAGCATGGTCCTCTGCGGTGAGCAGCACTGCCATCACTTGAGAGAATTGGCTCACAGAGTAATAACCATATCCAGAGCTGCTCTCCTGAGTGTAGTAGCTCATGCCAGCATCATAAACTTCCTCATACAATTTCTCCTCGCGCAGCTCCTTGTTTCTCATCCTCTTCCCAATGATGGGACTGTAAGGTTTTATTTAATTTCCACTCTATGTAATGCAGTCATTAAGTATTGTATTTTAAGAGACTAGAAAGTTGCTTTTTTTGTTGCCCAAGAAGTTGCATTTGACTAAACGTTCTTTCTTGCTGGTCCATAACGTCATTCCGCTCTTCAAGAAGCTCCTCCTGTTTTTTGAGCACTGCATCTAAAGTGAGTTTGAGTTCCTTGTATTCAGCTGAAGCAGTGTTTTCTGAAGATTCCCTGGCAAAGCAGGCCTGATGTGACATGGCCTGCGACTGAAGAATTTTAGTTTGAAGTTATTGATCAATGGGCTCCCTGTAGTGAGCTTCACTATTATAATTCTTGGTGATACCATTTTGATATGCCATAGGGGTGCACAGGTCAAACCCACCAAACAACGGAAGCACAATGTGAGGATTGTTGGTCCTCCAAACACTTGAAGTATTTTGAAATATGGAGCAATTTCCCTGACGACACTTTTATTTATTTAATAGGTACAGTGGTTCCTTGATGTTTTCTCTCTCAAAACTACCACAACATTATTATTCAATCACCCCATCTCGCTTATATATCAGTGACATTGGATGATACTGTTCCGTTGGGTTAAACTATTTGTTTCTGACGTATTCTCATTGGTTTTTAATGGCATTCATAAATTATCCATCATTTTAGTTTACGGTGGCTTAAATATTTGTCAAATGTTAACATCACCTTATTTGGAGGCGATCCAATAATAACCCATTAAAATAATATTACCTTATCTCAAGGTGCTCAAATACTCAAAAAAGGTCATCTTAGCTGGAGGAATATCGCCAATCCGCTGTAGCTCTTTAGGGCTAATTGTCCAGATATATCAGTATCCTGATACATCCCTTACAACCTCACCATAAAAGCTGTATGAAGGAGTGATCTCAGGGATCTTGGCCTGCAACGCCAATTCATTCTTCACTTCAGCATTCCTCAATGGCAAACGCCTTGCTTCCCCTTGCACAACTAACACCATTACCTAAAATCGTTCTAACATTACCTAACAAACCATTATGTTCTCATATTGCTGCAGCGTCAGATCATCTTTTGAGCTCATGTTGACAACGGTCAATAAACTTTTCCTAGCTGTTTTTATTTTATTCATTCTAAAAATTCATGTCGCCTAAATGATGTCCCTGCCATCACTGACCCCGTTTATAAAGTGTTCCTCAATTATTGTCATGGATTCTTACTACCTCCTCCCACCCTACTACTCTCTTGGTGGTTCATAATAAAACTAAGCCTCATTCAAACCTCAACCCTCATCACCAACATAAATGGAGCCGGTTAATCAGATCTAAATTTTACCTCATTTGTACCTAAGCATCTTCACATTTGCCAAACAAATATCTAGTTTAAGCCATTAACCTGATTTGTTATAAACAAAATCTTTGGGCCTTATTAAACTGAGGTTACTAATAATATGAATTCATTCTCATAGTGGGTAATACTATTCACCTTAGCTACCTAAAAAATTACTACTTTCTTTTCCCTCATCATTACACCTCAGTCCTATGCCGCGCTGTTCAAGGGTAACCACCAGCTAATTAAAGGCAGTACTTCACCTGAAGGTTGCAAAAATCTTACTTTCCGCTTTAGCCAAATATTGAGCAAATTTTGTATAATTAAAAAGCTGAAAAGCTAATCAGCTAGCAGCACCCCTGATTCAGTGATGTCCACGGCCCCACCGCCTGCTGCACCAGTGTGGTGCAGAGGTGAAACCCCACCATGTCATGGAAACAGCTGATAAGAATTAGATTGGGTTTCGAGTCAGGGTGTGTAAGTACCCAGTGGAGAGCCCAGAATGCCAAGGGTACAGCGGTCCATGTGACTAGAAGAAGGGGGGATCTAGTAGGGACGTGAGGAAAGTAAATGTTTATAAATGTACCGAAGGCTCCCAAGGGCAAACCAGATGGTTGCACTGGGGGCAACTGCGAGTCTTATGGGGCAACCCCCAAGGTGGGAGAGGTGGGGAGGACGACGACTCCTCCAGGGTGCGCAGTTGCTGGCCTTTGGTTATGGGTAGGTGGGTCTGTGCACCATAGAGGAGCGGCACAAAACCCACCGCGCAAACAGGGGTGCTGTCAGAGGGGAAAATGGGCCCAAGATGAGTGTTGGGGCTGAGTTCCCCTTGGTTGGGGTACTCTGGGGCCCTTGAGTGGGTGGGATCAACGGCGGATGAGCCAGGTGTGGGGGCCGAGCTCCTGGGCCTCAGGAAAGGGGCGCCTTGAGGCTGCTCCAATAGAGGAGCGCTCTCAGAAAGCCTGTCAGCAAAGCGAATGATGGGTTCACATTTAACAGTTATGCGAAAATGGATGGAGAGTTGACTCCATCAATGAGAATGAGGCGGTTCACCATGGATACAATCCACCGCCATGTGGCAGGGTCATAAAACTGGATGACCCATTTGGTGATC